>PVJD01001830.1:0-236703 GCA_004026545.1 Mormoops blainvillei
CCATGACTGGAACTCTTTGTGCTTCCTGCACTTGCATGTCTATTTCCTTCACCAAATTGGGAAGTTTTCTTTCACTCTTTTTTCAGATAGATTTCCAATTTCTTGCTCTTTCTCTTCTCCTACTGGCACCTCTATGAGGCGAATGTTAGACCTCTTAAAGTTGTTTCAGGGGCTGTTTATACTATCCTCATTTTTTTGGATTCTTTTTTCTTCTTGTTGTTCAGATTCATTGTTTTTTCTTCCTTATGTTCCAAATCCTTGATTTGATTCCTGGCTTCATCTGTTCTACCATTGTTTCACTGTAAATTGTTCTTTATTTCAGTTAGTGTATCCTTTGTTTCTGACTGGGTCTTTTCTATGCTGCTGAGGTCCTCACTGAGTTCCTCGAGCATCCTTATAAATAGTGTTTTGAACTCTGCATCTGATGGATTGCTTATCTCTACTTCATTTAGCTCTTTTTCTGGAGTTTTGATCAGTTCTTTCATTTGGGCCATGTTTCTTTGTCTCCTCACTTTGGCGACCTCCCTGTGTTTATTTCTATGTATTAGGTAGAGCTGATTTGACTCCGCGTCTTGCTAGTGTGGCCTAATGTAGTAGGTGTCCTGTAGGGTCCAGTGGCACAGCCTCCCCTATCACCTAAGCTGGGTACTCGAGGTGTACCTTTTGTGTGGGCTGAGTACACTCTCCTGTTGTAGTTGAGCCTTAATTGTTGGCAGATCAATGGGAGGGATTTACACAGGCCAATCAGCTGCGAGGACTGGCTGTGATCACTGACCACCAACCTCCACCCTCTGTGGAAGATCAGCTGTACAGGGGCAGGGTGGTGGTGCTCCGACATGGTCTTTAGCTGTCCACTGGGTGTGCGGGCCCTAGGGTTTTCTGGGTGGTGCAGGGCAAGGTCAGCCCCAACCTGTGTTTTGCCCTGGCCCACCCTGCCTGAGCTATAAAGCAACCTGAGATGGCTGCTACTTGTGCTGGGCTTGGAGATTCCCAGGTGAAACCAAGCTGTGATTATAAGCTGATTCACTGAAGCCAGCTGTTGCTTATTTGACAGGATTTAGGAGCCAAGACCAGCCACTCTTGTGGAAAAGCAGCTTGAGTTGGTCTGTGAGTGGGATAGGGTAGAGCCCCTGTGGATCTCCAAGGTGGGACACCCAGTGTTTGCCAGGTTGATGGAGTCGGGGATATTGTATCACCTACCGGCTTGGTGCCGGGGAGAGCTCAGCAAGGGGACAATGGCCTCTGCTCGCCCTGATGCCAGACACTTCAGTCTCTCCCTGTGTACCACTGGTGCCCTTCAAACTGCCACCCCAGTGCTGGAGCTCGGAGGAAGCGAGTCTGAGTAGGTGAGTCTGTGTGTGGGGTCCCCAAGAGGAGCTGCTTAGGGCTCCAGCAGCCTCCTCCACCATCTCAATCCCCACTGGTTTTCACAGCCAGAAGTTGTGGGGACTTATCTTCCTGGCACTGGAATTCTGGGCTGGGGGGCCTGGTTTGGGTCTGGAACTCCTCACTCCCGAGATATCCCTCCCGAATTTTTATCCATGTGGGTGTGGGGCCAGCCCATTCCACGTCTGTGCCTCTCCTACCCGTCTGGGTGGATGTGGTTTCTTCGATTGCGTTGTGATCAGACTTCCATTCAACTTGATTTCTGACCTCCCTGAGTGATGGTTCTTCTACATTTTAGTTGTAATTTTCATGTGGTTGTGTGAAGAGGCAAGCCATGTCTGTCTATGTTGCCATCTTGACTGGAAACCCTTTTATTTTATTTTTAAATCTCTTTTTTAAAAGCCTCATCCAAGGATATGTTTATTGATTTTAGAAAGGGAGGAAGGTGGGGAGAGAGAGAAACATGGATCAGTTGCCTCCGAAACGCACCCCAACTGGGATCAAAACCTCAACCTTTGGTTGTATGGGATGACGCTCAGCCAACCGAGCCACCGAGTCAGGGCTGATCTGATTGTTTCAATTAAAAGGTCATCTTTGTGATCTGTTAACAATCAAATGCATGGGACCATTCACGTGAAAACATCGCTTTCTAATATTTTTTCATGGGTGTTTTCAAAGTAAGAGAAAGATTTATTTTCTGACACTGCGTAGTGACCACAGCCAGGGCCAGACAGAAAGAAGTGACCTCGCTTGGGTCATCTGTCGTCTGCACTTCGACTTCCTCCTCTTGGCCGGGCTTAGTCCAGACATTTCAACAGCTTGACTAAGCCTCATCACCGTGCAGCTGCCAAATTCAGTGGCTGCCAATATCCCCAGTAGCTTTTTAAATACACGTGTTGCCAGCACTATGTTTGAGTCTGGTCTTACCCTCAGTGGTTAGGATCTTTTTCAAAGGAGAATTATTTTTAATATTACCTCATCATCCTTCATCAGGAAAAAATGTTTCCAGCATGCTTCTTTCCGTACAGAGAAGCTGCATTCATGCTGAACCTGGGCTGCGTTTGCCTATGGATAAAAAATGGTTTTGGCGATCAACACCCCCTCTGATTTTTTGTTTTTAATTGTGTGGGGCCTGGCAAAGCTGTGTAATTAACAAAACGTGATGACTTGGTGTAAACGGACAGGTTTTGAGTGGAACAATCAAGTACCATTTACTGCAAAGTTAATCTGATGGTGAATGGTATGCGTTGTATTGCCTGGCAATGAGGCACAACACCCAATTGCTCCTATAAAAAGAATTGTAATTAATGCCTTTTGTGGAGCCAAACAAGCACTTTTGGAGCAAGCTTGGTGGGGACATAGCTAGAAAAGAGTTAAAGCTGGACTCTGCTGTAATGATCCCTGGGCCTAGAGAAGTTTCTGGGCCAGACTTCTGTTTTTCCATTAGCACTTGCCCCAGGCTAGGGGCCAGTGGCTGGGGACAACGTTCCATCCGCCACACAGGTGATAAAAACGTCACAAAGAGAAAGTTCAGCGGGTTCAGTTCTGACAGTCTTCACAACTTTGAAAACACTCTCCTACTCCTTCTTATAACTTTGTGGTCTCTCAAGGTGAAGAATAGAACACCTGTAGATGATTTCAGCATGTCGGGCACCCTGTCGCAGCTGATAGGGTGCTCCCTAGGCAAAGTCTGCAGCCTCTGGGGCTTCCTGAGCTCCTTTTGATCCAGTTGCCTATGTTAGTGTCAGAAAGTGGGTGTTTTCCTTGCACCAGTGAAATAGCTGGTCTAGGGATGAATCTGAAGTTTATTTACACTGGGCTGTTTTATCAATCATCTATTGAGCTACATCTTCTCAAAGGCAGTGTAATAGTTAAATGCCTCATGTATTAGCTTGAAATGTCTTCACCCTGGGAATACCTGGTTATTTTTCCTGCAAGAGGAGCCTGTGAGTGACTCAAAGGGCACTGGTCGTATTTGACTGACTGATTTTGATTTAGCGTGACCTGACAGATGATCTGGTTCAAATGCCAATGCCACTGGCTTCATCCCCACCTCCTTTCCACTCCCACATCCAGTCTACTGGCAAAGCGTGTTGGCTATGTGTGAGAAACGCATTTGCAGCCTGACCGTTCTCATCACCTCTTCTGTTAGCACAATGGTCTGGGCCATCAGTATCTTTTACCCACCATTGGCATAGTCTTCTGTTCTAGATCTTTCTACCTCAGGCTATTCTCCACAGTACAGCTGCCCTCTCCCCGAGCCAAGTGCTACTTGGTCCCTCCTGCTACGATTCTCCATTTCACTCAGAATACTTTCTACAAGTTCCAAGGCCCTACATTTGTTCCCTTCCTGTGCCCCACCTGCTCTTCTGATGTCACCTGCTAGTGCTCACCCAGTGTTCACTGGATTTCAGCTGCACTGACCTCTGTCCCCTTGGTCATTTCTCAAGCAAGCCACACCTGCTTCCCGCAGGGTCTGTGTATTCGCTGTAAATGCTCTCCTCCTGGACAGACAGGTGGCCCATTTTCTCACTTCCTTTAGGGCTCCACACAAACGTCAGGGAAAGGTATTCCAAACAGCGCCCCACCTCCCCATGTCTCCTGACCCTGCTTTACATTTGTATGAATTGCCATCTGACCTAGTACGGATTTACAGTCTCCTTCTTCTCCTTCCCTTTTCTCCTGCAGTGTGAGCCCCAGGAGAGCAGGGACTTTGTATCTTGTGAGCAGTCGGACCTTCATTCTTTAAAACACTGTCTCGCACGTTGGTTAATACTTCTTGAACAACTGGACTCAACATCTCCTCTTGAGATCTTGAATTATTTTCTGTCTAAAAATAAGCTTTCCAAATCTTAATTCCATAGCCTTAACATTTTAAGTATTTGAACTATAATCTACTCATTCATGACTCGAGTCCCTTTGCTAGGGAAGTCAAACTAGTGACAAGACCTTGGAGCCGTAACGGCTACCGAATTTTGCTGCATATAATGCACAACCATGTTTTTGTGCACAGTATACACAGGATTATTATATTACACTCATGTATAATGTACGTGCTTATTTTTCCCTCAAAAATTTGGGCAAAAAAGTGTGCATTACACATGGCAAAATACTTGTATATATAATGAGTACTTCTTACATGCTGGGCGCTCGTGCTTATTAAGCACTTTGCATTATCTCATGTAATCCTTGCCGCAGGCTTCGAGATAGCTGTTTATTACACTGTGGTCTCCTTTCACAGACGAACGGACTGATACTTCAGAGAGGTGAAATAACTTGCGGCCAGATCACAGAGTTAATAATCGCTGAGCTGAGATTAGAAATCAAGGCGTGGTTGACTCCACGCTGCCTCCTAGCTGTTCCCCCCACTAATGCGTGTCCAGTTACTGAAGCAGGGAAGGGGCGGGAAGCAAAGCCTTCCCTTCGAGGCCCCTGTGCTAGGGTTCTGGGATGTACATGTGTGTGTATTATAATATATATTATGCATAGCCTCCCCGCTAAGAGTGCAGGTACAAGACAGGTCGTTCACCTCTCCGACACGTCCCGGGAATTGCTAACCTCCAGGCAGGGGACTCTAACGCAGGTTCGCTCAGCGCACAGGTGGTAGAAACACCCTAGTAAAAGAGGATGGGATCCCAACGCTGTGACCCACAAGAAAGGGGCCGTCACTCATTTGGTTCACCGCTTACAAGTGGGGACCTTTAAATATAGGTGAACAAAAAGCAAGCTGTCCAAAAGCGGGAGAAACCCCCGTACCCCGCCCGGCCCCAAGTCGGAGGCAAGTTGGCCCAAAGGCTGGGGGGCGCTGAACGACGTTCCCCGCACCGCCAGGCGCGACAGCAGTAGTGATGTGCCGGGAGGAGGGCTGCCTCGGCTCCAGGGTAAGGCTGCCGGGGTCCCTGCATTCTGCAAGGCGCTGGGCTGACGCCAGCGGTGACCACCCGGGAGTCTGCACTGGGGCTCAGGGGGTGGCGGGGGCGTGGCTGGCAGCGCGGTGGGCGTGACCGAAGGACGCCCCGCCCTCTCCTCGGGGATGCCGGGATGTTTACACTCCTGACAGCGGCGTCCACCGGAGGAGGAGCGGGAGTCGCAGGAGGATGGGCTGCCTCTAGGCTCGCACTCAGGACGCGTGGGGCCGTGAGAGGGTGGGTGGTCGCGCCTGCAGCATCTGCGGGGGCGGTGCGGCGCGAGGTGGCATTCAGCTCGGGCCCCTCAGCCACAGCCCCTGGCCCAGCGGGCCTTTCCGTGGCTCCGCCTGGCCGGGCCGCTTGTCCGCCCGCCCCGGGCCCCTCGTGGGCAGGAGAAGGGACGACTCCCCACTATCTGGTGAGTCGCTGCGGGGTTGCGGGCGCGGGGCGGGCGAGGATGGCGGGGCAGGCGGGGATGGCGAGTCCGGGCCGCGGGGGCGGCCTCCGGGCCCCGCAGCCGGGAGGCCGGGCAGGGCGGACCTCGCTCCAGCCGGGGGCTCGGTCCCACTCGTGGGCGGGCACTGGCGGAAGCTTCGAGCCTGGCACCGGCTCGGGCGGCCGTGGCGGCGGTAACTAAGAAACTGCGCGCCCACGGCGGCGGCGGCGGCGGCGGCGGCAACAGGTCTTCGGTTTCAGGACCCAAGAACTTGGGCGAAGTCCCGCCTTCTGCCGCCCGGCGGATGCTGATTGGCGGCGTCGGTTATTTTTCCGCCGCTGATTGGTTAGATCCAGCTGTCAGGATTCGGCCTCAGCCAGACTTGGCAGTGTGAAGTTCAGAGGCAGAGGGTGGCTGGTGGGATTCCCCAGTGGCTTGAGAAGCTCTGGATGACCGGCCCGTTGGACAGTGAGTTTCGTGGGACTCTGTTAGCGTGAGGGATGTCAGAGACAGGGATAGCAAGGCCCTAGCCAACATGGGTGGCGATGGAGACAGTGGAAAAGAACGAAACTGAAAATTGAGGCCAAAGCCAGAGAGACGAAGGGGAGCCCGAAGGAAAGAGGAGAAAGGTGGGAGGACCACGTTGCCCAGGACAGTGCCAGGAAGCGAACGCAACCCCGAGGATGCTGCAGCGAGGTCGCCCCTTCCTGTGCTCTGTAGGCATCGGGATGTGATGTATCCAACAAATGAATCGTGTCCTCACATGGCTGTCGTCCTTGTTTGGGATGAATAACGATATACTTATTTTACAGTAAGATGTGCCCCCACCCTTGAGCAATGGTGGTGACGGAACTGAAAGTCAGAAACACGTTACAGAAATTAAATGATTTTCCTGCTCCTTTGAGATTAGTGATCGTAAAGATGCAGTTGGAAAAATAAATCAGATGCCGCTAGAGTGTAGAGCATTGTGCACCCGTAATAATTATAACTGTGTTTCTAATCTCCCTCTCTGAGGAATTCTGAGTTTCAAGAAATGTGCACACTCCCTGCAGGCGACAGAGGTGTCGTGTCAGATTCTACAGAATGTGTCGATAAATCTGTGCAGGAGCTTGAGCTCCTGCGGGCTGGTTGAAGAGTGGCACAGGACTTTCACTCAGAAAGTGTGCGGTGTGTTTGGGACGACCCGATGAAACTGACAGCTGTGAATCATTAAAGAGAGGCAATTAGCCCTGTAATGCTTTGTGGCAACTCTTGCTGAATGGATGCTCAGTATTGCTGGCCGCAACAGTAGTGAAGGCCGGTGCACGGAAGACAGTTAACATAAAACTCAGTTATTTCATTTCCCGGGGAAGGAACGTTCTGCTGGCCTCGGGGAGATCCTGGCCATACTGGTTCACTGCTAAAACCGCAGCATCCTCTGGCCTTGGCCTGGGAGCTGGCTGGGGTCGGGGAGAGGAGGTGGAGCTTAAAAACTTTGCCTCCGGAGGAGTCAAAGTGCGGAAACTGCGGGGACAATGGGAGACGGCCCGTGACATAAAAGGGTGAAGGACCCTCTTGTGGGGACTGGTTGCTTTCTCCCAGCCTGGCGAAGCCGCGGCACCCTGCCAGCTGCGGGCCTGAGATTCCGCTGGGCAGCGTGGTCCCCGCCCCCGCAGCACTGACGGCCTCCTCAGCCAATGAGAGGCGAGGACGGCGCGGTTCCCGCTCGGGGGCAGTACTTCCGGCCCCAGGCTGGGCAGTGGGGAGTTGGAGTTCCTGCAGGAGGGAAGTCTGCGGAGGTGGGGCGCAGTGCGGTGGGACAGGGGGCCCACGGAAGGCCTGTGGAATGTGACTGTGGGGAGGAGGTGCCGGTGTCCTCGTTCCCCCCCAGCGCGTCCCGTCCCTGCAGTTGGCTGCACCTCAGCGTGCGCGGGAGACCAGGCTGGTCAGCAAACTGCACGTGGCCCCAGGGGCCGACCCGGTCTTCCTCTGAACGCGGCCCACAGGGTCAGAATCCGCAGCGTTAGGCGCCTCCACGGTGACCAGGGCATCTTCCCTTAAAATAACCCGAGCGCAGACAGATCCTTTCAGTGACCTGAGTTTCCTGTCCCACTCACCCGCGTCCCTGGTGGGCGAGTCCCTGTGCTGGACACGGTGGGGAGGGGCCGAGTCCCCAGCCCGGGGCGGGGTTCTAGCTCCTGCTCCCCTCCCCATCAGCGGATAGTTTGGGGCTCTGGTTTATGCCAAACAGTTCATTATTCTTAGCTCTCGTGTATTTACTTTTTTTTTTTGCGCTTAACAAGTGTGGTTTGAACCAGCACTAGAGACGTTTACAGTGTATCTGGAACCACACACTTTTCCTAGGAACCAGATCTGATGTTTCAAAATATATCTATATGGTATTAGCAACGTAGCCACCTCCATTTAGCGCGTCTGAAGAGAAGAGTGATTATTTAATGCAGTTTTGGAAAAGAAGTTGCTTAATTAGATAAAAAGTTCCAAAATTCCTTTCAGGTTTTATTCCTTTGATTTTTTTAAAAAATAGGTTTTAGTATTTTAAAAATGTGCAGCGTAGCTGTGGCCGCACAAAGCAGCACTCTGTCCACATTCCTGGTGTCATTAAAATTAAAATATTTGTCCCAATATTTGCTCAAGTTTAACATGGTAGGCATTTTAGTACATTATATGTAAAACATGATAGCAAACTTAATCTGATGCTCGAGGGTGTCTCAGAAATGACATGTATGACTACTGTTTGCTCTGACTTAGTTTATCAGCAATTCATCAGCATTTCTGTAAATACATAACAAGGTGTTTCAACGAATGTTTTTTCATGCTTTTTACACGTTTCTGTTTAATGCCTCCTCATTTTTATAGGGCATATGGGTGAACAACATTATATAATTGGGATCAAATATGTATTATGTGCATATAGTTGAGAATTAAACTTACACATAAAACAAATACAGGCCCATCCACTCAGAGTTATGGAACTTCTAAATTGCTGTCTCCTTTTTGGTGATTAATAGCTGGATTATTCTTATGTGTTAAATATCTTCATCAAGTATTTCTTTTATTCTAAAGGATATACTTAGAGACTTTTTTTCATGGTTTTTAGTAGCAGTGGGAAGAGCACAGGTGGCCAGGAAGCATTCCTAAATTTTGAAGAGGGCGACTTCCTTTTTTAACCTTTGTCAAAAGAGCTCTGTCTAACTATACATATTTTTATAATGAGCTTATACAATAAGCAATTTTCTAATAATTATATGCAGAGATAATCAGAATAGTGTATAAATGAACAGAACTTATTTAATTCGTCTATAAAATTTAGAAGTATATGTGTTCTCTGCTACTTAATGGAAATAGATCTTTTTGCCATTGGTCTTCTGTTGATAATCAGTAAAAGTAAGTTGTTTAGGGCAAGTTTTTCATTGCAGGTTGCTTTTGTATGGAACAGAGGTCTACACACACACTTCTCTCTAAAGGGTCAGACAGTAAATAATTCCGGCCTGTGGGCCGCGTGGTGTCTCTCATAGCTGCCACATTGTAGCGGTGGACAGTATCCAAACAGGTGGGTGTCGCTGTGTTCCAGTAACACTTTACTTACACAGAGAGGCTGCGGAGCCACCCCGACCTAGAGCGTAAGACCAAAGATCTAAATATGGTTCTAGGTCACTGACATTGGACTGGTGGGGATTTTCCACAGCAGCGCTTTACAGCCTGCTTTGTCCCGTAGGCCCTTGTGACGGTCTCTTAATCCTCTCTAATCACCTCAGAAGAGTTTGCAGGTATTCACTCCCAAATTTTGTGTTTTATCTCAGAGACTTCGTAAATATGTGAACCTCTTCCAGATATATCCACCTTTTGAGGGTTTTCTATCATGTTTTGCCGTTGGGGAATCAGCCCCACACTCATCCTTTGACATTGAATGAAGGTGCCCCTCTCTCCAGCTCCCTTCTTAACCAAACCGGGGTGGAGTCTGGTGTCCGACATTTATCTTTTCGTGATTGACTAATAACACATTAATATAAATGTTTTGGTGTGTTGTTTTAGTAGTTGTCACTTTAAGCCCACAGCAATGACTGCGTTTCTTTCTTTCAGAGGGAGTTTCTGGCGTGAGCAAGAGGGTGGACAGATTTTCTCTTTTTTTTTAAAAAGTGACTTTGTCTTTCATAAAAGACTCTTTTTCCACTTAAAAAAAAAAAGAAGAAGAAGAAGAAGAGTCCTGTGAAGGGCCCATGCCTGTGGGGAGGGCCTTCATCAGGCCGTGTACCAGCCTCTGGTCCTCGTCTGGCCCCGTGGCCCCAGCCTTATCTTTCTGAGTGTCCGGTGATTGTCTCCTACTAGAGGACCTTGGTGGTTGTTCAGACCACAGTTTTCTCAGCTCGAGTAGATTGCTTTGCGGGGAAAATGGAAGCATCTTCGTGAACGTGCGACACCAGGCTCTGAGTGTCAGTTTCATTTCACCCATTTCTCTGTTCTTAGACCTTGGGGGCGCGTCCGTTCTGTGTCTCCAGGGGACCAGCCCCCTGGCCTGGGCCTGGCTTCCTCCGCAGGGTGCCTGCCCAGCTCCACCCTCCTTTCACATCTCCTGCTTCCTTTTCGCTCCGTGATTTCCATATTCCTAAGGTAATGGTTTCCACGTTGGAGTTGGCGTTCTTGATGACTTTTTTGGTGGGATTACAGGGAGAGGCAGGCATCCTTAGTTCTTCAGGTAGGAACAAAACTGCAGAGGCTTTGGGGGGGCAGGTGGTTATATTTTAGACAACAAACAATGGCAGTTGCAAAAAGATCCTTAAATACTGATTACAAAACGGTAAAACTGAAAATATTCTTTCTAGGATGCTTATAATTCTGGTTTTTTAATTGTTAAAATATTTTCCTCATAGTCTCATGTTTACCTGGAAAATTGCTCTTATTTTTGTTATGGTTGTAACTATAAAAAGGCATATAGCCTTATTTATATTATGATTGGGAAAAAGAAATAGATGTGCTTATTAAAAATTGTTATACTTCTGAAATGTAAGGCATTGCAAATCTTCCATTGCCTCTTTTTTTTTTTTTTTTTGAGAATAGGGAAGGGGCAGAGAGAGAGAGAGAGGGAGAGAAACATCAACGCAAGAGAGAAACATCTGTCAGTTGCCTCCTGTATGTGCTTGGATCAGGACTGAACCTGTAACCTAGGCATGTGCCCTGACCAGGAATCTAACTGGTGACCTTTCACTTTGTGGGATGATGCCCAACCAAGTCCTGCTGATTAGGGCTCCCGTTGCCTTTTGTATCTAACTGCTGGACCCGATATTAAAATGATGAGATAGGTTTGCATAGTGTTATGAAGACGCCCAGAACTGGACAATAGACAATTTATTTGAGGCAAGTAGCCTGTCCTTATTCTGAACAGTTATTTCTAGGCCTGAATTGTTATTCACCAAATACAGGGAAAATGAAAGACACCTATTACACAGGAAGAATGTTGACCGATGGACTGATTTCAGGGACAGGAATTCATGTCCTCGATAGCAGGCATTGTGTTCTTTCTCTCCGGTTCTTCTGAACCAGCAGCATCTTGCTCTGTGCATGACGCATGCGCACTGCAGGCCTACTGATCGAGTGACGACACCGGACCTCCGACTGCCCATGTCGGGGCTGCCGTTCAAGTCAGCAGATACTCGAGTGCCTGAGAGCCCGGTGCCCAGGCACTTCCTGGCCTCTAAAATGAGTAATGTCGGTGTGTTGCCACGCTCTCGCTATGCTAGGGGATCAAAGGAGCAGCAGGGGTTACCACTGTGGAGGCTGGTCCCAGGAAGGATCCCTCAGTCAGAGGTGGTAGATAGGGTGGTACAGGCCAGAATGGTCATGGGCAGGCACAGCCTTGTCTGGTCAGTTTCTCATAAATACACATTTCGTTATATTGGTCGCCTTGGTTCGTAAGAGCCAGCCGATGTTGTTTTTCGATTTGGTCCATGGACTGTAACTCACTTGCGCTGTGGCTACCCGATGTGCGCCTGAAGTATTTGGCAAGCCCGCCGACCAGCTTCTCCTCTAATTTCTTCTCCTTTGGATGCAGAGGTGACAGTTGGGTCTGTTTCCTTTACCTCTGTAACTGTACCTCTCTCTTAAAATTACAAGTTGGTTCTCATAGATTTTATGTGTTCCCTATTTCAGTGAAAATTTGAACATTCAAAGTAGAACGATTAGCGGTAGATCAAATTAATCCTAAACAATTTATTTCATGATTCCTTGAAATAGTTCTATTGCTTTTACATTGAAAATAATTTTTGCAAAATTTGTGTAGCTGTTCAAGAATATATGGGTGACCTTTCTGCCTCTGTCAAGATAGGCTGTATTTTCAAAGCATTTGTACCACTGTCATGTTTCCTTACTACGGTCATCAGGATACCTGTCAGGGGCTCTGATCTGCTGGGTGTGAACATGTGGAAACCCGCACCCCGGCTGATCCCACACGCAGACTTGGGAAGCCGCTGGCCTGGGACGGAGGCCCACGGCGAAGTAAGCAGCACAGGCATTGCCCTGGCCACACAAAGACCACGTGACCTTGAGGAGATGTGTGTTTTAATATGCAATAGTACAGATTTATTGACAGCGTCCATTCCAACCGCTACATCGTGTCTGGCCGGGGCTGCGCAGGCTTCGAGGTCATTTAGGCCTGAGAATCAGCCTCTTCTACCGCTTGTAACCAGCACCAGATGCTGGCCGTGTGTTCTTGAGGTCACTCTGATAAGTTCAGGTAAAAGAAACTTGATAAAGAAATATAAATGTTTTATAAATAACCACTGAGTAATAACAGAAGGGAAAGTCCCACCTCGAACATGTGAAAGAAAAGAGCACAGCTAAGTGTTAGTTTTAGCTCCATCCCAACTGAGCGGCCCTTGCCTGCGTCCCACCTACACCGTCCTGCAGCCCCTCTCAGATGGTGGGGAAGCTTACCACCTCCCACACCTCTGGGGCGGCTGGCAGTCCCCGCCCCGCCCCCGGGCTCTGCCTGCGGCCCTCTGGCGCCAGGGCCCCGTGGCACCCAGCTTTTCCGACGTGCACACCTGGCTGCATGGATGGTGTTCAGGAGCGTCATGATGAGTAACTGGCTCCTTTTTCCGTGACCGTCCTCTTTCCATCGGTAACAAGTGTTGGCCCCCGAGCCCCTTCTAAGTGCCCTCCTTGTCGGTAAACACAGGCAGGCCTTTGCATGTAAGTTAGGCTTGTATTCTGGGAAGTCTGCCTGGTGGTTTCAGAACTACTTTCTGCCAGTGGGGATTTTTTTTTCAAATCTTTTTCATTAATTTGGAGTTTTGCAACTCTATGCTCACACACAGAAGCACTTGGAAAAGAAGGTTGTGAAGTCCTGGTTGAATTCCAGGTTTATTTTTATATCTTTTCAAGTGTCAAACACAGGGTCTGAGACTTAGTGTGAGCTAAGTTAATAGCCATGGAACTCAGCTCAAGAGGCGCATGTCCGGCCGAGACAAGGGCATAGCTGGTGTGCTGAATGGGCAACCTGGGCTGGAAGGGGGGGTTACGGGCGTTGAGTGAGGGAACGCTGGGGCCCTTGTCTCCCGGGTGTGGCCCCAGACAAGGCCTTTTTGTCCATGTGCTGGGCTGTCATCCCCTGTGCGGCAGTATTTCCCCAGTAAGACGTGCAGGCCTGTTTTGTTCCATGTGAACTTGGTGGGGTGTTCGCATACGCTGTTCCAAAGATGACCCAGCTGACGGCCTGGTGTTTGATGTTCAAGTTAGTTTCACGGCAAGGCCAGCTTTCTCTGAACTTGGAAGGCACACGTGCCTGAACGCAGGGGCATGGAGCACTGCTCCCGGGAGACTCCCGGCAGCGGCGAGGCGAAGGGTGCTGCCATTCTGTTCGCGCCGCGCCTTCTCTCCCCTTCCATGCCCTTGTTCTCCCCGCTCTCCCGCTGGGTCCCACCAGTCACAGGCTGAAGAAAGGAGTTTGTGGGTCGTTGGTAGGGAACGGAGTGAGTAAGCAGCCTAACCAAAGATCTAGCTTTGTGCTTCCAGAAACAGTGCAGTTGCTACGAGTTGCAGAAGGCGGCGCTACAGAAGGGACCAGCCAGTGCGCCGCGTCGCCCGCCACGCCCGCCTCCCGCTCTGCATCATCTCTGACCTGACCTTTCTAGACTCAGCTCTTCGTTCTCCTGTGCTCGAGTCGCAGCTGACCAATTACCTTTTTTCTTTTTCTTTTGGACAAATGTGCTGTTTCTGGCTTCCCTGGTTCACCTCTATGCTTTCCCCCACCACTCCTAACCCTATTCTCTGCACGTCACTGCGCACTCTCAGCGTGTTAGAATCGCCCTCATTCTCTAAGGCTCTGGTCGAATATTACACAGAAAGTCTAAAGAAGCTTTTCTTTGCCTTCCTCAGGCCTTGAGGACTACCGACTCTTCCCGTAGCTGTACTTGAATCAGCTTCCGTCCTGTGATATAAGCTTCTGGAAAGGTGTGAATCATGTCCTGTGCGTCTTGTGTTCCCTTTAAGGCCGGTCTTGTCAGGACTGGCTATTCAGGGGCTGGCAGATGACTGCACCCCAGCGATGATGAGGGCAGAAGGTCAGGGCAGCTCTTAGCAGCGGGAGAGTGTCCAGGACAATTGAGCAGTTGGTTTTAGGGAAGTCTGGGATGAGTGCCAGGCACATGTCCCTGTGAGGCCCGAGGAGGGACAAAGTACAAGGGAGGTCTCACGTGTGACAAAGATAAAGGTCTGATTTGCAGGTGGTCACTGTCAGGACATTCAGAGACCTAGTGACAGAGTCTGAGCTTGGTGTCTGAAATGCAAGTTCCGCAAGATCTCGGAGCACGGTGAGATGGGGGCCGGGGCCAGGAGAGAGGGGGCGGCAGGCAGGACTGGGGAGGGCTGCGGAGCCGATGCGCGACAGGTGTGGCGGCTGGATCTGTTGGAGGCTGGAGCCACCAGGCACACGGAACTGAGTTCTTGGAGTTAAACTAGAGTATAGTTTAAAATTATCAAGGAAAGGGTTGTTCCATTTTTTATAAAGAGTCCCCTGTACTGTCTTCCTCTTCACCTGACCCCGCTTTTTAAATTTAGGATCGAGTTGATTTTGTGTGTGCATGTTTATAAGTATTCATCTATCTGAACCTTTTTGAAAGGAAACGCGTGGACACCTTCTGCCGGCCCCTAGGGAGGCCTTTTCCCCCGAAAACCCTTCTGCTGTTGTCTTCGGGATCATTTCTCCGGGGTGGGGCTCCCTCCAGCCTGTGCAGCGCCGGAGCTCTGCTCGCTGGCAGCCTCCGCCGCCCGCAGCGCCGCGTGGCCCCCGCCTGCCTGTGGGCAGCCGGCCCCCTCTCTGCCGGCTTGCCCCGCACCTGCTCCCAGGCCACCTCCGTGTCTTCTCTGCTGGGCCTCGCCCGACCCCGCAGCCACTCGGGCCCCCTGCCTGGCTGCTCTGCAGGGACAGTCCGTGGGCCGGTGTCTGCCAGGGTCCTGGCGTCCTCATGCTGTAACAGCCTGCTGCTTTGTCTCCCCCTGAACCCGTGCCCGAGCCCTCCTTGTGCTCCGGCCGCGGTGACAGACGCGCTGCGTGGGCTCGAAAGGGACAGACTGACTTGGGCCGAGTGGACAAGGGAGGCGAGGGGCCTGGACGCCCTGACCCAGAGGCGTCCCGGCAGATCCCCTCGTCCAGAGTGCCGCTTTTCCTCCCGGCCCGCCACCCACCCGCACCTGGGAGACGCAGCGGCTCCTCATTGAAATGGGGCGAAATAAAGAATCGAGCGACTGCACGTTTTTGCAGTCTCGGGCCATACTCTTCGTGGCGTGGGACTTGCCGCCTCACTAAGGGCAGGGTGTGCATGTCATCCACTGTGGTGTGCGCGAGGGCCGTCCTTCCCTGGGACTGTTTTTTCACTGGTGTGCAGTTTTGACGCTGTCGCCTCTCCCAAGCAGCGGAGCGGGTGTCAGAGGCCTTCTCCTGTCTTTGTAGAGGATGTGCTTGCAGCTGGCCTGAGCAAGTCACTGTGGCGCCGGGACCATCAGAGTGGCAGAGACTCCTCCTGGCGGGTCCGGGGAAGTGGGAGCTGGCACACTCTCAAGCTACATGGGAACACAGGTTTCACCTCACCCATACGTAAAGGTGTCACAGAGCCTAATGCTGAAGAACAGAGGAGGGCCGCTGACCAGGTCAGCTTGGGATCCAGAGTCTGCTGTTTCAGCGGAGAGCGTAGGGTCACTCTCTTGATTCTCATTAAATGAACGTGCATTAGAGCTGCCCAAGTGCAGACCAAGTCGTGGTTCCCTTGTGAGGTGGGGCGCCTCCCTCCTGTACAGTGCGGGAGGCGCACCTGGCGTGCGGTGACACCACCTGGCAGCAGGTGGTCTCCTGGAGCCTGAGCTCAGCAGAATAGCCTAGTCTCCCAGGAGCAGCCCTCTGGTGTCTCAGGGCGGGTGGACGAGGGGGCTGGGAGGCGGCCGACCAGGAGCAGCCCTCTGGTGTCTCAGTGTGGGTGGACGAGGGGGCTGGGAGGCGGCCGAGAGTCTGCCTCGCGTGGGTGTGCCGGGCCCCTGTCGTCCTGGCTCCCTGGAAAGGGCTGACCGTCAATGCCGCTGTGGCTGCCTGACTTCGCTCAGAGCATCATGTGGGAGGTTTTTCCCTTGTGAAAACCGAAACAGTGTCGTTCACACACTTGATAAATCTGTGCTTCTAAAGCCTCTAAGTGCCACCTTTCTAAGATTTTTTAGTTAGAGGAATGGATTTTCACAGATTTAGAAGGTTCCTGAAAACGAGGCTGAAATAGATATCATCAATTACATAATTCCGTTTTAGTGGCTGTAAGACTATAATCACTATCAACTAGATTTTCCACTTTCCTTTTTCTGAGTCCTTTAAAGTCTCACATAAAATCCTAGATAGCTTCATGAGCATGACATCGTGTTTGTTATTCCTGCTATTAATTTAAAATAATAATCCTTACTCCCTGGATAGTATCTCCATGCAGTGGTAGCTTCCCATGATAAGCATGCCTGAGCAGGGCCGATTGTTCCAGTACACGTGTGTCTGCGTATGTTAAGGGCGTGGCCGTGCGGCCGTCTGCGCCGCGCAGAGCGGGTGCGGGAGTGGACGCGCCGCGACGCGCAGCCACGCAGGCTGGGAAGGACGCGGTTTGGTGAGAGGTGGCTCGGCAGCCGCCCCGGCGAGCTGCGCGTCCTCGTTCCCGCGCTGCTTCTGCTCCGCGGCGTCCGGAAGAATATACGGGCGGCTGAACTGAGTTTGTCGGGAGGTACATTTTAAAACATGAAATCCAGTCATAATCTACCTGGTAAATAAGTACACTGAAAACTCTTTAAAAAAAAAAGATTTTTTAATTTTTTTATTTTTAGAGAGAGGAGGTGGGAGGCAGAAAGAGAGGGAGAGAAGCCGGGGTGTGCAAGGCACACCCCCTCGGGGGCGTGGCCTGCCACCCAGGCATGTGCTCTGACTGGGAACCAAACTGGCGACCTTTCAGTTTGCAGGGAAGACGCTCGACCCACTAAGCCACGCCGGTCAGGGCGAAAGCGAGTTTCATTAAAAGCTGGGAGAGTTGTGGGTGACTTGGAGTCAGTGGCTTTTACATGCTTGCTTTCTTAATTTTCTCGTAATTTCAGTTTGCAGTGGAAGTCTGTGCTCAGCGAACAAGGGATCAAGCAGGCGCAGACCCAGTTATTGTTCCTCTTTCTTTGCGCGAGGGGGAGGGGGAGCAGAAGGAGGGAGAAGGCGGCAGAAGTACGGTGACCGCCAGGTTTGCGGTGTTGACCGTGGTTTACTTCCTCCTCACCGAGTCACCGGCTGGACGGCGAGCTCGGATCCCGGCCAGGTGGTGGGGTGCAGCGAAAGGCCCAGTGGCATGGGGGGCAGTGGGCCGAGTCGGGTGCTGCCTCACCCCTGTGCTCTGGGCCTCAGCGTCGCCCCCCGCCCCCGGGGCGTGTGCAGCAGCACCCAGGGAGGCGATGGGTAGAAGGAAATCTTTACAAACTACTGGTGGTCTACTGTGAAGTGTGTTATGAAAAGAAAAGAGGATTTTGGAAGTTGAGCGGTAATCAGTGCTTAGATATTGTGTGTGATAGAGTAGTATGCAAAACAAATGAAGGAACAGCGTTTTATACAGATGAAATGTGAAATCATGTGTTAATTCAGTAAGACCTATTAAATTTTTTCTTTATTTAAATGAGAAGTTTTTTTTTCTGATTTTTTTTTTTCGGTTAGTAAGTACTTGTTACAGACCAGAGGCTGTTAAACAAATGACCTTACAATAAATAATTCATACTAATGAAAGCATTTCCGAGTACCAGCCTGTATTCCATAGGGCCTTATCAGCTTTGCTATGATAGAATCCACTATGAATTATTTAGCACAAGGAATTCAGTAGAATGTTTTATATTCAGGTTTGGAAGACGGGCCCACGCTGTTTATCTTGGCTCTTTATGTGTGTCCGCCTTCGCTGTGGATGGTTCTAGGTTGGTCGCCCTGATTTTTCTCGTTTCACCATGAAATGCTTGGCTTGGAAATCACGGTTTGCTGGGCTTTCGTTGTTGCTGTGTGAGTAACTGGATGACATGGCAGAACTATAAGGGACACTCGTTGTGTCTGTAACAGCATCCTATGCCCGCAGTTAACCTTTTAAAAAATAGAAAGACTGTCAGAGGTTTTCTTGGACAGACTTTGAAAGGGCTGAATGGGGCCCCTTGTCCCCGCAGGGCCGCTCTTCTGTGGAAGCCAGTGGAAGGGACAGCTTCACACTGGAGAAGTGCAGTGCTTGGTCCTGCCGGCCTCTCTGCTGCAGAAAGCTCCCCGACCCCTTCCACTGGGATGGGGTTCGAGTCCCCGCCCAGTCGCTGCTCCTGAGTGGGGAGTGGGCACTGGGGGGTGTCACTGGTCTTGGTCTTCCAGCAGGGCCCCCTGGTTAGACTCTGTTCTTTATAGCTTCTTGCTTCTTAAATTTGGTTATTCAGAATTATTTATTGGCCCTAAATAGGTATTGGAGGTAAAAACAAACAAACAAACAAACAAACAAAAACAAAACAAGGCAGAAACGGGCCCTTACGTTAAGTTAGTCGTTGGTGGTGTCGGCGTTACTGGCTAGGAGCTCAAATGGACAAGCGGCTGAGTGCGGGGCAAGGTGGCCGCAGCGGGCTGGCCAGGAAGGGTGTCCGGTCGGGCGGCACAACCCGAGTCCGAGACACACAGGCGTGAAGCGGCCGGTGCATGGAGGAGGCGTGAATGGCTCACGAAGGCCAGAGTCTGCGACGTATGGGGGGACCGTGCGGGCGGGCTGGCGCAAGGCTAGGAAAAGTGTGTTTCATTCATTAACGGGTTTTAAGCAGAAGTGTGTTACGATTAGATTCTCATGTTAGGTGGTTACGGCAAGTACATAGAGCAGGAGTTAAATTACTAGAGTACAAAGAGCAGCTGATCGGTTAGAGTAGCAGCAGGAATCCAGGGTGCCTGGGATGAGGGGGTAGAATTTATAGTTGGTGGCTTTTATGGACGTGAGAGAGTGAAAGGGACTGTGACCTAGGAGTTCTGCGCGATGGCTGGGGGCACTGCTGTTCACGAGGGAAGGGACACAGAGCAGGACAGGCAGGAGGCCTGGCTGTCCGTGGAGAAGCCTTGCGAGGCGGGACGGGACGCCCTGGAGCTGTGGGTTTGTGGGCCACCAGGACGCGGGAGGCAGGCCAGGTGCCAGCTCAGCACGCACGACTGTCGGTTTAAATAACCGAGGGACTGACCATTAAGCGACACTTGAGCAAGAGACTCGGCAGAACTGTTCATAGATCACAGAGCAAGAGATGTATTTGGTGTGGAAAGGACAGAAAGCAGATGAAGTGTTTCCCTAACGTGTCCTTCGTTGTGGTGATTCAAGTTGCCGGCTTATTTCAAGTAGGTACGAGACAAGGTGCAAAGACACACACAGCTCCTAACCAGTGATGGGCAAGGGCCGGTCTCACTGGAGCTGGTGTCTTCACCCAAGACATTGGACGGGATCGGAGTGCTCATTCATGCCATAAAGCGACACAGGCGATGGCATGGCTACTTCAGGGGCCACCGAGACCACAGCAGAGGGCTGGGGCTCGAAACTGTGCACGGCCAAATTGTCACTGCTGTGTCATGACGAGGCTGCAGTGGTTTTCGATGTTCAAGGGCTGGAGACCGTGCGTCACAGGCATGTCTTGAAACAATCACTCAGTGTCGCCCTGAAGGAGAAACGCCCAAAGTCCAAGTGAGTCTGCGCGGCCCCGGGAGTGAGCATTGAGACGGACAAAGGCGGAAGGAAGCCGGAGCAGCTGTCACACACAAGTGGGAGCAGTGCAGAGGGCCGGGAGTGGCCCTGCCACCTGCCCTCTGAGGACGTGGGGCCAGCTGCGGTGGGGAGGGGCGGGGCCTGGCTGGCCGGCCCCCGAGGACCAGACTGGGTGTCATAGGCCGGCGCTCGGTTTTCCTTTGACGTTCAGCCAAAGCCTGGCTCAAGAAGGCCCTAACCAAGCTCGGAAGCCACCATTCGCAGGATTTAAGACGCGGAGGGTGTGTGTTTGCTGAACACCCGGGCAGCAGTGACGTGAGCAAACGTCGTTCACGTGGGAAGAGATGGACAAAATAAACTGCAAGGAAACAAAAAAACAGGGATGTAAGTGGCCAGTATCGGCAAGACACTTCACACAGTGTATGAAATTTCTCTTCTATAAGCCCGATTCAGTCTAAGAAACAATCCTCAACTATGTGTCACTTTCAAAAGACATACTTAGAACAATAAACCTAGAATGGTTAAAAATCAAAAGGTGGGCCAAGATTTATAAGGAAAACAAACGGAAAAGGCAGAAGGGTGACAACACAGATTCCAAAGTAGAATTTAATGCAGAAAAGCATCAAATAAGATAAAGAACAGCTTTTAAATTGATTCAAGGTGTAATAACTAATAGGCCAATGACTGTGGAAGAATTAAAGTTAGACGAGTTGCGTTCATGGCACATTCTAGGCCCAGTTTTGAAATTTTGACTTTTTAAAATGAAGTGGACGGGAATCTTCCAGTTCATGCCCTTGAGTTGGCATATTCTTAACACCTGAAGTTGGACCGCAGGCATACTTTCAGAGCAAATACCGGCCAAGCTGCGCTTAGCAGATGACCATAGCTTTCCAAGACGCGGTGTGTGTTAGCAGGTTAGGACTGCGGAGTGGTCCGGCCCAGCGCTGGTGTAGTCCAGTGTTTGGTAGATTCACTTGACCACAGACCTGAAGCGGGGGGCGGGGCAGTCTGCCATGGGCCCCGCCCCCTCCCCATTCCCCTCTTCCTTTGTCATGGAATACTTCGGTGAACGGCTTATGGTATTCAGATGTTTTAAAGAGTAGAGTTGGGAAAACACTTAACGAATATTGGTGCGCGAATATGTCATACCCTAGGACTAAGGGAACAAAGGGTCATTATTCACGCCCAGGGAAGGGCTGTCTGCACAGAAAGATGCCCACCGCGCTGCTTCCGCAGGGGCTGCGTCCGTTTACAGCCCCACCAGCCGCAGCACAGGCTCCCTTTGCTCCGCGTTCTTGCCAACACTTGAAACCTCTCACCTTTCGATGCCAGCCGTTCCAACGGGGGTGAGGCGCGACCTCCTTGTAATTCTAATTTCTTGCAGCAAGGAGGATGAACCTTGAGGGCATATGCATTATATGAAATAAGTCAGACAGAAAGACAAATACTATATGATCTCACTTACGTGAATCAAAAAACAAACAAACAACCAAAAACCCGCGCGAGCTTAGAGAAAAGGAGGTCAGACAGGAGGTTAGCAGAGGCGGGGCGGGGGCAGTGGGAGGAAGGTCCTCAAGGCGGACTCCCGGCTTTACGGTCCGTCGGCGCTGGGGCCGTGAGGACGCCGTGAGGACGCCGGGAGGGCTACAGCCACAGTGCTGCACGGGAAAGTCGTTAAGAGCAGATCCTAAGAGTTCTCATCCTTTTTTCTTTCCTTCCTCCCTTTTTACTGTATCTATCTGAGAAGACGGATGATAGCCGAACCTCTTGTGGTAATCGCTTCACATGTATGGAAACCAGACTGCCATGCTGTGCGCCTTAAACTTAAACGGCGATGTGTGTCCCCTGTTTCTGCGTAACATGGGGGGAAAGGATTGCCCAGGCCAGAAGTCTGTCTTGGTGAAACGAGCGTCCTAGGAAGGACTCCTGTGATGGCTGGAGGGTCCCTGCGGGGAAGCCAGCCTCTGGCACCCGGAGGCTGGGTCCAGCTTTGCAGGATGTGGCTAAGCCTCAAGCCAACCCACGTCGTCTGTGGTCTTGAGGACGCCTCGCAGCCCGTGAAGCCGAGGCCCCAAGCTGTGGCTTCGCAGGGGCTGGAGCGCATTTTGTTTGTGCGCAGATTTCTGCAACCTTTCAGTTTCCAGGAAGAGGTCCTTGGCGTGTGTGTGTGTGTGTGTGTGTGCACATGAAAGTAGGCTGGACTCAATACTGACTTACGGGCGTCAGAAAACCTGAGCTGTGTTATTTTCTCCTTGTGAAATCTTGGGTAAGTCATAGTACTTCTCTTTTGAGTTCTCTCCCCTGGAATGTCGAAATGGTTTCCCACTCACCCCGCTGTGATGTTTTGAAAAGATATTCGTAGAAACTTTTTAACATGTTAATGAAACACAGCCATATCATCTTTGCTGGACAAGCTCATGTAAACATAGAACTTGGAAACCCTCAAATCATGGCCACAGGGAAACCTGCAGCCGTCCCTCCCACTCCTCTTTTGGGTTCACTGTTTAAAATCAAGCGTGCAGTTTTAACTCCTCCAGCGTTTAAAGGCCTTTGCACCGCAGAGGGGAGACTCAGCAGGGGTGCAGTCGGGTCAGGACTCACACTCGGCTTTCAGGGCCTGTCACTGCGTTACAGCAGCTCATTCAGGGTGTACCCTGAAGCTCATGGTTCTAACTGTGCGGTTCGATGAAAATAGGAGGAAAGAGCACCGAGGAGGTTCCCTTGCTGCCCTTTGCTGGGAACGCAGGCTTTTCCTCACACGCCAGATGGTAGCAGAAGGGCCCCGAGAAGGGAGGGGGCTCCCAAGCTCACATTTGCTGGATGGGGACACGGTCAGGCGACAGTCGTCATTTTTATTGTTACTTAACACAGTTTCCCCCTTTGGACGTAGATTTTTTTTCCCTGATATTTATGACCCTGTGCTAATTTTTGGTAATTACCATAATCTTCTAGGAAGATCATCAGATGGTGTGTGGCTTTTGCTTATTGAAGAGTCACAGTGAGAACCCACATGGAGTATTTTCAATCAGAGGGTATTTGTTTTTCTCTGAGAAAACAAATTTTCAGGCTTATTAAATAAATTAAGGCTCATATAGTTATTTACTAAAAATAAAAGTGTGAATAAGTAATGGGCTTATAACTCACACGTTTTTCAATATTGATTTATAATGGGGAAAACTGTGTATAAAATACTTCATGAAACAATGCCCTCAATGTGCATCTCCGACATGGCCAACTTCTTTTTCATTGTCGGATTTGTCTGTCCGGGAAGGGGGAGAAGTGGGCAGACAAGCTAGGAAGCTGAGAATGTCACCTATTTTGTATAGTGTCCCCGTTAACTTGAAACACATGATAGTTCCCATGCTGCTTTGATGAGATAAATAATTATAAATTAGAATCTTAGAGCATCGCACCATCTTTAAATAGCTCAGAAAACAAACCCAGAAGCATGAACTTAGTTTTTTTGTGTGTGAGGTTAGCTATATAGTTGGCATGTCATTCTAAGCAGTGATGGAGAGTGTCCGTAGCCGTGGAAGGAAGGCCTTCCGTGCCTCCGGAGTGCAGCGTGTCCCCACGTGCTCGGACGGAGAGCCGCTGTGGAAGGCAAAATTAGGATTCTAAAGCTCAAAAATGGGCCAGTTTGGCAAAAATGGTAGAACACGAGGCGCTGACTCATTCTCTTTGCAGCTGCCAAAGTGGTATTTGTAAATGAAAAGCCGAGTCCGTAACCCCCGAGAAACAGTCTTCAGAGGCCTCACCGGCCGGCCTGAAATCCAGGTCGGCTCCTGATTTTCCGGGGCTGGACACCCCCTCACTAGGCGAGGGGCTCTTTAACGGAAGGGCGGATACATGCCGTCCACCTTTTTATCCTCAGCGCCTGCCCACCTCGAAGAAGGAGCTTGGTGCATCTCGGTGGACTGAATAGGGGCCCACCATCCAGGCTGAGGAAGTTGGACTTTACCCTGAAGACAGTAGAGGGCAATTAGAAGTTCTTAAACGAAAGAATGACTTAGTGAAAGGTGTTTTCGGATGATTAACTTAATAGCAGGGACTCAACGGCTCTCGTGCTAGCCCTCTAGACATTATGCTGACCCACTTCCGAGTCACGTGGGCAGGACCTGTGGTGGCGATGGCCGAAGTGCTGTGTGGCCAGCTGATGGGGCCAAGGCTCGAACATCCGCTGCTTTTTTACTCTAAATTAGCACTTGGAGTTAGTTTTTAACCGCGTGTTTTAAGTTCACAGAGACAAAGCAGGATTAGGTAGGCTGTGTTTTTCATTCATTCAGCAAATATTTGCATGCCTACTATGTGCCTGTTGTGTTGTAAGCATTGGGGATGCTGATAACAAGACAAGCAGAGCAGAGCACCTGTGACTCCGGGGAGCACTGGAAATGGCCTAATGTCACTGTGAACTCCAGTTCAAAAATCATGTGAAGAAAACGTAAAAAAGAGAGCGCCCTTTCCTCCACCCCGTTTTTCCCGAAGCACATTGCAGGCGGGAGCCGGGAGCTGGGGCCTCCCTGGGCGTCCTCAGGCGTTGTGCGCGTCCGTTGTGTCGGGACCATCCACGGTGGGATGCCTAATGAACGATGACTTTCTTTAAAATGATTTTATAATGAGAGAACACATGCCAGACTTTAGTTCTTAAAAAATGTATTAATTTATTGCTGCTTAGTTGCCTTTGGTTTTTCACCATATACTGGCTCTAGCGGCATGCGATGTTTTGACTTTATTCATTGGGCAGTTTTTACACGTGGTAAATCCATTATAAATAAATGCATAACATTTCTCGTAGGCATAAGGGTTTTTTAAATAAGTTTATGGCTTTAGGACTAAGTGCCATTCTTTGGAAGGGTATATGAAAAAGCCTCTTAAAGTTCCGAACTTTATTTCTTCAACTGATAGGCTTGACCTACTTCCTGTCAACCCGTTTGACAGAGAGAGAAGTTTCACATGGCTGTTGCTGGAAAATTCCGAATACTTTTTGCATTTTAAATAGCCTACTTCTGTATTTGTAGAACTATTTTATTATTTTCTAGATCATTCAGAACTCTCGAAGATTTGTGGTGAACGGTTGACTTGAGGATTTTCAAATGAAATTTGGTTTGGGCTTGAAGCTGCTTCACCAACTTTAAAACACACCTGCCCACGACGCGACAAGCAATGCCAGCAGGACTAACGAGATACCTCGTCCTCACTAATGACATGACCGGACACTCTTAAGCCGCAACAGAACGTCCCTGGTGGTTCTGGGAAGGTCTGGTGACAAGGCACTTTTGAAAAGCGTTAGGAAAGTCTCTGTCAGAAACAGGCTTGTGCGTTAACAGGCCAGGGGGCAGCTGTAGGTCAGGATGGAAGTTAGGCTCTTCTGGCGGTGAGCACAGGGGGCACATGCAGCTGTGGGCTAGAGTGTCGCACACCGGAACTTAGAGGAGTTTGCAAACCGATGCTACCTCAGTCCAAAGAGCGATCTAATGTAAAACATTGGACATCTGAGAAATACCCTATTCCGACACATTGAAAGGTGCCAACCCTCGACCCTCCGGGAGCTGTGACCTGCGTGTGTGTGAGGCGTCTGAGCGCAGACCGAACCCCGGAGGCCTCTTGCCCCTCCTACCCCGCTCCTCTCCGGGAGGAGGCCTGCGGGCCCCTCCCCCAGCTCTGTCGTGTGCGTTGCCATTGCGTCACCTTGCATTCTCCACCTGTCAGTCTGAGCGCCCTGTCACTACTCACGCACGTCAGTGTCTCTGACGAGGTGGCGGGCTCCCCGAGGGCAGCGTTCAGGCCCGTCTCTTCTCTCGTGGGCCCATGGGTGGCGAGCCGAGCTCTGAAGCCAGTGTCCCCACTGCTGCTGCTGGGCTGGCGCAGCGGGGCTGCGGGGCACCGGGCCTCCCTGTCGGCCCGCCCTGCCATCCCCTCATCCCCTCGGCCTCCACACGCCCCGCCGGCCTGGGTGATAGCTGGCAAATGGCGACGGAGAAAAGCCAGCACCACTTGTTCTTTACTCACTTTCCTGGCACCTCACACCTTTCAAGGCAACTGTGACGGTGAAAGGAAGCTCAGCAACTGAGGAAGCATGGCTAGTGACAAACCTGTCCCCCTCCCCTGGCGGGGGCGGTTGTACCGAAGCCACACTGTGCTCACCCTGACCGTGAGCCATAGAAGGCACCCAAAGTCAGAGGACGCGCTGGGCGCACTCGGCAAGGCCGTGCAGGGACGCTTGGGGCCCACAGCCACTGGCTCTCCTGACCTTTCTCTGGAAGTATAAAACACCTAACCTGTGGTCAGCATGGGTAGTTTTCAAATGCCCCCTAGGCAATAGTGTGGCGAACCTGTCCCATTTGAGCTCCGCCGTCACCATGCGTCCAGCACCCCCTCACTGGGCCGCAGAGTGGCCCTGACCGCCCCGAGCCGGTCCGGGAAGGGGCGCCGCCGCGCTGCAGCCAGGCCTTGGACGCCCGGCTACCGACGCCCAGGTTTTCTTGTCGTTCTCCTGGACCGCAGGTGCTCGAATGGAAAGAAAATAGCGAGTCGCAGGTTATGAATCGTATCTGTACGCCAGGGAATATTTCAGTAAAATTTTTGCTCTCTTGAGGCTTCTTTCGAAATCCTAAGTTAACCATTTCCTTCATGTTAAAATACTAGTTCAGTTCATATGTGGCTTATTGCCTATTTTGAATATAATTCTGAATTAAGATTTTATGGGTTTTAGTGCCGTACAGGAAGAGAAAGAAAAGGAATGTCATTTGAAATAGGCACTTGAAAATTTTATTTTTGGTTAATCATGGTGTAATAAATCCCTGATTGTATGAACCAGCATCTTATAACTCGATTACACTTAAAGCACAATGGAGAGAAAGTGTAGATATTTGCATCTGTCAAGTCAGAAGAACTAAGGATTCATTCTAACTCCGAGCAGAACGTAGCTGTCCGGCTGGCGTTAGTTAAGGCATGCTTTCCATTATTAGTCCTTCTTTTGGTTTTCATAACGTTTGGTTGAAAATTCTTTCCAGGGAACAACTTGTATACAGATTTTTAGCCTGGGAACAAATGTTTCATGACCCACTTACGGGGTCTCTTTAAACATTTGGATTAATGTTAAGACCTTTTATGATGAAGGCAAATTTTATGTTTCAAAATGTTTATTTTCCTGGGACCAGTAAGTTAGTTATTTAATTCATTTTGGTGGGACTGTGCTATTTTTGGTATTACTTTCAGAATAGTCACTAAGCTCAGATGATAAACTTTAAAAACTTATAAAATGTAATGCCTCAGTGCAACAGCATTTAATCGATTTTAAGAAGTTAGAATGAATAAAGAATTTGTATTCTAATTGATTTAAAAGTTAAACTTTAGGTTTCAGTGATTTAAAGAAAGAGAAGGGGGGTCCTTATTTGGTGTTTCCCTAATTATGTGCTTCCTACGCCCTGTAAACAAATATGTTACTTTAAGAGTGCACCCCCGCGTCAGCCAGCTCTCTGGAAGCAGGGCCGGGAGGCTGCACGTGCAGACAGGGTCATGAAACCTCACTCTCCGTGTGGTTGCCTTAGCCATGTGGCTGACTTTACCTGCCCCCGCCCCCACACAAAGGGGTTCATTTTAAGGAGTTGGCTCACGTGATCATGGCGGCCGGGGAGCCCCCAGCTCTGCCTGCAAGCTGGACACCCGGCAAAGCTGGTGGTGCGGCTCCCGTCTGAATCCAAAGGCCCGAGAGCTGGAAGAACGGATAGGTTAAGTTCTGGTCCAAGTCCGAAGGCCTGAGAACCACAAGTGGCCAAGGTGTAAGTCTTCGTGCACGGGCCAGAGAGGACCAACGTTCTAGCCCAGGCAGTCGGTCGGAAGACAGTGAATGCTTCCGCCCTCCGCCTCCTTGTTTCATCCATGGCTCAAGGGGCCCCGACGCTCACGGGCTCGGGTGGAAGGGCATGTTCCCAGCCTGGGCCACCAGTTCAAATGCCGGTCTCATCCAGAAACACCCTCAGAAATTCTGTTTGAGCACATACCCGTGCACCCCGTGGCCCAGTCAACTTGACACATAAAATTACCCATTCCTAGCACCACGGGTGGATTTTTCTTATGCTCTTGCTCATTATTTCCAAAAAGTGCTCATATTATACTTGAAACAGATGAAAGAGATGAAAATGTTCTGATGAAAATAATTACTTTTGCATTAAGTTTCCTTTTCCTGAAGATATATGAAAAATACCCAAATACCCTGCAATCCTCCCCACCCCTGCACAGCGCCCCCTGATGCTAACAGAGCTGTGGTCGGAATGCACTGTGCAAACCTGTAATTTAGTCAATTTCAGGGTTCTCGTCTGGGCTCATTGCCAGTTCTCAGTCGGCTGCAACAAACGTAACCAACTTTTGGACTCTCCTCTAACTCCCAGCATCTACCCTCCCAGCCAGCTCCCACCGTCCAAGCTGCGGTGTTTCCATGCCATTATTTTTCTTTAATGTGTTTAGAGATGACTTATGCTTCAACAGAATGAATGTGTCCTGAGCATGCTATTTTATGGACAGCTGGAATTGCAGTGCAGTTTTTTCTGGTGGGCACGTCACGTCCCACGTGGTCAAGTGGAGGCTGGCCCGCCTTAGGCCTGCGTGCCTCCGGGTCCCTCCCCAGCACCCGCGTCCGCAGCAGCTCTGCTTCACCCTTCATCCCTCGGCTCCTGCTTCCCTGCGGCCCCTGGGGCCATTTCTGTTGTAACATCAGACTTGCGGGTGCCCTCCTTCTGCTTGCATTTGCTCACGTTGAGTAGTTGAGATCCATAGAAGTTTAGGTGGCAGTTCTTGTGGCAGGGGATGCACGGGGCATGCTTTATGGTTGATAACTTTATCCACCGATGGACGTTTTGGGGAGAGTTGTGTTTGAGTGTGTTGTGGGCAGGCGGGAATTACAGGTGCGTAGATTGAGTTGCACCAGCGTTTATTCCGTAGGTCATACCTAAGTCTGTAAGATAGGTAGAGTAGTCACAAAAATATTTGTCGTATTTTAGCGTAAATTTAATAGTTCTCTAATCTGTTTTGTCTCATTGATTTTATGAATTCCATTGGGGAAAAACAGGAATATATAGTGGAAATGGGCAAGAGAGGGTTTCAGATAACCTGGGCCAATAAAATATTTCTCAGGCCCTGGCTGGTGTGGCTCAGTGGATTGAGCACCGGCCTGCAAACCAAAAGGTCACTGGTTCGATTCCCAGTCAGGGCACATGCCTGGGTTGTGGGCCAGGTCCCCAGTAAGGGGCACTCAAGAGGCAGCCACACATTGATGTTTCTCTCCCTCTCTTTCTGCCTCCCTTCCCCTCTTTAAAAATAAATAAATAAAATCTTAAAAAAATTTTTTTCTCAGGTCCCAGATTTTCACTGGGCCAAAATGTGACAGACATGGCTCAGGTCAAGGGTTGGCAGACTATGTCCTGTGGGCCAGATGTGGCCACTGCCCGTTTTTGTGAATAAAGCTTTATTGGAACACAGCCTCTGCTCTTTATACACCGCTTGCGGCCGCTGAGTCATTGCGGAGTCACAGCGTTGTAACAGATTGCGTGGCCCGTGAAGCTTAAAATGTCCATTATCTGGCCCCGGACAAAAAACATTGCTGATCTCTGCTTGTAACACAGAGGCTCAATTCTTCTTGTACACTCCACTATTAATATTCTTAGGTGTTGGCTAGAGTTTAGACAATGTATCTCTCCTCTCTTGTTGTCCTTCCTTGATTTTTTAAAATTGTTTTTCTACTCCTGTTTTCTTCTTCCTGGAGCATTGCCTCATTGGGAATGTCACCCTGGTGGGAGTCTGCTGGGAGAGTGCCGGGCCGGGACATGGGGACACTCGGGGCTCCAGCACCAGAGGCCCGTGGGGGCCCAGGAAGCAGGAAGGGGCTGGCACTGAACCAGAAACGCTGGAAGGTCATAGTCAAGCTTTGGCTCCAAGGTGGCCTCTGCCGAGGTTGGTCGCAGACACACACTGTGGGCCAGAGCCGTGGGGACTGGGAGCCCTTTGTTCAGCAAAGGACTTTAACACACTGGGGGGCCCCACAAAGAACGCTGCGGTTGAATTTAGCACCAGGCTCCCATTTCATGGGTGAGGACAGCTTACGACAGTCATTCATCCCGGCCGGCCATCTGCTGACTCCTTTTGGCTGCACCTAAAAAGTCAGAGGTACTTCAGCCACGTCTCTTTCCAAACCAGAAATAACTCAGACGCGGCCTCAGCAGCGCCTGAGTGCCCGTGTGTCGCCCTGTCTGGGACTTAGCCATTCCCACGCAGCGACTGCCATGCCCGCGCCGCCCGAGGTGCTGTGAGGCCCTGGAAGAGGACGCGGCCGGCGGGCTGGGCGCGCGGGACTCCTGGCAGCGCACAGCGCGCACCTGGCCGCCACTGCCGGCTGTCAGGCGGAGACGCATTCCTTGGGAAGGTGTTATTTCTGGGCCGGGGGCAGGTGGCAGTGGGGCCTCTGCGATGCCGTGGGCACAGCGCTTGCCCGCGCCCCCCTGCCCCCCCCCCCCCCCCCCCGTCTCCGCCTGGAGGACTCTGGGATTGGGTAGGGGATCGGAAAAAAAAAGAAACAAATCTGTTGGGAAAACGCCTTCCTGCTGCTTCTCTTTTTAAGACTAGAATTGACATGTTTGAATTACAAGTGCTTTTAGAATGATATAAACTATTTAATATGAAGTTTCTTACAGATTCTCACATAGCATTTATATGTACCATTCGTTCCCACTGCCAATACTTTGTACAGTCTGCTGATGTTTGTGATTGGAATTATTTTATAAAATTGAAGGGGGTTGAAATAGAGCGGCGATTTTCAACTGTTTTCATTTCATGGCACACAAACTTCAAAAATTCTGAAACACATCAAAAAATGTACTTTTTTGCCAATCTTACCAAAAAATAGGTATAATTTTGATTCATTCATTCCAGATGGCTATTGTGTTGGCTGTTGTCATTTTTATTTGACAATCTAAGGAAAAGGAAGTCAGCGCCCCTTACTAAATACTCAGGTATTGCATGTTTTAAAAATTCTTGTGGCGCACGGGCTGAAAATCGCAGAAATAGGGGATGCGCCACATGCCTTTGGACTCAGCAGTGCTGCGACCGGAAGTGGGGCCAGAGTACTCAGGTTCACCAGGGCGGCTTCCGCCCGCCTGGGGCTGGGAACAGTCTCCCTGGGGCGCCAGTTACGCGTGCGGATTGTGCTTTGGAAAAATATTTTGTAAAATGAGGAGGAGAATAAAAACATCTCATCTTTTAAAAGAAAAAGTATACTTTGAACGAATTTCTTACCTACCTGGACCTGCCCTTAGTGTCTCCCCCCAGCCGCAGGACGAGTCTGGTCCTCACACCCACGAAAGCGTCAGACGCAGAGCGCTGGGGAAGCACTTAAGAACTCTGTCACGCCAACGCCCAGGAGGCGCAAGAGTCTCTGTCCCTGCAGGTGTCTTCTGTGCGCCGGGGGGCGGGGCGGAGTGCGATTCTGAGGACTTGGTAAGGGCCACATGCTGCTGTCTTTGTTTACAAGCACAGTAGAGGGTTTTGAGTTCGCAAAAACAAATAAAAATTACCCTATATAACATTTTTAGAGATTTCCATTTTTTGGCATCTCCGCGTTTTAATAACACGTCTTGCTGGCTTTTGCAGTTTAAGTTAAAAAAAAATGTAACTTTAGTATCAGAATTAAAAAATAAGGCAGAAGCAAAATCTTCAGTAACAGAAAGCGCACAGGCACCGAGTCCGCGGGCGGGGGGTCGGCCGACCGGCTGGCGTGTGCTCACGCGGGGTTTGGGTCTCTGGTCCCTCGGTTAATCTAAGGATCCTGTTTCATGTGCTACAAACACAAAGCCTTTGTCTCTAAGGCTGTCAACATACAAATGCTCATTAAGGAGGAAGGTAAATCAAACCAGCAGGTGTCAGCAAGGACCGTAATAACATTATTAGCTGTGATTGACCTTTTACTGTTACTTTGCAGAGACGCCTCAGTGCGGCCCGGCTGCACGGCGCTGTCGCGGGGCCCCGCCCTCTGTGTGGAGCCCTCCTTTCCCAGGGTTGGCTGAGCAGGAAGTGGGCCACGTCTTAGAGGGCACGTCTGAAGTACAGCAGCGGTAGTTCAAGGCTTAGTTTGAAGGATGTTGCGAACTTTCCTTCATTTTGGTGTCTTGAAAAAACAATTCCACATAAGTTATCCCATATCAGTAAAGCTTACATTTAACAGCTTAAAGATTTCTTTGGTTCTCTGTGCTGTATTTTTTCCAATATTCCATTCCTGTTGACTCGTTAACAACCATACTCATTCTATAGGAGTAGAAGTAGGAATTTGTAAACTTTGGTCCCAATAATGAGCTTAATTTTTCGATGAAAATATGACATTCACATTCTTTCAGCATGCAATGAGCTATTTTATTTTAGACCTTTTTTAGCCCGTTAAATGGTCGGGGAAGTAATGTCTGCCTTTCTACAAAATAGAAAAGTTCATTACATTTCTCAATTTACCGTAATTTTTACTGGAAATGGTATCTCTTATTTCCTGCCTTCTCACTTGATGACTTGACAGAAGCATAAATCCAGGAGGCAAACATGGTGTTTGGTCTTGTGCGATGATCTCAGGAGACTGTGACACAATGCGAGAACATGGGAGGAGACCCTCAGAGACCTTGGGAAGGGTTGCGGAGTCCTGACTGCCTGAGCTACGTTCATTTTCTTGTCAGGCCCATGTAGCATTGGGTCTTCCGCATGTGCCCCCCGCTTAGAAAACCTGAGTGTCCCTCAGCGGTCCCGCTTCTAGACGCCTGCTCGTGAGGCGAGAGCTCCAAGTTGTGTGTGAATGCTCGGAGTGGCTTTCTTTGTCCTTGCCCCCGGTTGGGACTCTGGTGCGTCCGTATGGTGGGTGTATAGATGGATACCCTGAGCTGGGTTCCTCTGTGTGTGCAGTTTTGGCAAGAATAGCACAGAAGTGATTTCTTCTAAGTGGTTCATGTTTGGAGGCACGTGATGTCGATTAAACTTGATCTTCTGACTGAGGTGAGGTCTACGGGGCTCTCTGCTGTAGGATTACCTTTTCCCTTTGTAATTAATAAATAATTTGTGTGTGTGTTTGTGTGTGTGTGTGTGTGTGTGAGTGAGGCATTTTCAAACTCTCTAAATAACAAGTTCGGCTAGCCAATATCCATTACTGATTCTTGCCCGAATCAGTTGTTTCCCTGAAGACGAGCACAGACCGGTTTTTCAATTCCATCATACCTTTTCTTTATAAGGTGACATTGTCAGGTCCGGAATAGTTTCTCCCTTTTCCACGTGTTATTAATTTATATCTCTGTGACTCGTGGGTTTTATTTTATGTAATGGATTATAATGTTACTCTTCAATGGCTCCAAATGCGGCCGGGGGACCCCGCGCCGCTGGCCACGGCCCTCTGAGGCCTCCCCGTAGCCCGTCCTCAGCGGCGCGGGTTTCAGGCTCAGCGCGCCCTCCGCCGGCCCCGCCCTGGAGTCGGCCATCCTCGAAGACGCCCGGCTCTTGCAGTGGCGAAGGGCACACGGAAACCAAGACTGGGTGCCAGGCTAGTTTCGTGGCTTTCGCCGTCAACAGGGAGCGCGTGACGCTCCAGAAGCATAAATCACGCTCGTCAAAGAGCTGATAGCGATCTTCGCTGCGCTTAAACGTGACTCACAGTGACAGACGCGCGTGAATGAACTATTGATGCCGTGCTTCTGCTTCGCCGCCTCTGCCGCGTTTGATACGGGAACCCTCCTCGCTTAATGACGGGGACACCGCATGACTCAGCCTGTTAGACAGAGACCGGAGGGTGAGGTCAGAAACAGTCCTGCTGAATGGCGAGTCTGGGGCCAAGAAAAATATTTCGCTCTGGATTGGGGTATTTAGACTCTGCCAAGTATCAGTCACCCTAAAATTTCCATGGTTCCCTTTTGCAGTTTTGAGGTGTTGCATGTACACAGTGTTAAGCCGGTGACTTTCTTTTGGACCAGGGCAGTAGAGCTGTTTTAATACGGTCGGCCCTCTTTACTGCTGTTCGTAAGTTGTAGCTATTTTGATCAATAAAAGTAACATTAATATTTTGTCATAGACTATGTAGATGTTATATATAACTCGAGATTTTGTGAATAACCTTGATGATTGAAGGGCAGCTTCATTTCAGGAAAAGGACACTGTTAAGTAAGTTTGAACTAGTAAGTATACTTCAACTCTATAGAATTCCAAAAAATCAAGAAAAGAAGAACTTCCAAAACTATTAGTCTGAAGTCTCTCTTCAGACTGGTGTGTGCATAGCTTCATATTTAAGATTTCATGTTAAGATTTCATGTGTCGAGAATCTATAGAGAAACTGTACAGCATGATGGAATTATTAAACTATGTGTTTGAAGGCAGATAGTATCTTGAAATGAATAGAATCTATGCACACCCTTTGGGAGTTAAATTGGATTTACTCTAAGTTTTAAATTAAGTTAGAAGTTGAATTCGAATGATTGTAAGATTGACCTTTATGTCTTCAGGTAAGTAATTTTCCTTGTAACATGAGGGAAATAGTTTCCTTTAGCTAAACATTCTTTAATATTAATTATAATTTTAAAATGCTTTCTATCTAATGGCTAGTTGTAGATATATACTTTTTTTTTTAAAAAGAGGGTCACAAATAAAATGTACCAAATGATTTTCTTTCAAATACATATTTAAGCCTCATCTTTTTTACTCTATTATATGTTTTAATACTGTATTTTATAATTGATAAAGGATCAGGTTAGTGTTTTGAAATGTATGTTTTATTTTAAGTCAATTTCTGCAAAAACTGCTGAGAGTTCACAGCTGACTATCGCAGAGGATGCCGACAGCACAGAGTAAAGTTTCTTTCTTTGCTAATGTGTTGCTCTTGTGGGTACAGTGACTGTGATTGTTCAAATGACAGGGAAGGCAGACAGCTTTAATGTGCTTGCAATGATCTCAGCTTTAGACATTCTATAAATGTATTAAAATGTGGGACCTGGGAAAGGTGGAAGGCATGAAAAGTCTGGTGTTGCTATGCCATTTCAGTGCCCAAAAGAAGATGGCCATCTAACACAGTGTCACCGAGGGCTACATTATTTATAGTATATACAGAATACTGTGTTTTAATTCATAAATATTCACCAGGGTCATATGAATATTAAAAACTTAGTCTCTGATGTAGTTTCTTAAAACTAAATAGTTTTGCATTGAATTAGCTTTTATTCTGAAATCCAGATTCCTAATTATATAGTGTTATTTTCCGCAAACCATGTGACCGCGCACAAGAATCCGGGAAGGTTGCTTTACTTTACCACGCACTGAATTTGTGAATATGTGTCAAAACATTTGCAGTTCTTGAGCAATTTGGGGGGAAGGTAATGTATTTTAGAGAACGGTTTCAAACGTACCCAAAAGCCTTTGCTAAGAAAGAGCTAATCGGGAGGAGACGGCGCGTCGGTGTTTGGAACCCCTCCTCTCGCCCGAAGACTGCGCGGCAGATCTTGGCTGTCGTGCCCTTGTTGTGTGGCCCTGCTCCTGGTCGCTCGCCGTTGGGCTTTCCTGTCTCACTCTCGCCCTGCACCTGACCCTTCCTAAAATCCGCCTGGTTTGATTTTTTTTCTCCTCACCCAGTTGGGATGGGGCCCCGTTTTCTGTCACCAACCGTATCTGGCTACTAGAAAAGCCCCACCGTCAGGAACTCAAATGTCTGTCCTCTAGTCCTCCTGTCCGCGTCTCGTTCACTCAGCAGGTGTTCGGTGGGTGCCGCCGTGTGCTGGGTGCCTGCTGTGGGGCGCAGCAGGGAGAAAGGGACGGGCCCCTGCCCTCACGTGACTCACACGGTGGCAGAGGAGGCTAGACAGCAAATGAGAAAGGAACTAAACATGGCAGCTACAAATTGTCATCGTTGCTCCGTGGAAGCGGAAGGCCGAGGGCACGACGGGTGCGCGTGGCGGGGAGCCCCCCTCACTTGGGGACGGTGGCCGGGCCAACTGGATATTGAGCCAGCTGGTTAGGGATTCGGGGCCGAGAGGATAGGAGGACGGAGGCCCTGACATCAGCGAGGACGGGATGGGTTCCCGGAGCAGGGGGCCCCATGTGGGTGGGAGGGGGTCAGTGAGAGGGCCCCGGACAGGCTGGCTGTCGCTGACAGGGCCCCGCGGTATTGGGCGGGGAGTTGGGGTTTTAGTCTAAGGGCAACGGGAGTGCGCTGAGTTGATTTATGGTTTTAAAATGTCCCTGTGACGAGAATGGTGGGAAGAGAGGGATTGACATGTAGACTGGTGCAGTAGTCCCTGCTGGAGACACAGTGACACCGGTTGGAGGTCGTCTCAGTGGGGGGAGAGGACACTGACAAGCAGAGGCATTTTGGACACAGGGCCCGGGGCTGATTCATGCGCAGGAGCAGAGATGCTGGACAGGGAAGGAGGAAGGGCGGGTCTGGGATTTTAACGAGGCCAGCTCCTCTGAGAGTGGGGCGTGGAGGCTTCTGGGGAGGGCAGGGAGGGGCTGGGGGGTCCTTGATGCCCTTCCATGGGCCTGCAGGACGGGAGTGGTCTTTGCGGTACCACTGGGCGCTCCTGTGCGGCCCGGGGGGGCCTTAGCGCAAATCCGGGCCGTGAGGCCGTGCCGGACTCGTCCGTGTGTTCTTTCCCTGCCACGCAACTGTGGTGAAAAAATGCCCCCGATGAAGCAGTACGTGGGTCATGTTGCTGGCAAGCCTTGACCTTCCAGTACATCTTTTAACGTGTGAGATGAATTGGTGGCGGGGGGCTGGGGGTGGGGGGCGGCACACCACAGCATCCCTGCGGCTTTCCCTCCGTCACGCAAACCATTTACTTCCAGGTTGATTTTAGATCTAAATAGGAAAGGTCAAATAATAAAGCTTAGGTTAGATGACCGGGTAAGAAAACTTAGCAAAAGAATCCTTAAACAGTTCACAAAAGCATTCGTCACAAAGGAAAAGGTTGATTAATTAGATCATATGAAAATGATGGATTTCTCTCCGTCAGCTAATTGAAAGACGCCATTGGGAAGGTTTTGAAGACAGGACAGAGGGTTGAAGAAAATATGTGCAATACGAAGGACCCACGTCCTGGATATTTTTGTTACTTTTTAAAGAGAATAATGAAGTGAGGGTGTGTTTCAGTTTCCCCATCACTTAATCCCATCTAAGTGCGACCCAATTTTGATCCACCAGGTTTTAGTTGTAAAGAACTCAGACACACTTGGGGTCTGCATGGAAGCCGTGTGGCGGGCCGGGGCTGTGTCGCGTTGCGTTTGTAGCTCAATTTTTGTGTTCTGTGTGGGGCCTGTTACTTAACGGGCCTTCAGCCTGTATTTACGAAACGAATGGAACAGATGTTACAATTACAAGCAACGTATGCATAAAAGAATAAACACCCTCAGGGGAGGCCTGACCCTTTAAGTGCAACCCTAACAATCACAGTGAGTGTCGCAGTTGGACCTGCAGAGCCACAGGCCCACCGCCTGTAGCCCGTACGCCGAGGTGTGTCTCCGGCATGTCAGACCCTGAGCGCAGTGCGGCGCCGCGGGCCGGGGAGGGATGGCCCTTGGTCAACCAGGCCAGACACCGCGGTGGGAAGCTCCCCTGGCCCTCGAGGGCTTGCCGGGCACGGGCGTGGCTCTGGAGACGGGCGTGGTGGCGCACCGGGCCCTGGGGGAGGCTGGACCGAGCTGAGGGGGAGCGAACGGCAGACGTGAGAGTGTGGCCGTCGTAACGGGCTCCTTTTGAAGCGCTAGGTAATTCTCTGACATTTGACCATGAGCGATGTGAATCGGTAATGATGTCATTGTTTAAATTTCAACTTGGCGTTTTTGCAGATTTCCGAAGTTCCTGTTGCTTTGGACGATGGATGAGCAGTCACAGGGCGTGCAAGGGCCACCTGTCCCTCAGTTCCAACCACAGGTAATGCGTTCCGGCGGGGGCTGGCTGCAGGGCACGCCTCTGTTTAATGCCTGAATTTATAGCCCCGTTAGGGGCTACAGCGGCCCATGTGCTTATCATGAAGGTCCTGGTTTTAGTGAGAACTGTTTATATTTCCAGGCAGTGTTTTAGAATACTTAGTTCTCAGGCACAAAAATGAAAAAAGAGTTGCAACTTTAGCTTTTAACTTTAACAGGATGGCCCTTAGAGGCCTTGAGGGCTAGCACTGGGCTTAGGGAGAGAGCCAAAGGCGCGGCCGTGCCCGGGCTGCAGACGAGCCCGTGGGGACTGTGCCCACCTTTACCTCGGCCGGTGACCCCGCGCCCCCCCAGACACCTTCCGTGAGTGCTACGTCTCTCCGTCTCTGACGAGTGCTGTGCTTCTCCTGTTAGGTAGTTGCTTGGTTTTTTGTAAGATGATAAAACGAGGTAAGAAGAATGTTTTAGTAAAAAATGTACACACACCCTTGAAATCCGTTACGTGGGTGCGTGCCCTTCAGCCCAGCCTTCAGTGGCGTTTAAAACAGACACCCTCACGCGGCAGCTCCTCGTGCCGGGGGTCCTTCACAACGGCCTCCTTGTCCACCCTGTCCCAGTTTTGCTTAGATGGAAACTCTGAAACTGTGTGAAGGGTCAGTAGGTCTTTCAGACGAGCTCCGTAGTCAGGTAGGTTTGGGAGACGTGGGAGAAGCCTGCGCCAGTCCTTCGTCGGAGCCCCTGTCATTCCGACGGGCGGGGCGCTCCCGGAGGAGGCGGGCGCCGGGCGCAGCGTCGTCCGCCCTGTCCTGACGGGCGGACCGCTCTCTCTTCTTGTAGGACAGCTGTAGACCGCTCCCGGCCCCGCGTCTGGGAAGGGCAGTTCAGGGAGCACTGCCCACTGACAATTACCCTGGCTGCGTAAATGTCCTCTGGGGCTTTGTTGGCACCAGCCCATCCCCACTCTCTCCAATTTCAGAAATCCTGCCCGTCCATCAGAGACCACCCAAAATGACTTCTCTCCGTGGAGGACTCCCCCACTTTCAGATTGACAGCTTTTCCCAGAAACCTGAGGATGCATGCTTTGCATGTCTCTTCCAGTATTCCCGGCACTGTCGCGTCCTTCCCTGCGGTCTGTTTCCTCGCCTGTCCCGTTGTGTGGACAGGAGACCTCTCCACCGAGGTGGAGGCCTGGGGCAGTGCTGTCCTCACGTGGAGCTGGGCCCCGTCCGAAACCGTCCCCGAGCGGGCCGGGGCCCTGGCAGGCGGGCAGGGTGCAGCTCGCCCCTCACCGGGCTGGGCTCTGCCCTGCCCCCCGCCGCCCCCGTTTGAATTCCCAGTGTTCAGAGAGGAGCCCCTGCAGCTTAGGGCAAGGCCAGCATTTCAACCTCAGGGCGGCTGTTTGTGCCCTTCAGCCTAATCCCTCTCTTCTGTGGTGTGGCCATAAATCACCAAGGCCGTGGGACGCGGCACCCCTGGATGTCAACTAGCTCAGGGCCAGCTTTACACAGACACAAACACTGTCATTTCCTGTTATATTGCGTCTAGCCGAGACAGCAAAAGAAACACCTCTGAAAACGAGGTCGCTCATGTTAGAATTTTGCAATCCACAGATCTGAACAGCCCTGAGTTGCAAAGGAAAAAAGCCAGGCTCTTTCCTTTTTGCCTCCTGCTGGCCCGCCAGCGGGGGAGGGCGGGGGTCCGGGGCGGGCCGGAGTGAAAGGGATTGCTTCCCGAGCCGCTGGCTGCCACGCAGCGCCTGCAGGTGCTCCGCCGGGCTCGCCTCGCTTTTCACACTGCTCCTCCCTCGTGTCCCCTGTCGCTGCTCCTGGGTGGTGGACCTGGTGCTGGCCCTTGGGGGCCGCTTACCCCTCTGCCTCCAGACTGACGGTGTGAGGTGCTGAAAGAGAGATGGCCTGACAGGCACACCGAGGCCCTGGTGCTCATTACGTCTTTGACGAATGTGGCCGCTCCCAGTAGCGTTATATTAAGGCTGGTGAGGGGCAGCCCCTGTTCAGGGGGACGACCTTCCTAGGTTTTGTTCCTGACCATTGGCCTGATAACAGGGGTGATGTGGCCACATATGGCCAGCCAGGGACTGGGGTCATTCTGTGACACTGATGTCGGCATGGACATCCGCAGAAAACTGAGGACGTTGGCAGTCTCCGTGCCATAGACCGACTTCCCGTTACCATAATGAGCGATGCATGTTCTTGGTCGACCTTTCTTTTTCATGTTCTGAGATGAATACTCTAACCCCGTGATCCATGTGGTCTCATTTTTAGTACAGTAAGAATGTCTTTAAGTTTTAGAATGTGAGATGGAGAGATTTATGTGTCTTCATTAGTTCTTTTTTGGCATCACTGTCATTTCTTGAGCTGAGGGATAATTTTTTCCTGTTGGGCTCTCTTTCCTCCTTTGCCTTTCCCTCCTCCCCCCCATCCTTCTTTCCTTCAGACCCTCCCACTGAAGCCTAGGGGACCCTGACAGGACATTTCGAGATGTTTCTTCTGTGTGTTCTCATTGCTGTAGGACCCTTGTTTACAGAATAATGGATTCAGCTTAATTTAAAAAAAAAATGCAGACTGTAAAAAGATGGTGACAGAGAAATAGTAAAATATTTACTTTTTACCGAGACTAATTCTAAACAGTGGAAGTTTCCAACTAACATTATGTGGTATTTTGATTTATGGTCATCAAATGATGAGGGCTGTGGTTCATTCACTTTTTTAATGTAAAGTGAAATATAAAACAATTCTGAGCCGAGCGCGATTCCGAGACTTTCTGGGAGCGATCAGAGGGAGGACTGACGGCCAGGGCCTGGGCTAGAGTGGCCCTGTGTGGATCTGAAGGCGTCTAGGGCGACCCTCTGGCTGCCTGAAACAGAGGGAAGGTGTCCAGACCTACGGCTGGAAACACGGTCAGCCCTGCCCTTTACGGCTCTGCAGGCGTGAGGGCCGTGGCCTAGGGGCGCCCCGCCCGGGAGCATCGTGGATGGCCGTCTCTTTTGGCTTCCCCAACTACGGCCTGCCGGGCCCCACGTCCCCCGAGGGCATGGTGGGCCGGACGCGGCGCCCAGGGGACCGTGTCGAGGGAGAATCTGGACGTGGTAATGCTGTGACCTTCCCTCTCTTTAGCTCGTCTTACAAAACTACTTTCTTTATGAAATAAGGGTCATCATTCCGCTGATTTCTTTTGATAAATTGATTTTGCCAAGTACTTGTCATGTAGCATTGACACAGCGCGTCTGGTTTTGGAAGTCCTTGTAGAAATTTAGATTGTAATGTTCTCCTTTAAACAGTTTACTTCAGTGAACGAGCAGCGGCGGTTTTGGGGATGGGAGATCCTTACTCCAGTTTGATTCATGACCACGACCCTTGAGTCACCCTGCCCCCTGCCCAGCGGTCCTGCCGGGCCCGGCCCTTCCCCAGCCCTGCGCCTGCTCGGGTCTTTTTCTCCTCAGCCCCAGTGCTTTCTCCCCCGTCTGTGTTCTCGGCGCTCCCTCCATTTCCCTGTCTGTGTCTCTGTCTGTGCTTCTCAGTGAGAAGCTTTTTCTCACCATATTTAATTGTACCAGGAATAGCTGGGGGTGCTCGTGGGAGAGATGGAGTCTTTGTCATTCATTAACAGCTCATGATAAGCTGGGAAAGATAATCAATATTATTGGTTATGTAATTTGGATACAGTAATTATTATGCTCAGTAGTATAACTAATGATGATTAAATGACACAAATACCAGAGACTTATAAATGTTTAACTAGATAGTTGATTATATTTGGTCACTTATTTTTCTTATGCTATAGTGGATTTCCTCTTTTGTTTGTTAAAAATCAGTTAATAATGATTCATAGTATGTTGCTCAAACTCGTGTAAATCTCCGACACTTAGTATGTTTAGGAATAGGTACTTCTGAAATATTCCAGGAAATTTTAGGGAGACAATTTTTCACCCTTTGAGAGGAAGCATCAGTAATTAGACTCTGTTCATGCATGTGCTGTTTTTGTGTGTGTTGTTTTGTTTTTCAGTTTCCAGTGAGGTTTGTAGAAAATGACATGTGACAGAGTTGTATTAGATATTTTCAAAAGTGAATTGTTTTCATTGTGCAGTTTGGAGATGAGTGATACCTTTTTTAAGATCATAGGATGAGCTTTATTGACAAAATCGAAGGGCATGTTGAAGTTTTGTTACTTTTAAATTTTGGAGAAATTAAATAACATTAATATGAAATATAAAGTAATTAATTTGCATAATTGGTAATATGAAAGTCATTAGTAAGAGATGATTGCAGTAACTATGAAACCTTATTAATGATGGGAAATATTATAATTAACACTGGCTTGTGTATTGGATCATTGATAACAATGCCCCTAGGAATTATCAGGACGTAATTTCCTCTCTGGGGAGCCTGCTGAGTCCATGATGTGACTCTTTAATTTCCCCAGGGAGCGTCATCCTGATGTTATCCTGAATCATTGTATTGCTGAGTAAAGGTCCTTGGATTCACGTTTAAAGCAAATTAATTAATTTAGGCCCAGCAAGTTGTCGTTTAAAGAGTCTGCATCCGTGAGAGGAAGAGCCTGTGGCATGGCAGAAGGAATTTTATTTTAAAAAGAAAAGTGTTCATCGAAGGGCGCAGTAAACACAGCGCGCCAGATAGAAGTCCGCCCCAGGTGGTCAGCAGGACCTGGCGCTGCGTGAGGAGGGCGCGCGCAGATCGCCAGGAGATGGGCGAGAGCCCAGGACGCCCGTGTTGTTACGTAAAGCGTCATTCACTCTGGGTGTTGATTTTCTCGTTGTCATTTGTGATTTTCAATATCCATTTTGCCTCTGAGATTTCGGGATGCTTTTGTAATATAACCTGTTAGTATATAGATTGAGATCTCTCAAGAGACTAACCATAATAATTTACCACAGACATAGCATATAAATCCTTCCAAAATCAGTTTCGATGATGCCCTTTAAGTAAGAGCTGAGGGTGTCTCATAGTCATTACGAAATGAAGTCACGTTAAAAGCCAATGTACAGGCTCATGGGATCCATGCTAATTGGTTATGTTTTGAGGCTTCTCCCCAAAACCAGCCTGTTTGAAATAGTGCCATGGGGTGTGCAGCCTCTGCTTAGTCACTGTCAGAGGCACTGCAAGCCACCGCAGCCAGTGTCCCAGGGAGCCAGCCCTCTCAGATGCCCGGGGCTGCTGGGCGTTGGACCAGTCGTCCCCTTGTTCGCCTGTGACCTTCAACCCTCAGCATGTTCCAACCAGATACCCCAGCTGCCACCCAACATGGCTTTATGTTCAACGCTCTCCCCTCCCCGGTAATTACTCAAAGGACTTCGGGCAGAGTAACTATAGTCAGATACACTGCACTGTCACCCAGGGGGCCCCTGCTCAGTGTGTTGGGCGGTCTTCACTCATGAATCAGGAAGCCAGGCCACATGGAAATGGGGCCTCCCAGTGGGAGGCAGAGCCCACTGGCACAGGGGAAGTGTGGACAGGTCGGGGCAGACTGCGGGTGTGGCCCAGAGGACCAGACAAGAAAGCTGAGGCAGAGACTAAAGAATTCCAACCTCGAAAGGTGGGGGGCGTCACAGGAGGCCGTGCGCGCACACACAATGGCCCGCCAGGAGGGTGGGTCGCGGAAAGGTGTTACTGCTGGCCCTCCAGGAAGGCGGAGTCGCAGGGGTGCTGCGCCCGCGCCTGCCGGGCCCTGTCCAGGGTGCACACACGCGGGTCTCACTCAGATGCGAGGCCTGCGGGGCGCAGCCCGGTTTCGCAGAAGTGGGAACGAGGCCTGGGCAGCTCGTGCAGCTCGGCAAGGGACTGGGCGTCAGAACCGGGCTTCCATGGCCGAGCCCGCGCCTTTTCTCTTGGGCATTATGGGCGCTCAGTGCCTTCCTTTGCAGGGCCAGGCCTCGGCCAGGCTTCGCAGAGCGAGGCAGAGCGGAAGCACAGCGCTCCGCGGGGGGTCGGTGCGGACTCCGAACGCGGGGGTGCCAAGGGCGCCCCATTTCGCCGCTTGGGAAACTGCTGGGGGCAGAGGCAGCCGCCGTCTGTGCGGGTGGGGAGCTCTCTCCTCCTTGCCCGCCTGGCAGGCTGCCCTCAGGCAGCTGGGCGCGGAGGTGCCACTGCGTTTCTGCCTGTGGGAGTCAGCGTGGGAGGAGAAGTACGTATGTGTAAGCAGACGATTAAGACCAGTGAGACCCAGGACCCGGCCGGCCCCTGAGTCTGAACGGCCGATTGTGGGGATGAGCGACTGCCACCGGCTGCTGTGGGCACACAGGAGCGGGAGCCAGAGAGCTGCCCCAGTGAGCCGGAGAGGGTTCCCTAGCAGGGTCAGCCGCGGGTCTTCAAGTGGAGAGGAGGCTGCCGGCGGCGAAGAGCAGAGCTGTTCAGAAGCTCTGCGAAGCCTTGCATGGCGACGCCATAGCTCAGGGTGAGGCCATAGTGCAGGTGCACTCCGGGAACCAAAGGCGTGGCGGATGGATGAGGCCCAAGGCTAGGTGTGTAAGTGACTCAGAAGCCCTCTGTCATTGTAAGGCGTCATTGTCTTTGTTGTGTAAGAAACAGAGTGGTAGGTTTTACTTTTATAAAAGTTGAGGATCCTTTAGGTGACTTATGAAATTCCAAAGCCATTCTGTGCAGCTCAGAACAATGCCTGGTCATTGAGGGCCTGCAGGTGTTTGGGACCCAGTTTATGTGCCAAATTGAGAACAGAGAAAAGGTAATTTTGTGATTTGATTTGGTTTATAATTCACTCTGATTTGAACCACATTGTTTTGCTGTTATTTTATTCCCAGTACAACTCCAGTGCTACACTAAAAATATGTAGCGGGGGACTGGACATCATTCAAAAAAGAGAATGTGGTTCTTTCTAAAAATAGTTCCTCACTTGAGTGGGTGGGCACTCACCTGATGATAGCACCTTTTTGTCTGAAGCACTTAATACAGGGCTACCTGGAACAGGATAGGCCCCATCCGAATGAGGGGTGGCACCGCGTGCAGTCTAACGGGCCCGTTGCCGAGGCGAAGGAATCGCCTGACTGTCTGAGCTCTCGCCGAGGGGCGCTCCCTGCACACGCTCGCCTACATAGGCACGGCAGTGCGGCAAGGAGACCAGGGCGGCTAGAGGCGTGCAGCTAGGATCCTTCTCATGTCAGCTCTACATGTCCACCCTGGGTGACAGGACACTGGAGCAGATGAGACGGGCTGTCACTCAGCCACACTGCCCTCTGACGAAAGGCCATGGGGGAAGGTGCTGCAAATGGGCTGTGAAGTTTACATACACTGCCCACTGTTAAACAGATTACGTCTAATGAAGTGTCTAATGCTCAGGCCATATCAGCCTAATCCTTGGTGGCAGTTCATCCCTCCATTGCCAAAAAACATCGCCCTCTGGCCCTCTCTCGCCACGCTGGCCACCAAGCACAGGGAAGTGCCCAGTCTTAATAAAGCCAGACAGTGTGTGATCTGACATGCAAATGTAGGTCATTGCATATGTAAATGTGTGATTACAAACCTGCATGCCAAAACACATTAGTGAGCCTCTGCTCTCAGCGTGTGGCTGTCACACCGCCTTAGCGGTTCATGCTAATATTTGTCAGTTACTGCACCGACAGAAGATGGAATTCCCAGTCCCGTTTAAGGGTTAGGGATCGTGGGATAGTGTTCCTGATGCTGACACTGGACCTTACTGCAGAGATCATGGACACATGGTCACTTGGAGGGAAAAAGCATGGCCTGTGTTGGTACGGAAGAGGAAGGAGTTTAATGTCTTAGATGTGGGAGGCTATTTAAAAATATAAATATTAGAAAAGCATCAGGAGACAGCGACCAGCTCAGTGGCTACCAGGGGCTGGTGGGGAAGGAGGGTCGAACGGGCGGAGCACAGATTTTTAGGACAGTGAAAACACCCTGTGTAGCACTATAATGGACACATGTCGCTATACATCTGTCCAAACCCATAAACGTAGGACCCCGGGAGCAAACCATAATGTGAGCTGTGGACTCTGCGTCACGGTGACGTGTCAGTGCAGGTTCACGGGCTGTAGCAGATGTACCATCTGGTGGGGACGTTGGTACCGGGGAGGCTGCGCGTGTGGGCGGAGCCAAGGGGTACACGGCAGACCTCTGTACCTTCCTCTCAGGTTTGCTGCGAACCTAAAGCTCCCCTAAAAACATGCAGTCTCATTCACAAAAAGCAGTGCTGGGGCAGTCACCGCCGGCCCTGCCCCTGGAAAGGCCCTTCGTTCAAGGTACACGGCTGTCGGGAAGCCCCAGGTTGCCGTGCGTCACTTGGCGGCTTGCGCTCAAGGAACGTGCATATTTATTTACTTCATTCAACTCAAAGACACTTTGGAAAAGAAAAGAATTATCGAAGAATAACCCTTTCACACTAGATGGCATGGGGCATGTTTATGTTCTGTGAATGAAAGACAATTCGTGGAGTTCCTATGTGAAGGGTCAAAATCCTCCTGGTCCCCTGACCTCTCCGCTCCTTCTTCCTTGACTGGGTTTTTCTCTTTGGCATGATACGTTCCCGTTTCCACATGTGGCTCGCTGGTTATTGTCCCTCTTCATCAGGGTCGCTTGTGTGGCCCACGGCTGGGTCTGCGGGGTGGAGAACCCAGCCTGGCGGGGTCGGGGGTCAGGGACTGCAGAGTCACATCACCACGGGGCTCACCTGCTTATGTGAAAACCATCATTGACTGTGTGTATCGTGTGATTGAAAACTTTTCTGACTTTTTTAATTACAGAAAGCCTTACGACCGGATATGGGCTATAATACGTTAGCCAACTTTCGAATAGAAAAGAAAATTGGTCGCGGGCAATTTAGTGAAGTTTATAGAGCAGCCTGTCTCTTGGATGGAGTGCCCGTAGCTTTAAAAAAAGTGCAGGTAAGATGATTTCAATTCTATAAATCATTGTAACCTCATACTGTGTGAACGATCAATAATCAATAGAGAAGTCCGCCCCGACTGATCGGGCGGTAACTGCCTTACGCTGGGAATTCTGGGAGGGAGAACAAGCGTGCTTTGTACTTGCGGGCTAACGGGGGTGGAGTGGGGTGCGCGCAGCGGAAACGTCGTTTGGGTTTCGCTGCTGCCTCTGGGCTTTCAGACGTGGTGGCATTGTGCCCCCGACTCGGTGATGACGGCAGTGACCCTGGGCCAGCGTGCGCAGCGCGGGGTGTCCGAGGCCGACGTGGGTGGGAGCTCGCCCCTCGCGGGAGCCCCGCAGCTCAGGTGCCGTGGTGGGTCCGAGGCTCCCGGGAGGGGCGGCCACCGTTGATAATCGGCTGTCGTCGGGGTCAGGGAGGCAGTGGGTGAAGGTAGAGGCCACACTGGCGATGAGTGAAGGGAACTGAAGTAGATGCGAGTGGAAGCCCGCTGTCCCACCCGAAATCTCCGTGCCGTGTCGGTGTCATTGTAGAATCAGTGGTGCCCCCCACGCCTGGCGCTGCTTTTTTCCGAGACCTCAGCCACAGCCCGCACGCGCCAGCGCCCAGCAGAAAGTGTCCCCTCCTGCGGACAGTGTCCCCTCCGCTCTCTGATGTGTTTCTCAATTGCAGAGCTGCCCCAGAACGCCGTCCTCACCTGCCTGCGCCCTGGCCGACACCCTTCTCTTGTGCCTCCGTGGAGACTTTCCCCCGGTCACCCGTCTCCCCCACGTCGGCCCGCCTCCCCCGCCCGTCGCCCCGGAAGCGTCCCTCTCCTGTCTGGTGGCTGCGCCTCTTGCTCCGCCCTCGGCTTTGGTCTCCTTTTCTGTTCCCTTCCGCGGCTTGTCTTTGTATCACTGATTTTGGGGCATTCATTCCTCATGGTGATAATTTTGGGTCATTTGCATCTCCGACACCCTCGCTGTCACTCACAGCTTCCGCTGTCCCCGACCAGGTGGCTTCTGACTCTGTGTAAGGCCTGACTAGGCTTGGCGGAGCTTCCAGCGGCCGCAAAGCCGAACAACTGAAGGGCGTCCTGTGACCCTTCTCAGGGGCTCTTCGGCGCGGAGGAAGCCGGCTGGGCAGGACCGGCTGCTGGGCTGGAAGCCAGACGCTGTGCGCTGGCCCGTGGGGTCAGAGGGCATCCTCGTGTGAACAGGGGTTTTCATAGATTTTGGATACTGAGTGATGGGGACAGGTATCTAGTTCCAGAGCAACATTGCCGGGACCTTAAGGGACCTTAAGGGGCCCACAGGGAAGGAGTGGAGGCCTGGCTGCCGCTAGCATGTGGTCCAGACACGCGGCTGCACTGAGAAGTGAGCTCCCGCTGTCAGGCAGCAGGCGGAGCAGGACGGAAGCGTGGTGATGGCCCCCGGGTCAAGAGGGCCAGGGACGCGGGGACGGCGTAGGTGCGATCCAGGGCTGAGGTCAGAATGGGGGAACTGAGCGTCCATCACAGGACTCCTCTGGGGACAGGCTGCCCTGCTCATTTCCTCGGGCTCGGTAAGGCTGGGATGGCCCGGGAGGCGTTTGATCAAGATTTCCCTTTATGTAAGATTTATTTAAAGTGAGATGTACCAGGTTTGTCGCTCCCCCTTAATGTGCCTTTTTAAGTGCTTTCTGCACTATGTTTTAGGTGTCTTTCTTTAAAGGTTTTTACTTATTTTAGGGAGGGGAAGGGAGGGAGAAAGAGGGAGAGGAACATCAATGCGTGGTCGCCTCTCGCGCGCCCCCTACTGGGGACCTGGCCCGCAACCCAGGCCTGTGCCCTGACTGGGAATCAAACCCGCGATGCTTTCCTTCGCAGGGGAGCGCTCAATCCACTGGGCCACAGCATCCAGGGCTGTTTTTCTTCTAACAAATTGACATCTGCCTTTCAAGGACATTCCTGCCAAGTCACTCGAAGCCTTCTTATGCCTCTTAAAGCTGCCTGGCGTTATCTGTTCCCGCTTCGGTCGTTGTCAGTAATTTTGGCAGAATTTGAAGGGACAAAAGAAAACTTTTTAAATGATTCAGAGAACACTTGTCAGCTAGTGCTTGTCTAAAAACTGCTAATAACTTTGCTCTTCCCAAGTATAAACTAAATTTAAAAACTCAAAGAAACGTTGGTAGAGCTGAAAAAGATGGCTTCAGAAGTCAAGCTAGTAAATATTTTATGAAAACTATTTTTACAAAATCCAGATTCTTTTTTTCCCCATATGTGTTGCCTTTTCTTGCTCATGAAATGACACAGCTTGGAATCTATGTCTGGGAATTATTTAATCTAAAGGTTCCGTTTTTATTTTGTCTTGACTTGCTGACTAAGAGAAAAAGAAAGATAAGATATCTTTCTGAATTTCCAGTTGAATGTATTTATAAATATATTTGGTTCAGAACTTAGTTTTGCCTTAAATATACCCATAGTGCTTATTTCTCTCAGTGTTGGAGGACGGTCTCCTGATTAAAAGTTAATTTGCAATTCCGAAGTGACCTAAGTCGAACCAGAGTGTCGCGATGTCTGTGAGACATGTTCTGAGTGTCCGCGTCTCGTTAGGGCGTCCTAGAGCTCCCTCACACACATCGCGAGTGTGTCCCACGGGCTTCTGTTTTAAAATGTGTTTTCCAGCATGAAGACATTGATTACTGGGAGATTAGATCTTTACATGTCTCCAGGCTTGTGACTTTTTAGTTTAATCACTAGTACCAGGATTATCCTTTCCCTATGTCCTGGGGAAAAAAAAAAGTTTCCAGGAATTCTTTTAAGCTCTCAGATGTTTAAAATTGTGTACTTCCCCACATTTCTCTGAGTTATCACGAGTCCCGCGTGGCGTGTCACTCCCAGGGACAGCATCAGCACCCACGGTTTGGCGGGGTCACTGATTTCTCCCGCCACTTGGATTTTTTAAAGCATAGGCAGTTGGGCATGTGTGTGTGTTTCCTGTAACTAACATCAAGTCCACAATTTTCTGTTTACGTTAAACTTGTTTTTAGTGTTAATGTGTCCTATAGCGACTTCATTTCCTGGCACCATTTGGGGAAATGAGTGGCTTTTCTCTGTGAAATTCCTGAATGCCGGGTTTACTCTTTCAGTAGCGAGCTTCCAACTTTCCTTACTCCCTAAGAACCCTTCGCGAAGCGTCTTACACGTTGCTGCAGCCGTGAATTCCCTGGGGGAGGCCTGCCCCCGCCTGATCCGCGCGGGGGTGCGCGCCTGCCGGCACCCTTCTCCACCGGCGTGGCGCAGGGGCTGCTCGCTCGCTTCCTCACTTGTCTCTGTGCTGTAGTCTCATCACGAGCTGGCAGTCAACACGGGTTTGGGAAGCATAGGAACGCGACCACGAGCAGGCTCGCCTTGTGTTCGTCACTCACGGGCAGAGTTCAGCGGTGCCGACCGAAGAAGACTGGGTGGCCTTTACGCAGTCCCTGTCTCGAGGCGGGCGGCTGTCTGGCCTTAGCCCTGCCGTTTGTGTCCACTCTCTCTCTGAGAGTCCCGCACCCCCCAAACTGCTACGTACGCGGGCTTGATGGCTGCAAAACAATTTCTTACTGATATTTTATGTAAGCTTCCTGATAGGGACTTGCCACCCACCGTCCTTTCTTTCCTCCTCTCCTTTCCTTTTTGCTGCATTCCGTTCTGTTCTGCTCTGAAATCATTGTCGTTTGCAAGTTTGCTGTGGCCGAGAGGGCGGCCGTCAGTACAAATGGAAGACAGAGAAGTTGACATTTGTGACCCAGGTCCTGGAAGTAGCTGGGAGGGGCTTTGAGGCGATCAGTTTTTCAGTCTCTTTGTAACCCATTAACTGGGATGCAGGCCTACATTTTCCTCCCCAAATCCTAATACTCAGTGCTCAGCTGTTTCACATTAAACTTGAAAAACATAAACTTGATATTTGAAGTTTTCATTAGAACCAGTACCATCAAAACACAGTGGGAGGCTGTAGAAACAGGAAAAGTATTTTGCTGTAACGTTAGGTGAGCAAACATATACCAGTTTATATTCTGTTGTATTTTTCACCATGTAAAAGACACGCGTTTGTACAAGAAACGGAAGGAAGTGAGCAAAAGCCAAAGTTGTTTAGGGAAGTGAGTGTATGGATTCATTTTTGCTTTAAAATTGTATATTTTTTCATTAATTTTTTTAACTTAAGGGAACAGCAGAGCCGTGTGCGTGTCTGGACCTTAAGAAGCCCCCACCACCCCGACCCCACGGACGCTGCCTCTCCGGCCGTGACGCCGCCCGCAGTCCGCACAGGCTTTCGCGGGGCTTCCGGCGGCGGCGCCTGTGATCCGCCAGGGTTTGGGTCAGTGCTGCCCCTCCCTCCGTGGCCATTCCTGTTCTAGGTTCCTGTCACCGCACTTCGCAGGCACGTGTGTTGTGGAGCTCAGTGGTTAGTTGTGTGTGGGGGTCTTCGCAGCAGGTGGGGCTCAGAGAGAAAGCACAGACCCTGGGGCTGGACCATCGGGACTCCGTCCTGGTTCTGTCGCGGACAGCGTTCCGGCTGCGAGGGTCTGTCCGCCGCTCGGAGCCTCAGTCCCACTGCTGCCTCCCTGGTCAGGCGTGGAAGGCGCAGGGGCGCAGGCGCTGCGCCCCTTCCCCGGCTGCCAGGCCTCGCCCAGCCTCGCCTGGCAGGTGCACACCTGCCCGTCCTGGGCCGCGCCCACGTCCGGCCCAGGAACGCTGCATCGACTCCACCGAGTTGATGGCTATAAATGTCCTCAAAGTTGTTTTGTTAGGTAACTAAGATCTCAGTCAGCTCGCAGTACTGACTACTCAGACTTTTCTGTAATACTTAGGGTATTGCTTTGTATTTACTGTAGCTTTTCTGCTCTTAGAACATCGAGAGATCTCTTTTGTTTTCAGAGACATTAACTCTGCTTTGGTCGTATTATGTATTTTTATGTTTTTACATTAGGCCAATATTTCTCAACCTTTTTCTTCATTATTATTCCCCACGGGGTCTTTTCAGGCATTTTTTTCTGCTCGTCCCTCCCCACAAAATGTCACTTCCAGAGACACGTCTGCTTGCGTGTTGTAGTGCGTCTACCTGTGCTTCATTCTCAGAAAGAGGAGAACTGAGTCACCGTCACTGCTCTCTCCAAAGGGCCCGTTTCCACCTCCGTGGAAGGCAGTGCCCATCGGGGATACGGGCGCGCAGCGTGGCAGACGTGCTCCGACTGCGCGGGTCGGGGCTCAGAGTGCGCGCTGCAGCCGGACACCTGGGAGAAGGGGCTGCGCTTGCCCCAGTGGCTGACCGTGCGAGCGTTTCTTGGTTTCCTAAGCTTTCCACACCTACTTTTCTTCGCCTGCAAAGTGGGAATACTAATATTCCCCTGAAGGCTAAATGCGAATTAAATGAGTTAGTTCATTTAGCATGTAATAACTGCTCAATGTATGTTGATCAGTATTCTATCCCATTTGAACGCAAGACTTGAAATATCTGGCTGTTCTCTTCGCCCACTTTTGGTACTGATTGCCTTTGGAAGGAAAACTGTGAGCTCTAGTGGTAACATCAAATAAAATACCCACCGATCTCTGCAGCTCCTAAAAGCTAATCAGAAGGAAAACTTTATAGTGTGTATATAATTATATGCAAAGTATCATAATTAATTTGCATGGTACCTTGAACCATCGATTATTGCTTTTTTAAGTAATTCCGGGTTCTGTTTTTAGATATTTGATTTGATGGACGCCAAAGCCCGTGCCGATTGTATCAAGGAAATTGATCTTCTGAAGGTAAACCACCAACCAGCCGTCGAGTCTCGGACATAGCTGGATATGCTGATAGAAGTAGTTTATTAAAATGGTACACTTACACACAAAGGGACTTCTAAGACAACTGTGCCATTCGAATTTCAAGTAACTATAAGTTTGGATCTCAGTATATTGAAAAAGATAGTTACCTTTTGGAATCATTGTAAAATAATTTAATTGGAACATTTGGTAGGATTAGCTGCTCCCCGCCTTCCAAACTGGAAATAGATTACATGGGCATAAAACATTGCAGAAATTGTTTTCTTGACCATCCCAGACAGATTCTCAAGATTAAGGAATAATATAAATGCATATTAGCATTATCTCAAGATATGACATGTTGAGAATGTGGACTGATCCAAATGGCTCCCATGTTTTGAATAATATTTTTGTATCCTTTTTCCAGGTTTAGAAAGGGTGATACAGGGGTATGTCAGGGTTAGCTTTTCAATTTCTTGTCCACTCAAAGAATATGACTGAAATTTCGGTTACCCCTGCCCTGCTTTTGTCCTGGTGAGATGCCTTTCGAGGGAAGCTGCCACTTACGTGTTTCACTTTAGAAAAGACTTGGACCCTTTGGGCCGCCCATTCTTGTCAGTGCCTAAAACGAGTCCGAGTGACCCGACATGACAAAAGGGAGTCAACACGGCTGGTGCCTTTAAACTGTTCTATTAGTTGTAGCTACTTCCTGGGAAGTGAGTAACTACTCTAAAAGTGTGTATGAGCCTCGCGGGGACAGTGCCTCTAAGTGGGAAGAGGAGAAGAGACTCATGTATATGCTCTTCTAGAATAATTTCTGAATAATTTTCTTTGAGAATCTATTTGTCTTATGTTAACTTGTTTAAAGATTGAAAAAAGATTGTACAAGAAGGTCATAAATGTATATGAAATGATTCATGTATTTCTACGTGGTGAAATTTTTCTTAGGATGATTTTGTGAATCAGTTCCATAGATAAGTTCAGTGTAATCATGTTATTTGATGTGAAAGCAGTATTTAAATACAATAGAACAGATGCTAGTTGTTAAAGTTTTTATTTTATTTTTTGTTTGTTTTAACTTTTAACTGTTGGATGTAGTTATACCAGGTTCAGGTCTAACTTCAAAATAGGAGTGAAAAAGAAAACTTTATTTTCCATTGAGTGCCCTGAAATAACAGTTTAAGAAAATTTTGAAGGCTATATTGTAATTTTTAGCATTGATGATTTGATTATGTCATTCACGTATATGCACATATAGATATATTTATTGGACATAGCAATACTTTAAAAAATTTTAACTGTATGAGTTACTGTATTACTTCTAAAAAGGGATATTAAAATAAAATCGATACCTAGTTTTACTTTAGAAACTTATGATAGTCATTTTAAAATTCACGAGATTAAAGAAAAATACACTGTCATCTTAAGAGTTCTATAACTGAAAAATGAAACCAGTAACTAAATTTATTCTTAAGTTATGAAACTATTGAGAATTTATAGTGAGAAAACTTTTTGATGACTTTTTTTTTCTTCTTAGCAACTCAACCATCCAAATGTAATTAAATATTATGCATCATTCATTGAAGATAATGAATTAAACATAGTTTTGGAATTAGCAGATGCTGGTGACCTATCCAGAATGATAAAGGTAAGATTTAAAAAACTAAGACAACCTACAGACTTCTTGTTACTAATAGGATTGTCTGCTAGACATACAGGTCTATCAGATACTTTACATGAAGACCTCGGTGTCTTTCTTGGCCCCTGGTAGACAGAAAACCAGTGACAGGCAGTGTTGGCAGTGGCTGTGATTAGGAAGCCTGTCTACCTGGTGAGGTCCACGCCAGGCCACCTGGATGCATGAACGCTCCAAAACCAACTTGGAAATCGACCAAAACACTTGACTTCTATAAGCTGAAGTTGAAATTTTGCAGCTGGATTTCTCCGAGCAGATCAGCTTTGTTCCTCTGTCCCTGGGCACCTGGCAGAGTGGGGCAGAAAGAGGTTGCCCGGCAGCCTGACCATTCCAGGCTGGGCCACTCATCGAATGCATTCAGAATTTGCACTTCAAACCCTTAACAGTTTTGTTTTTTTTTTCTCGAAAGGCATGTAAATTGGGTTTCAGTTTTGCTACAAGTCATAGAAACCCCAAAGGAACAGCCACCTAAAAATCGCTTGTCCTTGGGCAGCTCACTTCTGTGTGCCTCATTTTCTGAGAGTCAGAATAATAACAGAATCTACTTCCTAGGGCATTTTAATTGATTAATTAAGTGAAATTTATTAAGAGCTCAGGACAGTTTCTCACGCATAGCAAGATGTGTGTAAGTGGAAGCTGTAACTGTATTATCATTCTTATGTGTATTTTGTTGTGTAAAATTCTGGGGCTGATATGGAAGCTCTGATCTATCAGATTCTCAGAGACCAGGCCTGTTTACGGCTGGTCAAGTCACTGTCCCAGCGTGAAGGGACAAAGGGTCCTTGTTGGCTGTGTCTTCAGGCACATTGCTGGATGCTACCGCCCAGTGTCGTCAGCTTTATCCCATTGGCCAGAGTGTGGTCACGAGCTTGTCCTGCTGCCCTGGAGGCTGGGATGCGTCATCTGCATTTGTCTGGGCACATGCTCAGAGAAACTTCTACTCCGGAAAATGAGTTGAACAGTGTGGAAGTCAACGAAAACCAACCAAACAAGTCAAGGAAGGCCGTTTATTCTGAGCTTCCTATAGCAAGGGAGTCAGCCACTGTCACCGATGTTTGGGCAGCATTTGTAGGCAGGCAGAGGGGAAGGACATCTTTGCAGCAGAACAAAGGAAGGCTGCAGGTGCGCCCTGGTCATAGGCTGTCACGTGGAGGGGTCCTAGGTGAGGAACTGGAAGCTGGGCATCTCCTAGCATTGGCTAGAGATGTATTTGGCTTCTTCTGGTTGGTCCTGAGTTGGAAGCAGGGACAAAGATCAGAAAAGCTGTCAGATATTAAAGAAGTCCTGGCCATGTTGAGCTGCCTGTCAGAGAGGTTGCTGTCTAGCTTCCCGGATCGCCCCTAGAGGTAGCAGCCCGACTTCCTCAGGCCGGACATAGCAGGCCGGCTTCCTGGATTGTTGGTTAGAGATAAAAGACTGGTCTCCTGGCCGGGTGGCTGAAGGTTGTGGTTCAGAGTTCTGCGTCTGTATGTGGTCTGGCCATTGTCTGCTCGGACGTTCAGTCTCTCGGCGGGTCCTGGGGCACAAGGAACGGGCTCTGCCGCACGGAGGCGCTGTGGGGGTGTTGAGAAACAACACGGGGCGCCCCCTCTCAGTCGCCCCAGTTAGCGTGCACGAGGATTCCGAGAGGCAGCTCTGACACCTGGGGAATGCGAGCACCGTCTCCGGTAAACAGAAGAGCTGGCGTTGGAAATTAGGCCTGGCTTGTGCCAAAACCTCTTGTTTTCCTTCAGTGGCTCTGAAAGACTCGTATCACAGGACCCCTTTGAAAAATCAGATGAGAACCTGCCGCCTGGCTTGCATTACAAAGCCTTCCCCGGGTTTCCGAGCCAGGCCGGCTGGCTCCCCTGCAGCTGTTAGAGCCCTGTCCTCCTGGGAGCCCGCCACTGGGCACTCCTGCCACGTCCCTTCTGCCAGGTGCAGTGTCCTCACCTGCAAGGCGGGGACGGCCTCGAGCTGCTTTCTGAAGTGTGACAGTGCTGCAGAAAAGGAGGCTAATATTCTTATTATCACAGAATGCCATCAAGCTGACTCTGAGGTCCCATGGTTAGCATGACTCATTTCTGATCAGTTATCTGATTTTCCGTTTTAGGGACTTCCCACCATGAGCACAGCCAACCACCAACAAAATGTCATTGTGAATTAATGGACAATAAAAAAAAAATTATAGTCCTCATTTTAGAAAGAAATGCAAATACACGAATGCAGAATTTTACCAAGCAGCTGTCTATCGCTGTGAGACACAGAAAGAGGGCGACTAAAACAAAAGTCTGTGCGGAGCCCTTTAGAAACAAGAGGTAATGCTCACGGAAGGAAGGAGGGCAGACCCCTGCTGAGGACTCTTAGAGGCAGCAGGCGGCTTCGGCTTAAGTCCCGCCCCCCAGGGACAGACCGATGGCTGGGGGCTCTGACTCTCGTGCAGCCTGCTGCTGTCATCCAGACCAGTTTTCTTCCTTCCTGCTCCTGCTCTGCACACACAGGTGAGACCTTCCTCCATGGCCCTTAGGGGTGCGTCTGTCCCTTCGCCACCTGGGAACACAGGCATGGGCCCGCGCACCTTGCAGAGCCCTCACCGACACCTGCAGGCCAGCAGGAGAGGAAAGGGCTGTCCGCGCGACCGTGGCTCTGCTGCGGTGGCAACCTCAGCTCCCTTCTTGGAGTGGACCTTGCCATCAGTCGACATGATCAAGGAATAGTTTTCATCGGCTGACCTGGTGGAGGCAGTAAGATAGGTTCAGAACGACGGAATTCTGTGCTTGGTGACCAGTAGGGACACCCACTGACGTAGAACCGATAACTATACTCAGCATCCCTGGGGGCTTCTGGTTAACACTGGAAGGGCTCTACCATGTGAAAGCCTAATTAGGAAACCTTTTTAAAAATGAAAGAGATCAGCGGACTCTTTATACGTCTAAGATTATAGAGCAGCCTAATGTACTTTGGTAGCATTCTGAAGAGGCTCTTCATTAGAGGATCAATAATGTCATTCTTCCTGCCTCCCCAGTGGCATCACAGTATGAGCCTTTAAAGAGTCTTTTTTTTTTTTTTTTCCCTCATAAGTACCCTCTGTTTGCCTAGTCAACCTGCAAGGCCTCTGGGGCAGGCGTCCCCAACCCTCATGGGACTCCTCTGGAGACTGAAGGTCACATGGTCAAACCTGTACATCTTGCGATGGTCTCAGCTAGTGACCGCAGCAGTAGCTCTGACCGAGCAGTTGCACATGAGGGGAATACCTTCGGGCCCTGGTTACGCGCATGCGCGGCTTCTGCAGCGTGACCATTTAGATGTGACTGAATACCCAACGGTATCGAAAGGGAATAATTTAATAACCCCGGGGGATCTGCTAGGTGACGGTCCTGCTGGTCCCTCCTTAAATGGAGTTAATTTTATTATGGACTGTTGCATTTTAATAGTATACAGAGTTACGGCTTTTGTCTGTTTGTTTCATATAAAATGAAAGAATTTGACTTAAGCTTAGTGTTTATTTTAAAATGTAAATGGAAGTCCCCCTTGTCGCACTGTAGTTTTCCACCTGGTGAAGAGGCTCATGGTCCTTCCCTGGCTCCCACCTCTCCCTAACCTCCCGCCTGCAGCCTGTCACCTCGTCACCGCGGTCTGCTTCCTTTCCTGCCCACGGTCCCGCCCAGCCCCCCACCCAGCCTCACCCCCGTGTCTTCCCCTCAGAGGGAGAGCTTGGAACTGCGCTGCCAGCGGCCAGCGCCTGGCCCTCGGGCCTGCCTCCCCGCCGGCCTTCCTGCGATGTGGGGCGAGGAGAAGCAAAGAGGACGCGTCCCCACTTTCAGGTTCTGCTGCCATCTCCGCTGAGGGGCAGGTGACCATGTTTGACAAGGTGCACTAACCTTGGCGGCCGGCCGCGTAGGCCCCCGGAGGCCGGGGCCTCAGTCGGCCTGTGGATGCGCATCCCCTGTGCAGGGCTGGGCTGGGCGCACAGTAGGTGCTCAGCGAGCCCTCCCTCCCGTGGCCTGGGCCGGCGCCGCCTGCGCTCCCGGCCGCGGACCCCGCGTCCCGGGGCGGCTGCCGCCCCCGCGTGTTGGCGTGGCGGGCTCTGGGGCAACCGGTGGGCCCCGCGGCCGCTGCGCCCCTCGGGCTGCCGTGTCCTCGGGTTCGTCCAGTTCCGCACGAGGCCGCACACCGCCCTAGGCCGTCGGTGCTCCCGGTTCACTGTCCTTGCGTAGCACTCAAGACGCAGCCAGTGGGTGGGACAGCCGTGTTTGCGCGTCGGACTGTGTCACGGAGTCGCTGTTTCCCACCCGACTCGAAGCTCTGTCGAGCACGGGGGCCTTGCCTGCTTTGCTCACCGGTGCGTTTCTGGGGGGTGGTCCTGGCTGATGGCCGCACCTCGTGCCCAGGGGCTGCCGTGTGCGCAAGCATGGATTGTTGTACGTCCGGAGCACTTCTCTGTCCCGGGCCCATCGCGGGTCCTCGCTCTGCTGCCGTGGGGGCTGCTGAGATGCTGGGGGACAGGGGTGGCCGGAGGGAGGGAACACAGCCATCTGAGAGGAGGAGGGCTTTTCCTGTCGGCCCTGAGAGCTTCTGTAATTGTTTTCCAATTATTTGCGCTATAAGCTGGTCTTTGTAAAAATAGAGTCCATTAGGAAAACCTCAGAGGAACTTCTTTTCTGAAGGAGCGTGCAGTGACTTAATGCTTTAGGAAGGACAGCAGTAGATGCTTGAATTGTAAGGAATGTGATTCATTTCTTCATAGCGAGGAGTGTTGTAAATCATCACAACAAAATATCTCACTGTCTCACATCTTCGGCTTAATTGGGGTAGAAGATAGAAGAGGAAATGTAGCTCCTGGTCTGCATTCCAGAAGCGAACCTCTGGATAGCGTCGCATCAAAGATTTTTCAAGTAAATAATTAATTGGTTTAGAGCAGGCTGACAAATATAATTAAGCAATTTATAGTTGAAATATTCAGTATTTCTCTAATTAGTGACAAAGGAATACCTGAGGCTGTGGTCAGATGAAATACTTCCCAGATAAGCTTTAACATAAAAGGAAATCCGGAATTTTTCATCATATATTTCTTTATCACCAGTAATCAGAATTTTAAAGGAAAACAGGCTTTTATGAAACAGATTTGAGCTTATCAAACTGTGATATACCTGCTGTAAATTTTTTGCGTTGTGCCCTCAGTGGGACCGACGCATGCCCCGTTTCTTAGTGCGCCTCATCGGGACTGTTCCTTTCACTCTTGCGACGTCGAGGGACTTATTTGGTGATAGAGACTTGGTGTGGAAGAGATGAGAGACCGGTCTCAGAAATATGTAAGCCAGAGTTCAGTTTGGCCTCCCCAGGGCAGCCTCCCTTTTGAAAAACCCAGAGGCAGCTGATCTGGAGACTTCGTAACACCTCCAGCGCGCTCGCTGCCGCCGCCGGCCGACACAAGGTGAGGACGCTCGCTCCCGCACTCACACCCAATGGGAGGGCATCTCACACCCAAACTGGGGGACTTGGGGGTGAGGTGTGAGAACTCTGCTTACCACGAACTTTGGTAAATTAGCTAAAATATCGACATATTACAACTTATAAGTCTTGTTCGCCTTCTCGGTGTGGTGGTTTTCACATTCGCAGACCCAGTTTTATTTGTGCTAACCCGGCCTTAGAGGCTGTGCTGGAAATCAGATAACTTGGAAATGTCCCTTACCCTCTTGACCGTTGGCACCTCAAAGCACTAAGCTCTTCCCAGCAGGCACCGCCTCTGCTCCCTCAGACATGCAGTACACCGGGCACCCTGCTTCCCAGTCCCGCCCCGCCCCCGGCACCCAGTGTGAGGACCCCAGTGACTGCAAAGGCCCTGTTACCATGTATACTGGTTCCGCTCAGGCGCCTTAAGGGGACAGATCAGCGGTGCTCTCTGAAGAACACCGCGTTGTGCACGTGCGGCCCTGCACCTGGTGCGCACACGCCTGTGCGAGTCCCGCGCAGATGGTGTTTGTGCATGGCATGCACGTGTAGCTGTGTCCCGGCTGCTGTTTCGTGGGCACAGTGTTACTGATAAATGTCACTCAGGGCTTCTTTGCTCCTTAGGCATCTTGGTAGTGAGGTAGCATCAAACTTACGGATTTTAGTGACTTGAAACAGTTGTTCCATAATGGCCAGTATGCCACTCTGTGAGCATAATGGAAAGGAGGTGTATGCGTTTTGAGTTGTGTTTACTTGGGGAAAATGAGGAGACAGTTTTCGGGGAGCTTTCCACTCTGTGTATTTGAAGCTACCACTGCCCTGCAGCTGCCCCGACGGAGCGGGTGCCACGAGCGGTGGGCTGGCAGCCGAGCTGGGGGGAGGCCAGGGCTCAGCCGCGGCCTGCCCTCCCGCGTGGATTTCCACGGAGAAACTCTTACTTCTCAGCTCATGCCCCTGGGTTTTCCTCTTTAGGAATATTAAAATATCTGCCCAGCGACCCCCCTGCTGTCCAGTGTAACAGGACCAGAGAGGACGCGTTCTGGGACGGCATTTGATGGGCTCTCATCCTCCGACGCGGGAGAGCAAGAGCCTTCGCGTCCCCGCGTGTTGGCTCTCGGTTTTAGGAACACAGTCGCTTCTCTTCAGAATTACCTGCGTGGCGGCAAGGCGGGGCCCTACCTCGCAGTAACTCAGGTGTATTCTCACCTTCTTTGTTGACTTAAAAAAATATATTTTGACTTCGTTTTCTTGGTATTGATGTCCCAGTGTTCAGAAGACAGCTTTTGTTGGGGGGAGAACTTTGTGACATTATAGGAACTTATTTTCCTTGTTTGCTAAATAACTGAAGGTTCCGTTTTTCCAAGGCTTAATCGCTCAGGAAAATCTTCACCTGTTTCACATTTTCTATCGTAAGATGAAATATATTTGCAGCCTCCGTTGATAATCTATACAATTAGGGAATGGAGAGATTCCACTGACAAATCTATTATGAATTATAATGCAGCTGAGTACTCAGTGCATTTTCCAAACCTACAGAGCTTGGGTGGAAATATTTTATGAAAGCTGATAAAATCAGATGCTTGGGGCCAATGTGCTTGGCGATCTCACGGCCACCAGACCTGCTCTGCTTCGCACCTTCTCAGGCAAGTTAAGATACATGAATTTTGTTCAGAGTGCCAACAGTGGAAATTCTCACAGGCTGCAAATTAGGATTGCTTACCAAAATGCTGAGACAAAACTGTTTTACATGTTTGTATAATTCCCAAAATTGTGTATAGCAAATGTTTGCGTAGCTTAGTGTGGTGAAAACGCATACCTCTGAAGAAAAATGTTTCCATAGGAAGAGGAATATTTAATAAAAATCGTAGTTAGAACTGTCCGTTTTGCTTTCAGAAGCAACCTGCCTTTCCCATCACCCAGTCCCTGGGCACTTAATTCTTTGAAATAACCACTGCAAAATGTAGTCTTACAAATGCCTTATAATTACAGAGGTATGTTTGTCTGGGAGTGTAACATCCCTTCTGATGGTAAATGTTTGACCTAATTACAAATTTATGACAAAGAACAAAGAACTCTAACTACCTGTCTCCTCATGTGAAGACCGTTTATAGCCTTAGCTTGGCCTGTGGGGATCTCTGAGGTATAATCATTATTATTATTATTTCCTTTGTTCTTATTAACTGGAGATTTGAAGGATAGGACCTTCCTGTAAACTATTACAAGTTTCAAGTGAGAAAGCGTGCTTTGTTTACAGCTGGGCTTGAGGAACCTGAGAGCTGACAGACAGCAGCACCACGCTGGTCGCCTCCAAACTCTCCCCCGGGTGGCCGAGCCAGCCCCCGGGCCTGGCTCGAGGCCCCGCAGTCCGTTCCTGCCGCGCCTCCCAGCCTGCTCTATGATAACAGGTGGCCGTGGCTTCTGTTAGTGGCACATTAAACGTGTGACAACACTCCTGAGCAGGAAATCTATCCTTACGTGAACGTAAGTCACATCGTCACATCCGTCCTAGGGTTCGGCACGGGAAAGAGGCGGAGACCGGCCGCCGACTGGTCCCCGTTTTCATGGCGTCCCTGTTTCTCGCTCTTCCATTATCACGTCTCCGATCCTCTTCAAAATCCCTGGCACACCAGGGGCACACTTGTTGCTTTTTCGTTTTTGATTTAACTACAACAGCACATTTCTAAAGGATGCTCAGTAACGGGTCAGTTGTGCTCTGCTGGAGGTGTGGGGTCTGGGATGCCAGAGCCAGGGCTCCGGTTGGGTCCAGGAGAAGGTGCTTGGGCGCGAATGTCCCCCAGAGAGCTTGGTTTGGCTTTGGGCATTTAAGGTGCAGGGGAGGATGTTTGATGATTAAAAAAAAAAAAAAAGATGTGACTATTTTGCCAAAATCTTATTTAAATAATTTATTTAAATAATGCTGACGGAAGATAGAAAATATGCCTTCAAATAAACAGTATTTGAAACTTTGCATAGAGAAAAGAGTAGCCTACTGAAAAAAAGATAAAATAAAAGTTATGTCCACGTGACCAGTATACTTGAGTGCTAATTTCTGCTTCTGTATTAATTTTTAGATATTTAATTGTAACAAAAGTTACAACTCTGTTCCGTAACATAAGTATAGTAAAGGTGCCATATTGCATAATCTTTTTCACATAAACCTTTATCTGTACTGACCTTGAGAAATTTTAGTTGCGTTGTTGATTATTTTACTAAATACCACATGTACGCACATTTTTTATTTCCACATGTGGGCATTAGATCCTTGTTCTAATCTAGAGCTAAATTTTTGTAGCGGGCCCTCCTTTTTCGGAGAAGATAGGGTCTGTGCGCAGTAAGGCTGTCGGACTAGAGGATAAGCCTCTAACAGGCGTGCGCGCGTGAGAACGCGCTGCGGGAAGGGGCTGCCGGTGCGTCAGGGCGGTGGCTCGGCGGGGTGCCGGCCCCGCCGCGCGCACGTGAGCTGCGGCGCACGACGAGCTCGGGTTCTGCCGCCTCTCCTGCCCCGCCTTTCTGAGCGGCAGCCGATGGCGCCGCCACCGGAGCGGCCAGGCCCACTCGCGGCGTGGACGGCCGTCTCAAAAACAGATTCCTGCACTTAAGGAACGGTTAACCAAAAGCATATGTTTAAACGGACACATAAAAATATGGGGAGATACCAGTGACGTAATGAAACTGTCTTTGATTTATTTTATGATCAAATCAGATTTGTAAAATTATTCTTCAAAAGGCTGGCACGAATTTGGATACTTAGGTTTCACCAGGTCATTCTGTCTGGGCAGCATTAGATTGATGTCAGGCCACGTCGGTCTCCGCGATCTGTTGTTCAAAGAGACGATGCCTAAGCCGAGTGTGAAGCCGCGAAAGGTCAGACCGTCTTGGTCTGGAAACAGCTTCCCCGGTGCGCGCTTTGAGGGCAGTTTTTTCATTCTGCCTTTCCATATATATTTGATGCATTTTTTAAGTAATGGAACTTTTAAGAGAGTAAACTGCCAAATAAATTATAATTATGATGATTTTAGAATCCACATTAGAGCATAAAATTTTTCTCCCGTGGTCTGATACTAACATGACACAGTATATTTCTTTTTGAATGAAAAGAACCCTAGTCCCCAGTCCTGTTGACGTCAGACAGAGACCTCTGATGTGCTCATCTGCGTACCAGGGGGATACACAGACAGCCTTCATTGGGACTCATTCCAGGTCCACAGAAAATTCTGGGTGCAGCAGTGAGTGTGCAGCCTTGCCCCCTTAGAACGAAAGCTGATGTTGACGGAGTCCGCAATGAAAAATACTTGGTGTTAAAATGTGATGTGGGAGGTTTTTAACATTTTAGTGATACTCTGATTGGCTTTTTAATACGTGGTCATCTAATTGTTCCTCATTTTTGGCTGCCGATGTCATAGCCACTGGAATTGCTGATAAGTCCATGTCCATAGCGTGTGTTGTTACAAAGACTTAGCCTGCGCAAGTCGCGTTCTCAGAGCCGGCAGGTGTAACCCTCTTGCTAGCTGTGAAGTGGGGCGTCATCGGATTTCTCTGATTGATTTCCACGCCAGCCTGCGCTCAGCCGGGCACCCGGGCAAATGGTAACAGAGGTGCTCGTTCTGGAAGTATCTGAAGTACAGTTTCTTCACACTCAGTAACAAAAATCCACGTCAGCTGAACTTCCAAAAATGATGTCTGTTACTAACTCTACATTTTAACGAGTTAATGGGAAATTTTGTGAAAACTTACTTAAATACAATGCTTCATGTTGGTCATTTATAAATACTGTTAAATAGCAAACTAATTGCATTTTTGTTTTTGAAAAAATAATTTTTGCATAGTAAATCTTTACGAATCTTATGCAACCAAGAACTTTGTTCTCGATGAGTACATTACTAGTGAATCCTTCCAGCAACTACCACGTCTAGAAGGAGGGCGACGGCCTGCCCCTGTGGTCATTGCTCAGCGTCCCCCGCCCCCAGCCGCTGGGTCGCACTCGGCTTTTGCCCAGCCCCCCCGTGACTTTTTTCACCTGTGAAGTTTCGTTTCGTTCATTCAGAGTCAACTGCAAGTTTGACTTGTAATGTGCAATAGGAATATTTATGAGCACTTCTTACTTAAATCCCTTAAATGTTTAATAAGTGATCTTTCAAATCACCAAGGCGGTTCAATATTTATTTAAAAGGGATTTTGTAGTGAAACCTCTGTCTGCAGAAAAATTGTCTTTTGATGAACATAGTTACCTTCAGGTTTCTAGACTGTTTTATTCTGGGTTTTCCTCACACGAAATTTGCCGCTTTCCTTTTAGGATGAGAAACTATTTTACATAGATGTTAACGTTTTGAAATAGTTGGACATCGCAAAGAGGGCGCCCTTTGGCCGGTGCTCACTCTAGATACAAGTGGGAGAAATCGAGGCCACTCCATCCGGTGAAACTCTTGGAGTCACTTCACTGTGGAGGGCCAGGGACTTTCTCACTGGGATTAGGGAGATTAAGTAGGTGTTTTCCTGACTTATGGCTTTGTGCATGTCAGAATCGAGTCCTCAGGAATTTTAGCACTTACCGTTCTATTTTTCATTTTTAAAAAGCACTTTAAGAAACAGAAGCGGCTGATCCCTGAGAGGACCGTGTGGAAGTACTTCGTCCAGCTCTGCAGCGCGCTGGAGCACATGCACTCCCGCCGCGTCATGCATCGAGGTAGGAACCGCCGGCTGCTGCCGCCTGTGACCGCCGCCCAGGGTGGCCGGGAGGCCCGCCTGCGCATGCTGCCCAGCTACGGGGTCACTAGAATGATGAACCTTTGAGTGAGACCCTCCTTGGTTTCCAGAAAGAATGAGAATTAGTAATTTTTTTGCTTATGGGTTCGGTAGGTATAGGGGAAAAAAAAACCCATGCAGGGAAACATAAGGAAGAGGTTGTCTTTTTTTTTTTTTTTTAAACAAAATGAACAGTGTATGTTATGACTCCTTAGGATTTAATTTTCAGCATTAGCTCTCAATATATTCTTCGTTATTTGTCAAATGGTTGGGTATAATGTAAGCGTGCATCACTAAGGAATTGGCCCCTTGATTTTAGGGCATGAAAAATGTTACTTAATATTTATTTAATATTAATTTAATTTATTTAATATTTAAGTGGTGAAGATTTCTAAGGATGTCTATGTAAATGATACGTATATAGAGTTATGATTTTATATTTTATGTAAATAGATCTCTAAATTAATACTTAGCAAGATATTTTATTTAAGATTGACACAGAAGGGAAACAAATTTATTTTGTGCTTTGAATTTCACAAGAGTTTACCTGCAAATAGGAAACAAAAATGTGCTGTAAATGAAAATTCGTCGTGATTTTTATCACGTTGCGTTAATGATTATGAGTACACAGAAATAGTAAGATATATAAAAATTACTCAAAGTAAAGTAATTGCTTCAAAATCCAAACAGACTTACTTTTAGGATACACTTTAAATTCTACCGTGAAATGTGGTTGGCTCTTAATCCTTGAAAATAGCCAAACTGACCTCGTCTTTCCCCCGCTGGCTTCTCCGTTCCCAGATATCAAACCAGCGAACGTGTTCATCACGGCCACGGGCGTGGTCAAGCTCGGGGACCTGGGCCTCGGCCGCTTCTTCAGCTCCAAAACTACAGCCGCGCACTCTTTAGGTAAGAGAGCAAGAAGCGCTCTTCCAGCGAGCGGGGCGCTCTCCCCTGCCCCCGCGGGCGCTGCCCCCACTCTTGCCCTGCATCCAAGGGCGGAAAACTGCTCAGGGATCACCGGGCGCTGTGACTCAGGCTGGCACCTGTCCAGGGAAATACTGGTGAACAAACCTAGTTTTAACTCTCTCCATAAACCTCCCTTTACTTTACGCGTAAAGGCACTAAGAGAACGGTCAGGAAGGGTTTTCTGCTAACAGAGAATGTGTATAAAATGAGGATGGAAACCCTGACGCGACTTAGGTTTGTTGACAAGTTGACTCTGATTGTTACTTCTAAAGAACTGCGACCCTCTTCTGTTATCGTCGTCTATTATTAAGAGCAAATTCAGAAGATTGCCCTTTATAGTTGGTTCCAAAGCGTAATTGAAAATGTGGCCACCTATATGAATTAATCTTGCTTGCAGAAAATCTGGTTTTATTGTATGTTTTTAAATTTTTACTGAGGATAAAATCTTGAGGGCATGATTTATCCATAGAGTAGGTCTAAATTTTAGTGAAACTAGAAATAAACCAGATCTGTATGTAGTTTATAAAGAAAATTCTGAATAAGTTTGGTTTAAATGAAGCCTATCCTGGAGCCGAGTTTCATTTAACTTTGTGAACATAGTTTTAGGAATTTAGTTCCAAACAGTAAGAAACATCTTGTAATAATTATGCATTTATACTCTGTTTTTTTAAAAGATACGATTTGTTGTTCAAACATCAAATAAAGGATACTATTTTCACTAATTTTGAGTCATTAATAGGAACACACACTTCCAAAATTTTTTACATGTATCAATCTTAAGAGATTGGCGAGTCTTTGAATTTTTGAATTGTGCATTTACTTTGCATCCCTTATTTGATTATTTGATTCCACAAGCACATATCAACACGCAATAAAATCTGTTCTCTCATGTTTTCTATAGTAAATAAAATTTTATAGGTGGCCACACTTCCAGTTTTTAAAACCAATTTTTTAAATAAAAAGTATGTCAACATAGAATAGAATAATTCCTGAATGCAGGGTTAAACATTACAAATACTAAATCTCATGTTGCTTGATGTTCAAACCACGTTCACATCCTCAAAACTGGAAAAAAAGAATCTCAGAGGCTTCCAGGTTTCCTTCGGCTCCCTCCTGCTCCCCCCGTATTCACTGAGTCACAGTCCCTCTGGCTTCTGGCCCCTCTTCCTTGGTCCACAGTTACTTCACGTTTGGGTTAGGAAAATAGCCCCTGCGGTTTCCAAGATGCTGGCCTAGGTAAACGGAACAGCAAGGAAGTCCTGTCAATGCTGAGCAGTGTTTCCCGTGCAGGTTATAGGCCATTAATGAGTCAGGAAATCAATTTAGGGCATTACAACTAGCATTATTTTTAGCGAAATAAAATATTGCAGAGCAGACAGTATCAGAATGCACTGCAGGACAATAGCAAACGCTGTTATATGAAGCCTCTGATTGGTGACAGTAGGTGTTCCCATGGGATCGCAATGTTCCTGGGGGTCATTGTCAAGAAATTTGAAAGCCACTTAGCTGGATAGTCAAGAAGCTTGATTCAAGGGACAGATGTGTTCTTATCATAAAGTTTAAAGGAGGAGACATACACATACCACCTGTTACATTTGTAAGGCTGACAAACAAGATGAAAGAAAGTGCAGAATTCTCTAGGATGGGTACAACCCTACGATTAGTCTCCCCAGCCACAGCCATTCTGACAGGTGTGCGGTGGCATCTCAGGTGGTTTTCATTTTCATCTCCCTGGTAATTGGGGATGCTGAGCATCTATCTCTTTGTGGCTTGTGGCATCTGTATGTCCTCTTCGGAAAAATGTCAATTCCATTAGACATTTCTTTTTAATTGGATTGTTTTTTCTTAAATTTAGTTTCATGAGCTCTTTACCTCTTTTGGATAATAACCCCTTATCAGGTAAATCATTTGTAAATATCTTCTCCCTTTCAGTAGATTACCTTTTCTTTCTTTTTGTCGATGGTTTCCTTTCCTGTGCAAAATCCTTTCAGTTTGACATAGTTCCATTTGTTTGTTTTTGCTTTTGTTGCCCTTGCCGGAGGAGACAGAGCCATAAAATATTGCTAAGACCAAGGTCAAAAAGCTTATAGCTTGTGTTTTCTTCTAGAAGTTTTATGATTTCAAGTCCTACATTCAAGTCTTTGACCCATTTACTTAAATCTGATATTTAGTTATTAGTATATAGATATACAATACTTTTCTGTATATTAACTTTATATCCTGCAAATTTAATGAGTTCATACATTGGTTCCAGTAACTTTTTGGTGGAATCGTTGGGGTTTTCTGTATATAGTATTATGTCTTCTGCAGTAAGTGACAGTCTTACTTCTTCCTTTCCAATTTGGATGTCTTTCATATATTTTTTTCTTGTCTGATTGCTGTGGCTAGGACTTCTAATGCTATGAATAAATGTGGCAAACATGGGCATTCTTGTCTTGTTTCTGATCTTAGGGGAAAAGATGTCAGCTTTTTACTGTTATAATATTATCTGTGGGTTGTGATACACGACAGCCTTTACTGTGTTGAGGTATTTTTGCTTTATACCCACTTCGTTGAGAGTTTTTGCCGTAAATTGGTACTGAGTTTTGTCAAATGCTTTTTTTTTTGCACCTGTTACAATGATTATATGATTTTTATCTTTGTTTTGTTAATGTGGTATATCAAGTTGATTGATTTGTGGATATTAAAACATCCTTGCAGCCCTGGAATAAATTCCACTTGGGAATAGTTACGATTTTTAAATGTATTTTTGAATTTGATGAATTTAATATTTTGTTGAAGATTTTTGCACCTATGTTCTTCCAGGATTGGGCGTGTGTGTGTGTGTGTGTGTGTGTGTGTGTGTGTGGCCGCATCTTTGTGTCTCTGGTTTTGATGTCTGGGTAATGTTGGCCTCATAGAATGAGTTTGGAAGTGTTCATTTGTCTTTAATTTTTTGGAATAATTTGGAGGACACTAAAATCCTCTTTAAATATTTGGTACAATTCACCTGTGAAGCCATCTGGACCTGACCTCTTGATCGTTGGGAGATTTTTGATTGCCAGTCCGATTTTGCTACTAGTAATCAATCTGTTCGGATTTTCTGTTTCTTCATGGGTTGGTCTTGGAAGATCGTATGTTTCTAGGAATTTGTTTATTTCTTTTAGATTGTCCTGTTTGTTGGCCAATAATTGTTCATAGTAGCCTCTTATGATTTTTTGTGTTCCTGTGGTATCAGTTGTCATTTCTCCTATTTCATTTCTGATTTTATTCATTTTGGCCTTCCATCTTTTTCTCTTGATAAGTCTGGCTAAAGGCTTATCCATTTTGCTTTTCTTTTCAAAGAGCCAGCTTTCATTTTCATTGATGATTTCTATTTTTTGTTTGTTTAATTTATTTTCTCTCTGATCTTTATAATTTCCTTTCTTGTACTAACTTGGGCTTTGTTTAATCTTCTTTTTCTAGTTCCTTTAGATGTAAAGTTACAGTGTTTATTTGAGATTATTCTTGTTTCTTGAGGTTAGGCCTGTGTCACTGTAAACTTCCCTCTTACTGCTCTTGTTGTTTACTAAAGATTTTGGAATGCGTGCTTTTATTTTTATTTGTCTCAAGGTGTATTTTGATTTCCTCTGATATCTTAGTTGACCCACTGGTTGTTTATAGCACATTGCTTAGTCTCCACATGTTTGTGTTGTTTCCAGTTTTCTCTTTGTAATTGATTTCTAGTTTTATATCATTTTGTTTGGTGAAGATGCTATGATTTTTGTCTTTTTAAACCTATTGAGAATTGGTTGTGTCCTACCATGTGATCTACCCGGAAGAATGTTCTGTTTGCTCTTGAAAAGAATGTGTATCCTGATGCTTTTTGATGGAATGTTCTGTGTATATCAGTTATGTCCCTCTGGTCTATTGTGTTGTTTAAAGCCATGTTCCCTTACTGGATAGAATGATCTATCCATTGATGGAAGTGGAGTATTAAAGTCCCTTACTATTATTGTACTGCTGTCCATTTTCTCCTTTTATTCAGCTAATATTTGCTTTATATATGCATATTTTGTGGGGTTCCCACAAATGTTATATCCTATTGTTGGGTTGACCTCTTTATTGCATTGTGATGTACATTTATTTTTTAAGGAAGAAAATACCACATTTGGCAAAATATGAATTATATGAACAGCTCCTTTCCTATCATTACTATTAGTTTATTATTCTTTTTTATTAAATAAAAACATTTATTTAAGTCTCCAGGGGCTTCTCTTCTTACTACCAATCCTGCTTCTGAGTGGCTCACTCCATCATGCCCTGAAGTAGAGAAAGGGATAAAGAGTGATTTTAACAAAACTTCGTTAGGAAAATTAACCTGCTATAAGGTTCTGCCACACAGCGCACTCCAAGAGTGTGCACAAGTGACTGGGGGTAGCTACCTGCCATTACAGCAAATCTGTTTCCACCAAAGCTACATTTATTATATACGATAAAGTGTTTCCTGTCTGACTGCTTACTCCGGTGAAAGGGGGAAAATCCAGATGGGAACAGGGAGCTTAATAATGTTCAATATGGTGTTTCACTTGCTTTCATAGTGTCCCCCAGAAGAGGAAGTGTGGAGAATCTTCTCTTTGCACATATCTTTGACAATTTGGTTATCGTGTGTGCTTCCACACGCTGAGAATGGAATTGATTTTTTTTTTTTATGCCAGCCAGAATGCTCTGATACTGGTCCTTGTGCTAACGAATGTTTGGAACCCCTCGGGGGGATTCTGTCGTCGTCGCTGTAGTCGCCGTCAAAGATCTAACTGCTCTCCCTGTTCCCAGTGCAGCTTGCCGTTCCCTGGCCTTACAACGGTGCCAGCCGAGCATGCACGGCCACCTTCGGACCGACGTCAGAGCTTTAGCACTGCAGTTTCTCAAGGGTGCGATTTATGCCCCCCACACACCATTTCCAAGTGTGACACGTCCTCTGATGTCAGCTTGGAAAATGAGTGTTCTTGAACAGGCGTTTACTCGGCTGCACTTGGTGTGCTGGGTGCCACCTGTGGTCACACGGCGGCCCCCCACACTGGCCCCAGCCCCTCTGCGTGGCACTTTCTTCAGCTGCCAGCGTGGTTCGGGTCTACCAAGGAGGTGTGTGTTCAGTCTGTTCTGTAGGCTACTTTTAACAATTTATTTTTAACTTGCATCCTTTCTTGAATTGAACAATTGCTCTGGGAAGAAGCTGTTCCCTAACTTTAACCGCTCAGCTACCACCACAAGACTCCTTTAAGACACTGTAACTGCAGTGCGGCATAACTTCCATAGCGGTCCATGGAGCGCGGGGCCTCCTTCCTGGCTTGCACACTCTCGTGTTTGGCAGGTTTCTCTGCTTCTTAATTTGGAGAGATGCAGAACTTTTTCAGTCGTATCGACAGTGGTCAGTTTTAATGAAATAGCTGTGTGTTTAAATGCAAGGCTCAGAACGACCTGGTTTGAATTCCAGGTCCACACTGGACGAGTTCTGAGATCCTTGGCAAACTTCCTGGCCCCCGATGCCGCCTCCGAAACAAGATAAGAGCAGCGGCACCTCATGAAGCTGCTGCATGCTATCCCGTTTCCCCAGCCGTGAGCCCCCAAGGCCGAGGGCTTCCGTGTCCCCGATGTCTCCCGGCACCGAGAGGAGCAGGGTGCCCAGTGGTGGAGGCCCGGCGGCCATTCATTAGAGGCTCAGCAAGGTAAACACTTGGAGTGCGCTTTGCACCCTGCTGGAGCATAGTGCCGATAAAGAAGAACTTTTTGGACTTCCCCTTGCCTTAATTCAGGCTCTTAAATGTTAACAGTCATCCTTAAAAGATGCCAACTTTTATTTAATACATGTCTTTTGTAGAAGAAATGCGGATCTGCCACTCAGCCGCTCGAATCGCCCTCCGGTAACACTCCCCACACCCAAGTAGGCGGGGCCCCTCTCGGCGGAGCGTGCCGCCGAACTTCTGGGTGCACTGGGAGGAGGACGGAGAGGGGGCCAGCAGTTCCTTGGCCCTGAGGTGTGTCTGTGGGCGTTTTTAAACATCAAACCACAGTATAAGATGACTCGTGTCCTTTTAATTTTCCCAGCAAGGAATGTTCGGAGCCTTCTGTTCTGCAGTTTGCTCTGATTCTAAGAGAAAAAAGCAATACCTCTAAACTGAATTTACTCGTGTGTTCTCATTTGAAATGCATCATTCAACTGTCCTAGGTGATAGTTAAAGAAGGACTATACTGCTTTTTCCACCTCACTTTCCATATGGACTTTTGTAGGGCCTTTATGGTCGCTGTAGGGCTTTCCAGCTGAAGGGGTCTCAGAAAGCACCGCGTCCGTCCCATCCCTGCCTCTCGCAGACGAGGGAAGGTGATGGAAAGCGAAGTCGCGCATTCACGCCTAGTTGGTGGCAAAGGTGAAATGTGGCCAGATTTCCTGATCTTCAGCCAAGTTTGTCCTGCCTCTTATGTAAAAAATGAAAAGACAGCAACACAGATCTAACTACACAAAAGATGCGTCAGTGTGTCTATTATTTTTTTCTCATTCAAATGTGTGCAGGGATTGAAGTGCTGAATTTTAAGCTATGCTGTTGAGAAAATTCTTATCAAAACAATAACTTGTTTTGATAAGATGAAAGGTATTAATTAATTTAGTCATATATTCCATAACAGCAGCATGTTAGCAGAATTTTTTTTTTCATTCTCTTAAACATATTGTAGAACTTTAGATAATCAGTCTTCATTTGGTCAGGATAAATTTCAGAACACATTTATTGTTATTAGAGTATATATACCATATAAAACTTTTCTTATATAGCTCGATAAGGCAATTCATGTACTGAAAGATTTTTAAAATTTGAATAACTGTCTTATATTTCTTAAGGACAGAGAGCATTTTCAGTTGTTAGCAATTTTCCCTTAATATAAGCGCCCCCCCCCTTTTAAAAAAATAATGCTGTCGTGTATTTCCTGCTTTTACTCATGTCAGGAGGTTAAAGTGACTTAGGTATCTGCAGTGGTGAAGTAGGTTCCCGTCCTACCTCCAGCCGTCAATTCTCGCAAGGCTGGCGCGGCCCTGCACCCTGCTGTCCCCACGCTCTGAGTCCGCGGCCACCTGCAGAGTCGTGTTCCCGTCTCATCCCACCACCCACAGCTCGCCCTTTGCACACCCAGCTGTCAGCGCAGTAACGTCCTTGAGGCAATAGTGATGACGGACACCGCTGGCATGGATTTTGGATTTTAGAGAAAGGGTTTTAGGAAGTAATTACTTAGTCGTTAAGTTTGAAATGTGGGAAGTATATCGCCGTGTTTACGTGTATGTCGGATTTCCCCGAGCAGTTGAGCTGCTCAGCCTCCCTGCCAGGTGGAGAGGACGGACGAGCAGTGGAAGTGCAGGGGCTCGGCCCGCCGGGGACCGCCGATGGCGCGGGCGAGGGACCCGTGGGAGGGGGCGGGGCCCTCGCGGCCGAGTCCTGCCGCGCAGTGTGAATGGGCCCAGCGAGTCCCGCAGTGCGGGGGCAAACTTTCTTCTGCTCCCTACCTAATGACACTTTTGGAAATGTGTCGGTCAAAGAGGTGAGTAGCAGACTTAGATTTACTTTTTAATTTGCTTGGGGGATGGATGGAATTGAAGTGTTCAAATAAAGCATGCAGACTTAGTATAGAGGAGTTTGTGATTTATAACACGAAGAAGAATCGCGTCTGAGCTCCAAGTAGTAGCGTTGAAAGTATGTAACGTTTTGCAGTGCCCTCCAGCAACTCCCAAGCAAAGGTTTTCTTGTACCTTCAACCTTTTGACATTTTAAGCTCAGTTTTGGGGAAAACCCAATCATTCTTCTCCTCCGTCCCCATCACCCGCAGGCAGTCAGTGGGTTTCGTTCTCATGCCTTCCAGGTGAGGCGCCGGGGCTCATCTCGGTAACATGCCCGCGCTTGCTCTCCCTTCCCCATCATCCGACCCCGCGGATCCGCAGGCTTCCCGGAGCTCCCGGTGAACCGCCTTGGCTTCCGGTGCACCTTGACCCTCCAGGCCCCCGACCTGTGGGGTGCCCTTCCCTGAGGACCGGGCACCGGCTTTCCGCCCTGACACCCGGAGCCTGGGGACAGCCTGTCGCGGTCCAGCCACCACGGTCCTGCCAGCAGGCGGGCCCGCCTGCAGAGTGCGTGTCCCCGCGCAGAGGGCGCCCCTCGCTGCAACCCTCCAGTTGCTTACGCAAAGAGCAGGGGAAAGTGCTGGAATTCCCGCAACCAGGGCGCCGGGCCCTGCTTCGCCCAGTACCGCAACAAGCTCTTCCCACGCGGCATCCGAGGCGTCTTGGCTTCTCTGACCCAGACTGAAGTGGTCAAATTTATGACGCGTGCGCCTTCAAAGGAAATGCTGAAGTTCGAGAGTTTATTTCTTAACGCTTGTCTCATTTATGCCCTATCCTACGAGCCTGCGTTTTGTTTAAGGTCTTTTTATGCTCCGTTTACCTATTCTTTTCCCTTTTCTTCTTCATCTTCATAAATACTCGCCTTGCTTGAGTTCTGATAAGGACGATGGGTTTTTAGGAAAAATGGATTCCCATGCAGATCACATTTCTTGTGCATACGCGGTTCGTCATGTTTTCACCTCGAGCACAGTGTCGCTTCCACCCTCGGCTATGAGGTTGTCACTTTATTCTAATTTTGGAAAACTGACTCCAGCCCCTGAGGTGGAGGCTTGGACTGTAAGGGTGGGACTCTCCTCCTTGTCTCTCACCGGACACCCTCGCCCGGTTTCCTGAGCTGCAGCCTTGTTAGGGTTTGCAGTAGATGCCTGGGTGTTCTTGAAAATTCATAGAAAAAGGAGAATTTCCTTTCCTGCGTGGGTAGCAGCGGATTTTTGGTAGCTCTTGCTTCAGGCAACTAAGATCCCTAAATATTGTTCTCAAACTTTGATTTTCTATTTGGCAAAAAAAAGCCTTAGGCGAAAAATAATGGTGAGGTAGGCATCTAAGGTTGAAATTTAATATATTCACATTGAAAGTCACAAATATTTTTACCCTTCAAAATAGCATGTATATGCCTTTGTTTATTTTTAAATGTTTAATAATATGTTTAATAATTTATTTATTATCTTAACATTTATTGTTAGCATTATCTAAATAGTCATAGGAAGGAGAAAAAAGTATTAACACATCAAAAGAAACAAACAAAACCAAAAATTATCTAGAGTATTCTGTCTTTAAAAAGGTCTCAGTAGTAGTAATAATGGACATTTTTTTCAGACATTTCAGTGACCTTTCATATATTATTATATAACCCTTTGATGTACAAAAGTCTGTCATAGTCTTTCTAAAGTAGAAGTAGTGAAGGTTAATGATTATATTGTAATTGTAAGAGTTGCCTTGTGCTCTAAGAGATGTCTCTGTAAAAGTTAATAAGTATGATTTATTTATACATACTCTACTAAATTGTTATATGTTAATATTTAAATCAAGTCTACATTATTGTGCTTGTCTGGGGTATGCGATCCCTTTTTTTTTTTTTTTTAAAGGAAAGAAATGAAGTCCATGTGAGTCACTTAACCAGGCTTTCTTGTTAGAATCTCCTCCCCCCTTCAGGTGGGTTCCCCGGATCCGTCTTGGACGGGCGGTCAGGACACGGCAAGTCGCAGCCGAGCCACCTGACCCTTGTTAGTTCAGGGTAGGTGTTTGTGTGCTGTGTGAGGTCAGCGAATGACGAGGAAGTGGGAAAGTTTCGAGTATTCTCAAAAACAATTTTCTCACGGTCATTATCTAGGTGACATTTTTCACCCAGAATTTTGAATGTAATTCCTTACTCCAGCTGCATCTTCATTTTTATGCCCCTCTTGTCTTCCTTGGTTTGTGTACTGCAGTGGGTACGCCATATTACATGTCTCCTGAGAGAATTCATGAGAATGGGTACAACTTCAAGTCTGACATCTGGTCCCTCGGCTGTCTCCTGTATGAGGTAGGTCCTGTCAATAAATCTCATATACCTAAGTAGTTTTCCTTACTGAAATACAGTTCCCCTGTTCTCATGGTATGCACTTATTTTTCCTGGATGATGATTAAGAATGTTTTAATTATGAAGAGTTAATTCATTCAGCTAGTAACTGCTTTTATAGTAGAATTTAGTAAGCTATACATTCTTGCACATTTACTTTCCGTAATGTAGTTTTAAGTTGTTTCCTTTTTGATGAGAATTTTATTGTTAAAGTTTTTAATGTTAGCATGCTGTTTTCCAGCATGTCTTTCTTACAGAAATATGCCTTTGAACATCTGTGAAAAAACTTGCTTATCCATGCATTGCAAGAGAGGTCTGATGGAGTGGATTTAAATTATGAAAGCTCAGTAAGGGTCTTTATCACCGTCCCTTTTTTTTTTTCACTTTCACATAGAGTAATTGGGCTTTAAGCATAGTATGCAAGCCAGTCATGCTTCTAGGTTATCACTTAATTTCGCTTCCATGAGTAATAGTTTCTGTGGGTCCAGCTTGGTGGAATATTCTCCCTTGTTCTGCTGCCGCCGAGGCATCAAAGGGACACGGGGTCATGGAGGTGGGTCCTCTGGCAGATACTGCAGGGCCATGACCCAGGCGGGCCCCGCCCGGTGCAGAACTGACAGCATCAGGGAGGATCTTAAGCCGGCGGCTCTGTCATTTTATTGACAGGCAACCTTCCTAGGGTTATAGGCGTTGAGTTGAAGCTATTAACTTAAAATTAGTCTACTTGTAAGCAACTCTTTTAATAAAATTAGATGGAGGGAAATAGTACATGGAGTCATCTTCCTATTTTAATGTATACAATGAAAATCTAAGTGGATACTTAGAAACCAATGCATTTCTTACTCTGTATCGTGTCTCTTGGCCTCTGAACTTACAGGCGATACACAGTGAGGTCCTCTTTTCTCATCGCTGCATCTGTGCTTGGAAGCAGAGCATAAGAAATTGCTTTGTTTTGTTATTTTTTAATGTGTGCCATGATCTTTAATTATTATTTTATCAATAACAGTTCCACATTTCCAAATTTTAAGAGATTAGTTATTTTGAGATGATTTATTTTGTTCTCCCTTCTAAAGTGACTAATGATTATTTAAAAAGAAAGGATTTTTAAGTGTTCTTAAATTATATCTCTAGGATAATTTTTATTATGAAAAAACATGAGTTAGTGATACAACAAATACTTTTATGTATGCGCATGAGATTATAAGAGATTTACGCTCACTGCTATATTCTGATAATAATTTTGTACAATGTTAAAAAGAATGGAATTGATTATATTAAGTTACCATAATGTTTAAAAGTCACTATGTATTTTAAAGCATTTTACACCTGTTTAGGTCATCTTAGATCCCTTCAGGCCATAGTCTGATATTATCAATGCAACAATTTCCCTTCAAACACCTAAAATAAAGAGCCACGTTGAATTCCACTGATGAGATTAAATTTAGCAGTGAAAATGTTCGTTTGCAGTTATAAGTGTTTTTTGTGAAGTTTGCATAATTATTTCGGGGCCAGCAGCCTCATATCAAACTGGAACAGTCCTCCTCGTTCTGGATCTGCCTTTGAGGGGCCGCGCCTCGCTCTGTGACACTGAAAACGGCCTCCCAAGTAAACATTATTTCTCTGGACACTCCTGTGTCCCTGAGTCTCATGTGATGTGGATGATTTTGAATTCACGTATTTATCACATTAACATTAGTTTCCATTTTGGTGCATTTTCTCAATTCTCGCATGCAAGTCACTTGAAAGAGCTAGAATTTTTCTAAAGATTTAATTTACGTTTATGTTGTATCTGCTTCCAGTTAGGTTTTAATATCATGTTACTGGAAACAGCCAGTAATTGAGCTTTAAAAAATTGGCCATAAGATTACCTAGATATTTTACATTGCGTCCCACTGAGAATTTACAACGAAGGAGTCGGAAGCCTTTTTTGAAAATGTATTTGAAACTCAGAAAATTAGACTTTCAAATATTCCTGAAACCTCAAAAAAAAAAAAAAACCCTTTAGCATTGCCGTTTTAATTGATATGCAACAAAGTAGCCTTTACTAATTAAAACGGAGATGCTGTGCTTTTGCTACACGGCCCTTTACATGGAAAAGTCGGTTCTACACATTTCCTTTATTGTTCAGCTCAGCAACCGCATCCTTCCAGGGTTGTAGGTTGGTGGCTTACAGTTCAAAAAAAGAGAGAGCTGCCACCAGCCCCGAAGACAGACAGTGGGCTTTCGTCCCTCCGACGCCCCCAGAATACTAATCAGGAAAGTCGGACCCTGGAGGTCAGGGAGCAAGTCAATCATCCGGCGATCGTCTCAGTGTGGAGGATCAAATTAGCCTGAAAAATTCAGCTGCCGGGCGCGCGGCCGAGCAGCTGTCAGGGCAGCGCCGAGATGCACTAATGAACCAGATGAATAGTGCAAAAGCTGGAAAATAAAAACAGGACAGTTGACATTTTTCATCTGTCAAAGCAGGAGATGCATGAAAATAGACCGTTCCTGTTTAACTCCTTAGGGGACATTCTGTTTGGGTTTTTTTCTTTAGCACTCTGCAGTGTTGAGACAGAGGGCCTGGGATGAACCCCGGGCACAGGGCGATGAGTTGCGGACACTCACGCAGGGCGCCCGCCCCCGCGGACACGCAGTTGACACACATGGCCAGTTCTGTAACAGCCTAGTTGACCGTTACGTGCCCTTGCGTTTTGAACAAAAAAACAAAAATGTGATTACGATCGGAGCTCCTCCCTTAGACATTTCCTCTCCGATGGGGTGTCTTCCGTGTTTGGGGGTCATTCGGATTCTTACGCTCTCCTCTCCACGTGGGACAGCCCCCACCCCCGCGGCGGTTTTCTGCAGGCCCGTGTGGCCAGCCCTGCTCACTGCGGCTCTGAAGGGGTTAAACTGTGGGCCGCCCGCCAGACAGATGAGAGCCATTTTCAGCTGTCCTGTCCCCACTGACGCCCACTGAGTAGCACAGCACGGACCAGCGTGTTTCACACACACTCTGCCTGTCTGGGGACTGTACACATTGTCCCCCCCCAATCAAACTTATTAGCACGTGTAGAAAAGGGTGACTGGCTTTGGGGCACCCTCGAGCTCCACATGCAGCCCCGCTGCCGTGGTTCAGAGAACTGGAGGGTTCCGAACAGGACGCGAACATTTCAGACTGAATTTTTCGTTTGTAACCCTGCTTACTGTAGTCCTTGCTTGCACTTTAAATGTCAAGTTAGAACCTTGTCTGGAAATACATTTAAATTCAATAATGTCTTTTTTAAAGTTGTTCATTCTTGGAGCCATTTTTTCCCCTGCATTAAAAATCTCATTTGGATGCCGTGAGGTAGCATCTCCGACTCACGGAGCTTTTGAACATGTTTAGTGCTTTTTTGAGACGTTATCAAAAGGAAAAAAAAGCTCTAAGTCTTTGTAACCTGCTTGAGATCAGTTATTAGATTCAGATGGAGAAGATTTTTTTTCCTACCGAAACTGTTATACAAGAAAAAATGCTATGCATTCTCTTCCTTAAACCATGGCCGGATTATACTGCGGTTTTAACGTTAGTTTTGTTTTTGTTATGTTTTGGCCATTACATGTTTGACGTGCACCGTGTAATGGTTTAGCCATGAGATAATACCAGTGGCTTTCATGGCAGCGCAGGTACAAGGAATTTTAAGTTACTTTATGTTCTCTTAATATTGTTTTATGTTGCGCATGTGTATAAATAAATATTGCTAACCATGTCTCCCTTTTAGGGAATTTTAAATGTTGGGAAAAAAAAAACTGAAGTAAGATTTTTAGAAGTTACTAAATCATGACCAGAAAGGGATAGTCCTAAAAATCAAAAGGCCCAGCCAACTTTCTTTAAAGTGTGTGTGATTCTTTCCGACCCTGCATGAACGCTTGGCGAAACCGCCTTTGGAGTGACCCTGTCACTGTGCCATGTCATTGGGGGCATTTTGCAGATGGCGGCGCTGCAGAGTCCCTTCTACGGCGACAAGATGAACCTGTACTCGCTGTGCAAGAAGATCGAGCAGTGCGACTACCCCCCTCTTCCCTCAGACCACTATTCGGAGGAAGTAAGTCGTTCCAGTCCGCGTGTCCATCCACTGTCCCCTTGCCAACACTTGCATGGTATTAAGAAACGCCTCTTTTTCCCGAGATACAAATGGCTTCAAGTGTAGGTGGCAGCAGTGGCCCTTTTCATTGTTTTCACTCCCTCGGAGACGTGCTGTTTGGAGTCCACTCTGCGGCGCGTGCTCGGAGTGGACGCCGTGGGGCCGCCTCGGCCACTTCCTGGGGCGACCGAACGCACGAGGGCCGAGTCGGGGCCGGGCGGGCTCAGACCCAGGCTGTGGGTCCGCGCGTCCGGCGGGGCCTGCCCCCAGGGCAGCTCCTCCCGCTCAGCGTCTCGGGACCACAGGCAAGGCAGCTAGGACTTCCTTTTCTGGCAGAACGCTCTCCCGTCCACGTTTCTCGAAAGTCGAACTGGGCTCCGCTTAGCTACCAGCTGCCTGTCCCCCAGCCTGTGCTTTCAGCTCTGCCCTCCCTCTCTGACAGTACCTGGCCTGTCTCCACCTCACTGTCGCACTCAGGTTTCCCGGCGGACGTGCTCTGAGGTGCTCACTGGAGATGTGTTTAAAAGAGCGTGGGGCAGGAGGGAACATTTTAGGAGACTCCCTTCTTAAGATCTGAACCCTCTCTTGCTTTGGTAAGCGGTTGATGTGAACCGTTTTGACTCTGCCCAGTGTCCCCCATTTTAGCCAATAGAGCCCGACTTTACCAACTGCGCCCTCGCTTGGCCAGTTGCCCTGACCTTACCGGTTAGGAGGGAGCGAGGGGAACAGCAGGCCCAGGCCAACTCAGGCTCGCAGGGCTCCTTTTGGGAAGCTCATTGGCCACCGCCCCGAGAAAACTCTGTCTGGAGGTAGCACATCTCACCTTCTCATGGGCTACAGGGTTTTGTTTTGCTCGAGGAAAAATGTGAAGTGGTTATAATGCTCACTTCGTAGGCAGCCTGTGTCCCTCTTCCTATTTTGAAATGAATAGAGCTCAGTTTTAGTTTTATGTGAGGAAAACTGAGTCAGTGTCACTTGGATAATAAGCATCTCTAAAGAATTTTTACCATGGAAAGCATTTGGAGCCCTGGAATGTTCTAAGTACCTCTTTCTCTAGGAGTTTTGATGCTGCTAATCAGTGATGCCTGGCCTTTGTCTCACAGCATTGTATTTCAGTAATTAGAATGAACTCTTACCAGGCAGGGATGATAATTTAGAAGTATTATCTTTATTTGATGCTCGGGCTATTATGTTAGCCATTTTAATTACTATTTTGGGTATGGCATATAAATACGGCATTTCACAAAACCAACTTCAGAGCCCCCAGCCTGAAATGCGGGAGGGTGTGAACGATCTCGCGGAGCGAGCGCCAGGATGTCAGGGTCCCCGCTTTGTTGTGTCACTCATGCTGTCTTCCTTTTTCCACGAAGCGCATGAATATTTCACATATCTGCATCCTCATCCCCTATTCTTCTTGACTAATTTTCAGACTGTCTGCATTTGCATTTCACATGGTAGCTGATTAGGAGCTGCCGAGCGCCCAGCGCGGCCTCAGCAGGCGGTTACCATGGTGACCTTCGGCGGGGATTTTAATGACGCGGCGCTCGCGGCTGGTCCAGGGTGCCTGCCGCAGGGTCGCCGCTCAGCAGCCGAGCGTGGAGTCCGAGCTGCGGCCGCGCAGCCGAGGGGCGGGCACCGAGTGGGCCCAGGCGGAGGGCCCCGGGGCGGGGAGCAGAGCAGCGCCCCCTGTTTACGTCGCCCCGCGGCGCGACCGGCTTAAGAAAGGGACGCCAAGCAGAACGTGTTACACGGTGCACTTTCCAAAAAGAAAAAAGACAGCATGACCCCTCCCATCGGCGGAATCTGTAGTTATGCCTGGTAAAACGGAAAGCTATAATATCTGAGTAAACATGGAAACTAAGTCTTACTGAAGAAATGAGATATAAAAGATGCAGGCTAATAATGTTACTTTAGTCTGTGCAGTTATGCAGAAAAGTTCTCAGATGGAGAGCTTTGAAGTGCAGATGTGCTAATAAATATTTTCTCTCCTTAAGTAGGAACTCTGTGAAATAATTATTCCGAATTTATGATAGGGGGGAGGAAAAACCTCAAACAGATTTGGTGCTGCCATACTTTAATGTTATCTTAAACATTTCTTTATATAGTAGGCTTTTAGCTCAGCTCGTTTAAAACTCCAAGTTGAATTTAATTTTTTAGCGTGGCAAAATATAAGAAACAGTGAAGAGGGAAGTGTATAAAGTTTTTAAACTGAACTTTGAGTCAAAGGACGGGTTCACTGAGCATCAGGTTTATAGCTAACTGGGGACAGGCCCTGTGCCTCCCCTAGGTCACCCCCGCGGAGCCGACGAGAGGGTCAGCGCTTCCTCTTTGTGTAACGCGCCCCCCTGGTTCTTAAACCTCCCTCCGTGATTTCTGTGTTCCTTTCTGAGGCCATGCCACACGCCTGTCCCTTCTATCGTGGGGTTTTAGGCGGAGAGCGGGAGTGGAGGAGCCCGTCCCGCCTGCCCCACCTGGGGCGGCACTCCCGGGTGCGTGGGTTTAACTAAAACGGGGGCGCCGAGCTACCTCGAGTGTGCGAACACCGTGTTACCTTTCATCCACGTGGGGGCTCTGCCGTTGGAGAGACTGGCCCGGCCTCCTGTCCTGCCGTCCTGCCGGGCATCTCCCAGGCCAGGCGCAGGCCGCAGAACCCACAGGCGTCGCGTGGCTCAGCGGGGCGCCCTGACCCCTCCCCTCGATTGTCCATCCTCACCCCCTCCCCACGCGTGTCTGGCATCTGCTCAGAACCCGCTCCTGCGCGGTGGTAAGCGGGGCTGGGCACCGGTGACAGGATGCGAGGAGGCGGCGGAAGGGTAGGGGTTCTTCTTACTTGCTGGCTGGGCGGTCACCGCGCCAGCAAGGCCGGGCCTCGGGGACACTCCCTTCTCCCATGACCGTGCTCATCCACGTCAGTCCGAGCGGTTACCCTGAGGAAAGGGGAACACGAAATGAAAGCTTTAAAAATGATAACTGGCATTCTTACCCAATATTTATGTGTCCTTTCTACTTGAATTCAGAATATGCTTCAAGAGGCTTTTTAACAAAGTTGAGTCAGTAACGAAACACATGAGCCTTCTGTTCGCTCATAAAAGAGCTACTTTCTGTAAATAAGAAAAAAAGATGAAGAGTATCAGGCATGGATTATTTTTGCATATTTTGAAGTTAAACCGAGTTTTTAAAACTTTTTTATTCACTTTGAGCATTCTAAATGGCCCTGCCTTATAGTCGCTGGGTTCACTGATTTCAATAGCACTGCGTAAACTCCCCGGAGTTCACACTGGACGTTGACCAATGTGACTTAGGTTGGCGCTGGGAGACTGTTCCTAGCGCCCCATCCCCACGAATAATGAAGTGAGGGACATTCTGTCATCTGGCACAAATTGCGTTTGGAGGTAAATGTGTGTTCACAGATATGTGGCAGTCCTTAGCGGTCCTTATAGTCACATAATCAATGCCGGGGGGGAGGACACTTTAAAATGCAGAAAGAGACACATACTAATGCGGAATGTGATGCATAACTGTGCCACTGATGGAAATTGCTCAAACATATTGACAGCATTTGGTTTTCTTTCCTAAAATGGTTTTAGTAAGTTTCATGTTCTCACCACTTATGATACCAATCAAACACCTCACTTAAAGTTGCCCAATAAAATTTGATCTTTAAGCTTCAAATATTCCATATTTGTTTAAAAAATACAGTTAAACAGGCCCTTTGTCCACTTAACGCTTCTGAGGTGACACTGGGGACTTGCTCCTTAAAGACACGAATCCAGCACAGCGCCCAGTGTCTCCTGTCCTGCGGGGCCTGTAGAACCAGGTGACCTCCGTGGACTCGCCCAGTTTTGGAAGGACGTGGCCTGATCTTCAGTTGTGATGTGGACATCACGTTACCTCACATCTGCGGGAGGTCGCTTCTCTTCCCCTTTCCTTCTGTCACCGTGGCACTTTGGTGTACAAGCCGGAGACGCCTAACCATTTCGTATGAATACCTAAAGCCCCGGAATGTGGTGAGCTTTCCACGTGTCAGACCCACTCTGGGTGCTAACGTGTGTGCTCCCGTAGATGGAGCTTTGCCGGGCCTGGGAGGCTGACGCAGTAACTGGTCTCAGGGACGAAGACAGGGCGCAGGAGACACAGTGTGCGCACTCCAGCCCTCGCTATTCTGTGGGCAGCGGTGGTGGCGAGCCAGTGCTGTGATGTGCACAAAGAGCCTGTGCCCGTTGCCTGCACGTGACTGAACTTGATAGTAAGTGGGTCATTGCCCCGACAGCGACTGTTAACGTGCTCTTCTTTGTCGTATTTTTGGTCCCAACCTATACGCTTTGAAATTTCTTTAGAAATACATAGATCAAAGTGTGTTAGTGTTTTTCCACTTTATTGACAACAAATAGTCATTAATTTCCATATGACTTATGATTTTATAATCCTTTGGACATGTTATAAATAATTCGTTTTATTTTTACTTTATATGCTTTTTCTCATTTAAATGCTTCTAGGTTGCTTTTTAAATTTCCTTTCAGCAACTAAATTAAACAGGTTTTTCTTCTCTGGTTTTGTAAAGGCATTTTGCATATTCAGGCCTCCATCAGCCTGGTCTCCCCCTCACTGTCCTGGCTCCTGGCCAGGCCCCTCCCCCCTCTGTCGAGGCCCCTCCCCTCTCTGGCCAGGCCCCTCCCACTTCTGGTGAGGCCCCTCCCCTCTCTGGCCAGGCCCCTCCCCTCTCTGGCGAGGCCCCTCCTTGCACACTCATCTGGTGGGGGGGGGGGGCACTCCTCACTTTTTCATTATGCGATGACCAGATCACCCCACAGGTTTTGTCACTGTTTCTGTTTCCTCTAGATGAGAAAATTTTATGGTAGAAGTTGATGACTATGAAAAAAATTAGGTTTTGATAATTTAAAAAGTGCTACTATACTGACCAGAAAGAGTTAATGTAGGTTTTCAAAAGATCTAAATTATTCCTAAAGACATACTTATAAGGAAAAAAAAATTGTCTCCCGATTATGGAAAATACCTCTTTTTAAAAAATTAAACTTACATAAGTGACATTGGTTAATAAGATTACACAGGCTTCACGACCCTGAGAGCTTTGGCCTGTACGCCTTGCACTGTGTCCCCACCTCCCAGAGTCAAGTCTCCTTTCGTCACCGTGTATTTGGTCCCCTTCACCCTACCCCCTCCTCTGCTGACCACCACACTGTTGTCTGTGTCTATGAGGTTTTGTTTGTCTTGTTTATTCTTTTGTCCTTTTCAGTTTTATATCCCACATTTCAGTGAAATCATAGGGTTCTTGACTTTTTCTGTATGACTTATTTTGCTTAGCACGATAGTCTCACGATCCGCCCTGTTGTTGCAAAGGGCAGCATTTCATCTGGAACGTGCCCCTCGCTTGCCATTAATACTCACCAATGAATATGCTTCTTAGGATGTTCAACTAATTGTGAGATCTTTGACAGCGGTCACGCATATTTCTGGTCAGACGAATGTTTAGCCAGAAAACGTGCTTTCCCTGTGAATGGAAGCCGCTCAGAATCAGTCCGCCTTTAATACGCGCTGTGTCCTGTCCTCGCAGCTCCGACAGCTGGTGAACATGTGCATCAACCCAGACCCAGAGAAGCGGCCGGACATCACCTACGTGTACGACGTCGCCAAGAGGATGCATGCGTGCACCGCGAGCAGCTGAGCACCTGGGGGCGCCAGCGAGATGATTTGAAGTATTTTTATGCAGACCGCACCCCCCAGTCTCCATCTGGGCGTTGGCACGGATGCTTCAGGGCTCGCGTGCCTCGAATCCTTAACCAGTTTTCATCTAAGCTTCATTTTGTACCAATTTAAGTCGCCTTCTTGCAAAACCCAAATGACTTTGGAATAATCGAATTGCATGCTAGGAGAGTAAATGGAACATGATAGTTATTAACGGCTAAAGATTTGTATCCTTATTTAGAGTTTTGTGCTGATAAATTGTGTTCAGATCGACTCTCGGTGCCCAACACTGAGGGGGCCCCTTGGCGCGCGCTAGGGCGGACCCCAGCCCCAGCAGCCTGAGTAGGGTGTCTGAGCAGGGGACTGTGTGCCTCTCGGTCTTCACGGACGGTGGGGATGAACACAGTTGTGAACTTGGGTGATTATTTTATTTTTAAAAGGTGAAGTACGTGTTTTAGTTCTTAGCATTGTAGCATTTAAATAATTCTTAAGGTAAATGCCAACATAAACTATTTGAGGAACATTTAAAATTCTTAGCTTATACATTGAAAATGCAACTCTTAAATGTGAAAACATTTGGGGACAAAATGTGAGTCAGACACTGAAGAGTTTTTCACTTTATTTTGTTTTGTCTTCGTATCTTTGATATTCTCTTTGCATTAAAATGGTATAAATGAATCCATATAAAAAGTGGTTAAGGATTTGTTTGGCTGTCGTGACAGTAATTTTGAAGGTTGCACATTGCCCAAGCCTTTTTTTTTGTGTTTTTATTATTGTTTGTACATTTGAAAAATATCCTTTAAATAATCTTGCAGTACTATATCTCAGTTTCTTTATAAATTTAAATGCTCCACTCATAATTGTACACTATAGTGTAAGCATATGTTTTTATTCATAGATTTTATTGAAGCTCTGATTGGTCCCCTTCAGAAATTTTTTTATATTCTTCACATTACTTTCTTATTTATATCGTATGTGCATGTTATCCATGACTATTTCAGATTCTCTGACAATGTAATACCCTTTAAAAGTATTCGGTATTTCAACACTTTCCCTGGATTGAAAACCTTTTTTCTAAACTGTTCAAAACTTGGACCGCCCTGTCGGCCTGTGTGTTGTCTTGTTGGAGAGGAAGGAAGGGTGTGAGTTGTACCGGCCGCACCTGGGAACGTTGATGCGGTTTCAGTTCAGTAGTCAAGGCTGTAATTTTAGATTCTGTTTGAAGAAAAGGAAGCTGGCCGTTGCCACAGCCAGAATTCTTATGAGACTAACGGTCCCGTGGAGAAGTGTTTAAGCAGAGTGTTGTATCGGGCATGAAGGTGACGGAAGTGGTGACTGTGTGGAGGATGAGGAAGTGGGCGGAGTCTTGTCTTTGCCGTGTGGGGCTGCCTTTCCCTGCCCGCCCTCATGGGAGCGGTCACCAGCTCCCTCCAGCGCTGCGAGGCTAGAGGCCAAGTGGCCGGCACTGCTGAAGGGCGCCGAGCCACGGGGACCGGGGCTGCATGACCCCGCCGGCGAGGAGACCTCACCTTCAGACAACACCTGCCTCTAGCCCGTATCGCTGCCCGGCCTGATTTTTTGTGTGTGTAAGTATTTTCCTTACAGTAATTTGGATACATTCGAGTCATTTATAAACTTTAAAAATGCATAAAGGACAAAAAAGCATAAACTCTTCCTTTCCCAAGTGTAATCAGTCTTGGTGTTTTTATTGGTTATGTGCCCGAAGGGCGATTTTATCTTGGGATGGAGAACCTGCTGATCCTTCAGCTGAGGGTCGGGAGCTTGTTTTCGCAGACCCTGGTAACTGACAAATCACACCGCACTGAGCGGCCGGGGCTCTGTCTCCGGAACGAGGACTAGAATCGCTTCTGCGGCCCGCTAGTGTCGTGTGCATTTGCGTGTAACGTGGTTGACTGAGATGATGGTCCTTCACTCAGAACAGGTACTCTCCTTTCCCATGCAATCTTTAAAAATTTGTAGATCCAAATCTCTGGCTCCGCCCCTCACGGTCATGTGCAAGCAAAGGTTTACGCTTTGCAGTGACTGCCAGAAGGAAAGAGCTGGGAAGCCGTGCACGGGAGGGGCATCCGTTCGTATTTTCTACACGGGAAAACTTTTCGTTTTGGCTCTTCTATCTTATTTTTTTTTAATCTAAGTGTTCTTATTTTTTCCTGAAGAAACCACTGTGTAAAAAACAAATTTTAATTTTGAATGGGATCATTTCAAAGAATTATGAAGATGATTAGAAGTTTTCATTGTTATAATCACATATAGAATATTGTCTTTATCTGTTTCTGTTTGTAAGTGAATTTTGTATCGATTAAGTAAGATATTTGAATTGATTTGAGAAATAGCAAAGTGAAAGGTACATCTGATTCTAACCTTATTAGACACCGGTACCAGTCCCCAGGGGAAGGTGTGGGGCAAATCCTGTGGCCGAGGGCTGGAGCGGTGGGTGACAGCGGTGGGTGACGGACCCCGGGTAGAGGAGGTGCTCCCAGGGCACAGTGACTGCAGGCTCAGTGAGATGCCACAGCCGTCTCTGGACCATGGCGCCGCCCTACCCCGCGACCTGTTACAAAACACCTTTCTTGTATCAGTATACTTCAGGTATTGCTGTTAACATTGACATGATATTTATTTTAACCAAAATGTAATTCATATTAAATGTTTCTTTCCTTTAAAATGAATGTATCGGTGGCCCTCAAGCGCATAGTTATCACCCAGTGCCTTGTATTTCAATGGTACTGCACTATGGACTCCTTTTGTGAAATACTTTTATTTTGTTATGCTTTAAATACACATACTAAAGAAAACTGATGTTAGCTTTGAAAATTGTATAATATCCTAATAAAGTATAAAATCAAGCAAACACGCACAATAAAATTTTTATGTATCCGCGATGTCCCCCCTAAAGACTACCATCCTTTATTTCGCTGAGCGGCCGGCTCGCAGGAACGGCTCTAATCCACGGCCACGGCTCTGTTATCCTGGAGGCGCCTGGGAGCTGGAACTGTCCGGGGTGGCGGTGAGCTCAGACTCACCTGGAAGTGGCGCCTCGGGTCCGCACTGCCGGAGGCGCGGGCCCGCGGGTCCCTGTTCTCCGTACATCGCGTTCTGTCTTTGCCCGAGAAGAGCTCCCTGAAGTTACAAGGTCTGAGATTCGGGCACCCGGTGAATGCCCGTGTCTGCAATGTGCTGCTAACACCATTGCAGACGGGCGTGGCGGTCCTTTTCACGGAGCAAACGAAGGCCCTCGCCGCGCCCGGAGACGCGGAGGCGGACAGGGCTCGGCGGGCAGCCCCCGCACGGCGGGGCTGGCGGCGCTGCGGGCGCGCCCTGCTGCGGGGAGCCCGTGCCGCGTCGGCTGGTGGCGGAGGGCTAGTGAGTTTCAGGCACAGGGTGACGTTGGGGTAGTTATAAATTTTATTTCCAAAGTATGTCAATTAGAAAAGTCAACACCGGCCGTGTATGTTGACACGTATTATTAATCGGTGCTGCCGCGGTTGCCACCAAACGGAGGCGGTGACTTTCGAATAAGATGACGTTACTGATGGAGAGGAATGCCGCGAAACCCGAACCCAAAGCCTTCGTGCAGTTGTTGCAGCTTCTATTTTTTGAGACACACGAGCTCCCAGTACAGTCAATGAAGGAGTGAAACAGGCCATCAGGTTAGTTTTCAGAGACACACGTGAAAGTTTGTAAAGTTTATTTTACTTTAATTGAGAGGCTTATCCGAGGGAGTTCCTGGTCTTCTTACACACGCGTGTTTCATTATCCCCTTAGGTGTCTGAAAGTAATTTAAATAAAAGTAAGAGAACTGTAAAGTTGGACTCCAGAACCAGGGATTTTTAAATTATTTTCACTGTGTTATGATGCACATAAAGTCATTTTTTCCCTGTTCCTTTTTAGAACTGACAGCCGGTGAGTACGTTATGAAATTTCTCCGATGTTCACTTTGTCAAGTGAATGGGATTGTCACTTAGTCGGTCAAGGGCAGAGCTGTGCCTGGAGCCGCCGAGAGCGGGCTGGCCTCCGGCTCCAGCTCCGCCCCCTGCCTGTTCTCTCCGTTCCCACCGCGCTGGCCTGCGCGTCCACCGGCTCGCTCCCCCTCGGGCCAGTGCAACCTCAATGGCTCTTCCCTGTGGCTGGGAAAAACCCCGTGCATCTTTCGTGGCCGAGGTTCACGCACTGTGTATCCTGGGCTCATCCTCCAGGCCCTCGCCCGCCCCCCAGGGTCCTGGTCACGTTCGGTGTCCCCACTGGACCCTAACCGCCAGTGGGACTCGGCCTTTGGTGCCCTCCGTGCCGAGTCAGTGAAGGAGCATGGCTGTGCCACCGGCGCGGAGCCACTGGGAGCGAGAATCAAAGATGGACACGGAGACGCCGCAGTGAAGGTAAAAAGGGCCGTGGTCACCAGCCACACGTCCCAGAGAAACAGGAGAACAGGGATCGAGAGGAGGGCGTCGTGGTGAAGTCTCCCTCCAGTCGCCACAATTCGCGTTTCTAGGTGCCCACATGTATAAGTGTATAAACGTTCCTGGCGTGATTTTCAATCCACACAAACACACATGTGGCTCAGGGCTGTGCGTCCAGGGCCTGTGCATGGGGATGCTCAGGCAACACTGTGCAGGGCGCGGCCAGTCATTTCCCTGGGCCCCTGCCACCTGCGGCCGCCGGCCCCCTCCGCTCGCCTCCGTTTCTCCCTAACCCGTTGCTTCTCTCAACCTGCGGGTCACATTTCGCTCGCCTTCCACCCGGACCCAGAGCACCTGCTCAGTCACCGGAAGGATGAACTTGGCACCCTTTCCTAGATCTGTGTTATCTGTTTGAAGGTATAGGCTATTTTCACAACGTATTTTTGAATGACAGTGACGTCAGTTGAGTGCTCTGGAGACATTTCTCCACTCCAGTGGGAATTTTAGGTTCGGGGAAAAAAAAATTCACTTGTTTAAATGAATTTAAAAGGAAGCCAACGTTACGCTCACCTTCCCCGGCTTCCCTGGACATTCTAACTGTACAGACGTGCTCTCTCAACACACTGTGTCTCTTCATAAATCCGCATCAGTCTTGTTATTAAATATCCTGCCATTATTTAGTGTCCACTTTCCATGCAAAATGATAAGCTTCCCGATAGCACGGACACGGTCATGACCCCTTTTCATCCTCAGGGCTCAACAGAGCACCTGGGACACGTTGGTAGTAAGTGCCACGAAAGTACTTGCCGAATGAACGTGCTACCTGCAGGGACTCGTTCACACACGTGCATGTACTCAGTGTCCCTGGGAGAGTGAAGGCGCTGCCGCCACTAAGCAGGAGAGGGTCTTCCCAGGGTCCCTGAGGGGCAGGTTTCATTCCCGTTCTGCTCCCAGCCTCACACTGTCATCTGCTGCTCCAGAGGCATCATCCGAGAAAACCCAGAATTGCGCGCAGGAGCTGAAACACAGGTGAGCAAAGACACTTGCTTTACTCGTCACTGTCCTGCTCCCGGTTGTGGTTCACTGACAGGGACACTCAGCAGGTGCAGAGAAGAGGAAGGTCTGCCCAGTGCGTCTGCTTGAGCATAATGAATGAGCGACGCGGAGGTACCTGGGGTGGAGGGATTACAGAGAAAGCCCCGGAAGGCGCTCCTCCCGCATCTGCAAAGTCCTCTGTCCCTGGTGATCAGAGGGACAGAAGATGGGGCATGTTTACATCTGATCTGTGGTCACTGGGGGTGCTCTGTGTGCCCGACCTGATGCTTAGCCGTGTTCCCTCTATTTGCTTTTGTCAGTTGTCATAATGACTTCAATAAGGGAGTTGTTAATATTGCCCCCATTTTAAACAAGATGAGGCGAATTAAGCTCAAAATGCTGGTTTGCTGAAGGGCACAGCCTGGAAATGGGATAAAAATATTTATGTGGGAAATTAATGGATGAAAATAAGCGTTAGGAAGACAAGAAAACAAGGGGACTATGGAAAGAATATTGAGATGTTGACATGGTTCAAGGGAAGTGGCTCATGTCGTCAAGAATAACAGCCTACATGACTTCCAATTTGGGTGACCATCCATTTGAGTTCACTCTGTCCCTCCAAGACTGTACAGAGCAGCTCAGGTCTCTACTGTTCTGCTCGTTACAACCACAGTGTTGTTTCAGAGCTCGAGGTCCGTGTTAGGAATTTGTCAGGCACCTAGTGAAGGATTGATTCACTCTAATACTGCAAAACCAGCACCAGGCGCTTGTCATCAGGCACAGAGTGAGCTGCGACGCAGAAATCGGAAAAGGCTTGAGCGCCACAGAGAGGGTCTGAATTCCTCATTTTAGGCCGTGTTGTATTTCTATCCCAGAGACCTTGTGCCACCATGTAAATCTTAGTAACATTCAGAAACAGATCTCCCAAAGGATAGATGTGCCTCATCATTTAGCAACTCGTACAAAGGAAGTTCTGGGAAACTCAAGAAAATTTCAGCATGACGGCGCTTCCACTTCCCTTTCAACTCTCAAGTGTATGCCAGATGCAGCTTTTGGGGTGCCCTGCGGAATCTCCCCCATAATAATGAGGAATGGTGGGACCAAGCTGGTGTAGATCTCATCAGGGGGGTTTTCCTGCTTCTATGGATTTAGCAAAACACTTTGTCCTAGAAAAGCACAAATGGAAATAGCTGTTCCCTGGACTGGAGGCGGCTTGGGGGTGGGGGTGGTGCCCGGACCACAACTCCCAGGGCTCCGCGAACCAACCTGCTGAACCCAACCTCCTTTCGACCTGCCCAACGTGGAGTTGCGTGGGTGCGAGGCTCTCTTCCAGGTAAGGACGTAAAGCTGGCTGTCACGGTCACAGAAACCCCATTGATGTTGCACCACAACACAGAGCAATTATTTTGTCTTCCAGTGGATCACCGGCACTGCCCACTGCTGCGGCCAGCGCAGCCTCATTAGACGAGAGCCCCGCTGGCCCCGCGCATCGATCCGGCGGGGCTCAGGTGCGCAGGGCCACAGTTTGCCCCGCTCTGTTCGTCGCTTCTCTCCAGGGACAGCCAATCACCGGAAACGACCCGCACGCCCAGAGTTTGGAGAAGCCGGGAGCAGTTTCAGTTGCCAGCCTGTCCCCAGGCTGGATGAACCGGAGACGTCACTTCCCTAAGGGCAGAACGAACAGGTAGCCTGTGTGTGTGGGCACGTGTGCATGTGTGTGTGCGCGTGTGCATGTGTGTGTGCACACGAGTGGGTATGTCTGTGCAGACATGTGAATGCACACTGCACTCTAGGATCCGCCCTCTCCATAGGCTAAACTGAGAATTTACCTGGTAACTTAAAAGTGAGGAATTTGGAAGTATTTATTCTCTAGAAGGGGGGCAGTAGCTTTAAACACGCCCGCGCTCCCTGCAGCCACAGGTCACACGTCCACCGCCAGCGACGTAAAATGAGCAAACTTAAAACTGCCCCATGTCATTACAAAAACTGCTCCTATTTCATGTGTGTCATGGAGAAGGGGGAGGGTTTTTTGTTGTTTTGTTTTTTTTTTTAACTTGTATCTCTGCTAAATCATCAATCTAGGTGTGGATTTCTTCCAGTAAAACTTCAAGTAAATGCCGTTTACCTTAAGGTACGCTCCTATGAGACTCCAGGAATGACACATGTGGACACGGGCCTCACTGCAGTATGACCGGGGCACAGGGTTGGGGTGGCTGGTCTCGGCCGGCTCACGGGCTTTCTACGCGCTCTCCTTCCTCCTAAACCGACCTGCTCTCATCGGCCCTGGGGGTGTCCCCTTCGTGGGTCATAAGCACCAGTTATAAATCCGTCTGCTCTGCTCCTGGGGAGGGTGGGCTCTTTGAGTGTCTTTAGAGACGGACCTCGTTCCAGATTTTATGTGACGATACTTTGCATTTTCAGGGTATGTTACTCCACTTTTAAAGACTCTAAAGGGTCTTTAATATCATTCCTCTTAAAACATCCAGCACAAGTGACGGTTCCAAACCCTGCCTTTAGTGTTAGAAATAAACCCCAAGGTTAACGTGGTCCCAGAAGGAAGAGAAATGATATTGAACGCAACAGTTCCTTCCAGGGTCTCTTTTCCTGTCCCATGCCTGTTCACCCTGTCCCCTCCTGGGGACGAAGCCTCTGTGTGTAAACTTAGAAAAATAAAAACTGAATTGCATGTATTTTCGTCTGCCTAACAGTTTCCATGGTATGGCACATCCTGAACGTGAGGTTTGTCAGGCATCCAACTGTTTCGTGATGAGAGGCTACACTTTGCATCTTTCTAAGTCTCTCCACCTCTACTGTTGGCAGGTTTTTAAAATCCTCATCCTTGATAATGTCTATAACATTTAATGACTTTATATACATTAAGATAATTAAGACTTTTATCCTTTTTAAGTATCGTCTATGGCAGTCTATGAAATGATTCAGAAGAGCGAGCAGCAGAATCACATGATTTTGCTGGAAGTGACCAGTGTTTTCAGAGTTTTCCTTAAATTTTGGCTATGAAGATGTTTGGTCGTGGCCCTGAAGCATCCGCCTGTGTCCGTGAATGGCACCGCGTGACAAGGGTGGCCCTGGGAAGGTCCCCCGGCCCTGCTGATGGAAGTCAGCGATAGGAAGCACAACCGCGCATTTACAAGGCGGCTTCGTGCCTCCAAAGGTTTTTCTCTTTTCTTAGTTACACGAATCACTACCTATCACTTGAGCTGATGTTTCTCAGCTGAGAGGACTTTGTCCCCAGAGGGCACTGACAATGTCTGGGGACACTTTTGATTGTCAAAACGAGGATTTGAGCTGAGTGGGGAGAACGTACTGCCGGCGTCGGGCAGGTGAAGGCCAGAGAGGCTGCCGAGCCTTACGAGGCGCGGGGACGCCCTCCCGGTTACGCGGCCACAGAGCCAGGCGTGTGGAGCCCGAGGAACCCTTCTGGGGACCAGAGGGACACGATGGCGGGAGTGAGGACTAAGTGGAATACCCACGTGTCGAGGGCAGCTACAGAAATTCTGAGTGAGAGATCTCTTCATTCAGTGACGCAGGAGAGAGGTCCTTGTGAAAAATGGCCTTTTATTCTATTCAGGTCCGAGAGAAGGCTCATTTCTCTAAGTCTACCGCCATCTAGAAAAAACCCTGTCTCCTTTCTCATTTATCCTCTCACAAGGGAGGATGTGTTTCTACAGAGAGACACGGTGTGGTTGAGAATACTAATCTCCAGCCAAAAAAAAAAAGTTAAATGGAAAAATAGTCCGTTATTTCCATGTTTCGTCTTCCCAGCTCAGCAGAAGGGTTGTCCGTTAGTGTCTTCATAGAGCTGCTCTGAGAACTGCGTTTCCTGTGTCACCGACTCAGACCCCCGCCGCCCCTGCGTCAGCCTGAGGACGGTTTTCTTCTCCGGCTGGCTTGCGCCCTCGTCGGCTTCGCTCGCTTCTCGGCTGGAATGAGGACGGCCACCTCCACCATTTCACCTAAAGCACCGACGGGCTCCCAGTGCCCCGGTCCCGGCAGGGGCCACACAGAGCCCCAGGACACCGCTTCTCGATGTCTCTTGATTGATGTTAAACAATGTCCACCTATTTAGAGCTAGAGTTACAATTTCTTGGAAGGAGCTGTGTGTTCTAGAACCATTTTCAGTTTTGAAGAGGAAAATACTGGCAGTCAAAGCTTTGCCGTGTCGTCCTGCAGTGCAGGATGAGACGTAAGGAGGGTGACCGCAGCTTCAGCTGCGACACCGAATAGAGCGGCAGATTTTACATTTTTCCAGTTAAAATGGGAAGTGGGGCTTAGGGTTACAGTGTGGCCTACAGAGAGAAAAGGCTAGTTTTCTGAGAAGTAAGCAGCCCTTTGCTTCTGGTGGCCGCCGGCTCGCGGAGCACTCAGCAACGGTCAAAAAGGGGTCCTTCCTGCGGTTGAATAGCCTCGCAACACGGAAACACAGAAAGCACTGCTGGCGGGGCGACCTGCCAGGTCCAAAGGCGAGCCGTGGGGGCGCCCATGGGCTGGGTGTCCTGGGGGTCAGCGATCCCCGGGAGTCTGCCTCGCCCACGTCAGGCCACCGTGACACCCCGTGCCATGCACCACAGCTAAACCACCCTGCTCTTGGCCGCGGGCAGGGTTGGGGGTTCAGGCGGGAATGGCGCATCTGTGGGCCCCTGTCTCCACCCCAGCCCCCACCTCAGCTGCAGGAGCCAGCCTGGGGAGGGGGCTTGGGAGTGACTGTCGACCAGATTGCAGTGAGAAGCAGAAGGGACTGAGTGGATTTCCTCATGCTTTGAAGAGCTGAGGCGCAGTGGAGGGTGCTGGAGTGGCGTCCTCACAGACTTCCAGCTGGTGCCTTCAAGCAGACCCCACCGGATGGGGCGGCTGACAGCCCCCCACTGCCCCAAGCCCACAGGACTTTGCGTGTGTGTTTCTGAACACAGAGAAGACGAGAAAACAGACATCCCTCTGCGGCCTTGCTTGGGGGGCAGGTTGGGATGGACCTCAGTTCTCCTTCGAGTCTCCCTCCCAGTTACACCTGAGGTACCACACGGCCCAGGTCAGCACCCCCCGTCTCACATTTTACCAGCAGGGTCTCTGTGGAGCCCTCTGAGAGATGAGATCCAAGGTTCACCAAATTCTCCACTCCTGAAACATCGAGCACTTTCCAGGGAACAAGCTCATGGCTAGAAACCCTTCGTCTTCACAAACGGAGTCTGGGACACTGTCGTTAGGTGCCAGGATGGGAAGCGGGGCCCACTCGTGGGGCCCGAGCGCAGAATTCATTAAATGGTTACTAGAAATGACCGGCCTCTGGAATGTGGGATCATAAATCGCGCTTTTCAGGAGTCTCAATTATTGGCCGCACATCTACTCCAAAAGGCCTGTGAGGTTGAAGCGCCATATTTCATCCCTGACACTTAATCTATGAGGGTGCCCTTGGAGATCTATTAGGCCTTTAAAATAATTTACGTATGTCGTCTCGCTGTGCGGCGACGAAGGTGCTATCGGAAGCCGCGGGTTTTATCAATAGGCTCAGTGGGAAAGTTGGAATGAAACTTCTGTTGTCAGAGCCTTCTGGAGCATGACGGACCCTCGGGAGAGACAAGTCCTTCGTTTGCCGGGTCGCCCCCCTGCCACACGTCCCTCCTGGGCCAAAGGAAGGAGCTTGGGTTTGTCATCACACAGGCGGGGCTTGGGTTTCTATCTCTGCCCCCCAGAGCAACTTGGCTGGGGTCATCTCTCTGAGCCTCAATTTCTTCATCTCTGCGACAGGGGTAGAAAAATACGTATTTCACACTTTGGCTGTGAGGCCCACAGACAGTGTTGCACAGTCCCTGTTATATTGGTGATGAAGCTAGAAACTCATTTGTTTTTGAGATAAGCCATGCAGGTGACAGTCGGCTTGCCCACACCCACCCACCCCACGCTGACTCTTCCCTGTGGGTTATTTTGGGGACCACATCTAGATGAATGTCCTCCATCAGTGTCAGGGATGGTCTGAGAGCAGCTCTAGGGAGGGCACAGAAGTGGGTACATTGCAACTGCCCCTAAGGTGATCCTATCATTCACATCTAGGAGATGACAGTTACAACTGTCCCCAAAGCACCAAACCGAGGACTTGGACGAGACCTCAAAGCATCACGTGGGGCCTCCGTCAGTGTCCCCTTGCCCACCCAGCCGGGGCTCACCGCCTCCCTGAGCTTCAGTCACTGCGGGGGAAGCGCAAGTGCAGGCCCGGGACTGACTCCCCGGTGGCCTTGCCGGTCGACACCGTCTCTTCTCCGAGACCGGGCGGCTGTCGCCGCTTCTCCAGGACAAACCGCCAGGGATCCGGGTTGAGTGGGGTCTCTTAAAAAAATACAAAATAAAATTGCAAAAGGAGATAAGAAAGCAAACAGTCAACATGAAAAAACCACAACAAATTTTGGCAATTAAAAATTTGATGAAGACCACAAACATGATAGATTTCAGAAAAACAACCTAGTATTTTTATCACCAGCTGCTTAGCCCTTGTTCGCAATATTGGTTTTTTCTCCTACTTTTTTGGGCTTCATATTACTTCTGCTGTCTTCAGGCAACAACAATTTTGAAATTTCATTTTCTATAGAAAATGCACAGTTTATTAATTGCTCTAAAAGAGTTTCTTATTTTTAAAAGTTATTGATAGTTTACTAAAGATTTCCTTGGCTTCATGAATTATTTTTTAGTAATATGGAGTAAATTTTAGGGTAGCTATCTATTTATTTTTCTTCAAATTTGAGCTATAACATTTGGGAGAAAGATTCGATGTCTAGCTTCTGGTTTCAGACAAGTCATATTTGTTTCTCTTGGCCCGTGTGTCCACTGTCCATGGTGGGAGCCCAGGAGACGTCGCTGTGCCGCCACCTCTGTCCGTTCATTTCTTCATTTCGCGTCAGGCGCGCTGGCACCTGGGAGGTGGGCTTGGTTCTGGAAGTCACTCAGCCCGGGGGGTCCAGCGGTACCCTACAAACAGAAGCAACGGCGACCCACGTAAGTCCATCCCACTGACCCCAGACTAAATATATTTCCTCTCACCTGCGTCCCAACACCACTCAACCCGAGGGAACACATGGCCAAAGGAGACTGAAGTGGGAAGAGGCGGTGATCTCAGGACCTTTCGGCGATGGTCCCCTGCTTTGCTAAATGTAACAAAAAACAAAACAAAACAAAAAACATGATGATGTCAATGGATTCTTCCACCCTCTTTTAGACTATGGAAGCTGGTTTCGGGAGCATGAATGGGAAAGGTGCTTCTGGTGACAAAAGTCCCAGGACTGACTGCCCCCAGGATCCCTGGGCACCAAACCAGCCTCCTGAATTTGTAGACTTGGAAGTGGGATTCCAGCTCCCCGCCCCCCTGCCTGGTCCCCGCCCTGCTGCTTGGACAGCCCTCTCAGGCCACATTCCTGCAAGACTGGGATGCCGTCCTCATTGTTGCCTCGATGCACGGAACGCTCACCTCACACACCTGTAAGGTGTGCGTCTGCTACCCAGCTATGCTGCCGCCCCCACCCCCCATCTCCCTCTGATTCTCTTCTCTGCCTCAAACAGGTACGGCGGACAGACAGACAAAACCAGCACGGGGAACCGTCCAGCCAGCAGGGAAGATGCGTCTCTTCTCTTCTAGGCCTCCGAGCATCCCCGGCCTTGCCCCCGGTGCTCCGAGGAGAGACGACCGAGCCCCGCTGCCTCGGACGCTCCACCCGACCGAGCCCTTATAGGCGTCTGCCCCTCTTCTTGCCTCGGTCACCTCCTTGTGGACTGACGAGATCAGTGTGGGACCGGGGCACAGAGGTGGCTACGGTAGGCCTAGACCTGAGTCTCTTTGAACCCCCTGGAAGTGGCGTCTGTCTCCTGGGGGTGTTGTTGGTCTTAGACTGTGTCCTACCTTTGGGATCTACTTACCAATTGTGGGGCAATAGAGGAAGATAATTTATATGTGAGAGCCTTGTTTTTCAGCCATGTGGAGCACATTAATTAGGAATTTACAGACCTACCGCTCTCCCTAATTTCATCCAAGCTGTAAATCTCTCCTTTCCTCTCCTCTCTCTCATCTGTTCTCCACTTCTCTTGGCGTGCGTGTCTGCTGCATTCCAGGGGACCCCTCGATTTATAAACGAGGAACCTTCAATCTCATGCGGTCCAGTTGCCTCTCAGCAAACAGCAATGGATCCTAGTCCTATCCCAGCCAACACCGTTCAAAGAAGCCTCTCGTCAAAGGAGCCTGGTGACCCTCAGCAGGGGCTCCGTGCTGCGTCAGCCTCCTTCCGCCCCTGGGCTTCTCCAAACGCCCCCCTGGTCCGTTTCACCCTCGACCCTTCTCTGTCCGCTGGCGTGAATTCCTACCTTTCACTGCCTCTTCAGTTGCTGAGCGTTCAGAACCAAGTGCGTCTGAGGTTCTTTTATGTTGGATGACTTTTAATTTATTGGGCAAGATGGGGCCACTCTTTAAGAGGTAGTGGTTTTTGGAGGGAGAAGATGCTTGTTCACGGCAACAAAGTCAGCCGATTTCGTAAAATCTCATATAGAGCTAATTTAGTTGCTTTCAAATAAAAAACTCAAGATAAGCAAATAAAATGACCCTCTGTAAACCATCCCCACCCACAGACTCACACACTCACCCACACACCAAACACATCCTAAAAAGGCTAATAAGAATTCACACCGTGTATGTGTGATGAGACCGCAATAAAGGGAAGGATGGATTATTCAGGAAAATATATACATTTTTGATGTTTAAGGATCTCGTGTGGCAGAGCATCCTAAAAGAGTAGGGAGAGAAGAGAAATTCCCCCAAGGAAGTCTATCTTATTGACTGGGAGACAGAATCAATGGCAAATAGACTCTTTAAACTTTTTAAAGTTTTCCTTCAGTCAAAGATGAAAATTAAGTATAAATGGTCTAATTTGTACCATTCTTAGATTTTTAAGACACCAGGAAAATGACCCAATAAGAAGGCCCTCTCCTGTCAACTACATGTAACATGGGTTATAATGAGTTTTAGTATGAAATGAGACTCTTCGGTCCCATCCGTCAAGCATTCCAAACTAGCAAAAGCTCTACCAAATATGTGGATATTTTAAGCACCTAAAATAGGGGAGAAACCTGCAGCAACCTTCAGTTAACAGCACCGCTGAGCTGGCACGTTTGTGGGTGGTATTTTAGGGGAGGTTGACGTCTGAGCCTTTACATTCTACAACATCATTTCAGCCTTATTTCCACGAGATGTTGTTCTCAAAGCCCGCAGTTGCCCAATTCTGAATGCACGAGGCCCCTGCCGACATCAGCCTCGAGCCTAACTCCTGTCCACCCAGCATGGACTTCCTTGCTTACACGACGTAAATGCTGGCTTGCGGCAGACCGTACCCCACGCACTTTTACACAGGACCTGCTCTACAGCACATACCTAGTGATACCAGCCCTGTCTGTGTACAGATAGCGGATACACACACATGTATTTGCAGAAAGAAAGGCTCAAGATTTAAGTTAAAGCGATAGCAGGTCCAAATTGATATCACTTACATTACATTGTCTTGAATAACTAATATTTGGTGAAAGTTTGGGTTGACAGTTACCAGCCATTAGAATTTAACAGGCGAGTTCTTTTCGGAGAGTTGTGTTAACTGGATCCAAACACACACTCCCTCCCGGGGGTGGCAGCAAGATTCCCCCTCTAGAAACAATAGGTTGCCTCCAGTTTGCGTCCCCTCCTCCTCCAACTCGTTCCAGGACAAGGATCTCCCCAACTCTGGGGAGCTTGCCCGTCCCCTGGCTCATGGGGCTGAATTTGCACCTGGGTGTTAGGTGAGAGCCCTCAAATCACTGATGCAGCTCAGCCCACAGAGGACCCGTGCGTAAACCGGAAAAAATACCTGTCCTCCAGACCCTTCGGCCTCGACTGTCAACCATTGTTAAAATGTACAGACTTAGAACAAGACTCTTTACTGCCACCTGCTGGAAGAAATGCCATAACATTAGACAGGCAAGTCGTGGACTAAACTGCACACAATGACTTACGGGGGTGGGGGGGTGGTTAGGCGGGGGCCTGGGGTGAGCCTTGAGACCCCACAAGTTTTTTCAGTTTAAATTTTCATCAAATTTAAATTTTCTTTAAAAAAATTGACCATGGAAACATAAGGAGCTTAATAAAAGGCAAGACCTTTGTCCACGGGAGTTGGTCTCAGTGCAGAGCGCAGACTTTGTAGATGCAGGTGCTGTATTTCCATCGTCATCCGGAATCTTAGATCTCCTTTTGCTCCTTTAAGATTTTTTAAAAAGTCTCAGATTAGTAGATAAATACCTATTTAAAAGGTGCTTGATTTCAAATGTGTGAGCACCAAAACATCAATTTATTTGGCAAGTTACAAACCCATCTGTTTTCCCTCCTTTTTCTTAATTTATATTGAATTTATTGGCGCAACATTGGTTAATAAAATTATATAGGTTTCACATGTACATTCTATAACACATCATCTGTATGTTGTATTGTGTGTTCACCACCCCAAGTCAAGCCTCCTTCTGTCACCATTTATCCCCCCTTCACCCCGCACCTCCCCCCGCCCCCTTTCCCTCTGGTCATCACCACTCTGTTGTCTGCGTATGAGCGTTTTCCTCTGCTGAATCCCTTCACCTTTTTGACCCGGCCCCCTCACCCCTCCCCTCTGACAGTCGCCCATCTGTTTTCTGTATCTCGGTGTCTGTTCCTATTTTGTCAGTTTATTTTGTTCATGAGAGGCCACATACAAGTGAAATCATATGATACTTGTCTTTCTCTGACTGGCTTATTTCGCTTTGCACAATGCTCTCCGGGTCCATCCAGGCTGTCACAAAAGGTAAGAGCCCCGTCTTTTTTATGGCCGCGTAGTATTCCACGGTGTAAATGTACCACAGATTTTCTATCCACTCATCTGCTGCTGGGCACTCGGGTTGCTTCCACATCTGGCTACTGTAGCTAATGCCGCCATGAACACTGGGGTTCACGTACTCTTTTGAGTTAGTGTTTTGGGTTTCTTCAGATATGTTCCCAGAAGTGGAATCTCTGGGTCCTAAGGCAGCTCATTTTTAATTTTTTGAGGAAACTCCATACAAAAGCATCAGAAACTGCCAGCCTTGAGCAGACAGCAGAGAAGACACCTCGTGCTCCGCAGCTTTCGAGTTCTTTGTCCCCAAGAGGGAAATGCTGGAGCAGTGTCCCTGTGGGCTGTAGCTAGACATGATCTGTCATCACGGAACTCTGTGACATCCCGGGGACCAATGTGGCATTGTCTGAAAGCCCATAAACAAGTGAAAGTTGCCTCATCTGAGCTCACCCATCACGCCCAGGGTCATTGGTTGTTTCTTACTCTTTCCTTGTCGCTTCCAGTGAGGACCACACGAAAGGTCCCTGGTTGCAGTGGAAAATTCTTCTGAGCTTCCACTTTTTCTTCCCTAAGAAAAACATTCATTCTACTCTTGAGGTTTTTGCACCCCGGGGAATATGCTTGAGAAGGAAGTCTTCTGTCCGCCTCCTCACAGAGAGCCATCAGCCCGTCAACAAATCTCTCCTGGGCCAGAACACGGACCACCGTGGGCGTAAGCGAGATTACCCCTAACGGCTTACGTGTCTTCTCGGGTAAGTGGGGCAAATGATGACTGTTAACGCGTATGCATTTATATGGGGGTACAGGTTTATTTAAAATGAATTTTTGCCTAAAAGATTTACTAAGCCTGAGAGGAAAGGAATTTATGAATAATGGTAAATATGGAGCTTTTAGTGAGATTTGTTAATGGCCCCATGGCCTCTCTCTGTGTGTCTCATTTCTACCTGCTCTCAGTTGTGCTATTTTTATTCGTTCTCTTAACAGAAGCGTTCAGAGCTCATACTTCAGCCTTTCCTCACACTGTGGCTGAATTCGTTCCTCGTCCCACCCTACCTGCTTGAGCAAGTTGCAACACTATTTCTGACTTAAACTTCTTTTATTTTCTACACCTGACGTCAGCAGATGAAAAGGGGAGTTTTGGGGGGTAATGTTTATTCATTACCAAAAACGCGTAGGTGTCAGCCACAGTGTTAACGAAAAGTACCCCATTTACCACAGTCAAATAATGATGGAAAACTTCAAGCATCCAAGTACAGTAAAATGTAAGGGACTGATTATGGGCGGACGCATTTTAAAATATTTTGAGGTTTACTTTCAAGGCAGCACGGGCTGTTTTCGAATTCCTCTGTGGATTGTAAGCCGGGGGTATTTAGATGACACCCCCAAAGTGAGCTGTTTGAAGAATGGATGTGCACTTAGCTCGGTTGCTTAAATATTTTCCCAGCCTTTACTCCCAATCCCATGTCAAGGGCTTTGCTGTCAAGAATTTCAGAAGCTGGGGACAAATCCGTGGAGGAAAACAGGAAGTGCCGCCTCCTCAATGGTGAAGTCGTGTCAGGCACACGGGACCGAAACGGAGCAGAAGGGGCGTGATTGATTTCATGACACCATGTTTAGGGGCTGGTTCTCGTCGCCCTGCAGGTGAGAAAGGGCTGCCTTTTTTTTGACTGAAGTAAATAACACTTCGGTGAAAACCTGAGAGGGTGGGTCTCTTCAAATGGGATTGTGTGGATGGATGGTTCCAACTCTGAACAATTCCAGCCACAATACCTGTGATGGACAAAGGAAAGTACCACCCGTAGACACAGGGATGACCCTGTGATTCGGACAAACACCTATCCACCTTTTAAGGCTTTCACTTCCTTCCAGAATTGAGAGGATCTAACGAGACAATGCATAGAAAGTACTTGGCATGTGCTAGACACATCACAGATTTTAAAAGCTCACTGGCAATTATGCTCTTTTAATAATAAGAAACCAAGGAATGTTCTTTGTACATAAGACCCGTTCGGATAAGCTCCTGAATTTCACATGAATACTGCATTGAACGTGCGGGTGCTAGTAACGTTATTTTTTCCTTACCCAAGATTTTGAAGGATTTTTGTTTTGTTTGCTTTTGAAATGGTGCTAATTCCCTTTCCGACCTCTAAGCTGTTTCTATAACACCACAGACAAATCAGACCTAGCCGGGGCCTTTTAATCAGAACGTTTATTGAGCACGGCCCACGGCCTGGAAGAAGTAATCTGTGCTTGTAATTCCTTGCTGGATAACTGCATACAGAGGCCGGGGAAAATGAGCAGACCAGAGCTTCACTTCAGCGTGAAATAGCTGTGGTCAAATAGAAACTCATCGTGTGGCGCGGGTGCGCTCCCAGCTTCCTTCTGCTCGACATCACAGGAGGCTGACACTGCCCGCGGTGCCCCCGCCGCTCCGCGCTCCACGCAGCGCCCCTGCGGGGACCACAAGAAGCAGTGGCGCTTGCTTCTCATCCATTACCTGCATTCTCACATCTGATTGCCCCAGTTTTGCAGAAGTGAAAACGGAGGCCCCGGGAGTTTATAAACGACTCGAGCCGGCCTCTGGAACGTGCGAGCGCCGGAGCCGGGCCCCGCCGCCCCGCCGGGTGTCCGCAGGCTGCGCGCCCCCCGGGCTCCCGGGCCCTACTCGTCTTCTCGTGCAGACCGGCCGCCCCTGGACTCAGGGGCGGCTCTGCCCGCGGCTTCCAGACGGTTGCCATTCCTCCAGAGCCAGCCTGACTGCACGTATTTGGTATGTTCATCGTTGAGCCTCATACAGCGACACAAGTTAAGGTGGCTTGAAAAAACGGAATCAATGAGTGGTAAGTGTGGTCCAATCAAAGAGAAACGGAGTGACAGAAAGAGAGGGGACAGTGACCCCAGGTCCGTGCAGGACTCCGCAGAGCCTTCGCACGCCCGAAACGTTCAAAGAACGGTGGACTTCCCGCGCCGCATCCACGCGGGGCGGGCAGCGGCTGCACCGGTCTCGGCCATTACGTCCTCCCTCAATTAATTCCTGGAGAAATTACAGGCAAGTAGCACCTTCCCCGCAGTGCCTTTTTTCTGCTCTAAGATAAGGATTAAGAAACCCTGTGGCCCAGTCAGAAACCTATTTTGTAGTCTCTTTGTAGCCATAAAATTTCTTCTGGCACTGAACTCCCACTGTCAAAAATACTATAACATTTTACTAGTTTGCAAAAGATGAAAATGTTACCAGATGTTAAAGTCAAGGAGCACGTTAACAACTTCTGTTTTCAGATGGGTAGGTTTCCATCTTAAAAAGAAAGAAAACGGGATTCCTTTGGCCTGCCACTGTGTGTTCAAAAAAAAAAAAAGAGTCGAGTCATTTCTGACTTGAATTTTATAATTATTTAGTCTCAGGGGATGGAGCATTTGAATAATGGGATATGTGCTAATGGCCTTAATTCCCCGGAGGTTTTATAAATGCCTCTTTTGAACCCCCAAGTCTTGGGTTTCCAGAACAAAGTAATTAAATAACTTTCACCCACTGACATTCTGGCCACAGACAGGCCGGGCCTCGCGGGAAGCCGTGCTATTGTTCGCGTGGTCCGCAGCTTTGGCTCGGCCGTGACCCCGTGTCGCCCACCCTGGCCTGGCTGCTCCGCATAAAAGGTTTATTGAAATGAAAGCATCATCCCGGGGTCGTCACCCCCCGCAGCTCCCTCATCGGGCTGGCATCTTTACCTTGCCCTGCCACACTCCCTAGGAGGACGGGAGGATGAGGGGACGGCGGCTACTCCGGAAACGCGGGAGGAGACCAGGAGAAAGGAAGGCCCGGCCTGAGTGAGCCCGGCCCGCGTCTCTCCTGGCCTTTTGATGGGTCGCCCTGGATACGTGGGGAAACACGCCTGTGGCATTTCTCATCTGCATCCCCGGAGGACTTTTCAGCCTTCCCCCTTAGGTTCGTCAAAGAATAAGTCTTTGGTTCCGTGAGAGCTATAGAAAACTTCCCCTTTGATGTCCCAGGGTGGCAAGGAACTCTCTTTTGATTAAGCGACACTCCGGTGGCTGAGGAACGTGACAATGGATGCCCCTCCCCCCGCAGACGTGAGGCTGCAGCAAAGACGGGTCGGAGCTGCGTGCAATAGGAAGGGGCTGACTCCTCAAATGAGCACGGGCGGCGCGTGCCCTTCACGCTCCTGGTGTGATTTTTCTTTCTGTTTCTCCCTGTGATGTGCTAAAATTTTCAGTCCTAACTCTCATCCTAGTTAGTGAGGACAGGGGCGAATGAATGATCAGAGCCGAGCGCCGATGCCGAAGCAGCGACTCGGCCAAGTTGCGGGCTGTCACTTTGATGCAGGATGGGCGCTTTCGTTGTGGATCCGGGAAAGTTCGGTTTGGGAGATTCAATTCTCTCGGGCAGTCTGAGCGTCTGAACACTCGTATCTACCTCTTCCTTTGCGAGGAGGCGAGGAGGAGAAAATGTGTTACCGGAGGCCTCGTAGTACTCTGTATGGGAGTGCAAATAGTTTCAGAATGCTTTACAATGAAGGTAGAACAGTATTTCAGTCGCAGATACGACCTTAAATGTGAATCACGGAGATGCAACTTAACTGGAAGAGGATACACTGGACTTGCGAGAGTTAAAGCCACGTTTGTACATCGCTGACTTTGTAACTTCCCAGTCGAGGGCGGGTTTTCTGGGGCTGATTCTGCTCGCAGACCTGGGTGTGTCTCTCCTGGCCGCCAGGCTTCACCCTGTGTGAACTAACCCTCGGGTTTTCTCCCTCCTTCCCTCCCTCGCATCTTTCTTGGAATAAAACCGAGCGCCTCCTCCGTACCCAGCCTCACGTCCTGGGCTACAAGGCAGCCGTGGAATTTAAAACCTAAAGGGGAGGCATATTAAAGCTACCGCCTCATAGACACCGTATCATTACAAAAGGGACAGTGACGGACACAATGTCCACATAGGAATTTGATCTTCCTGTTAGTTTTTCTCTCTCTGTTCCGGCACCACCGTCCGGGGACCCCCACAATCATGAAATCCAGCGGTTCTAGGCTCTCTCCTCTCGGTAACAGCCAGGCTGGAGGCTGGTCAGGTCAGGCCTCCCTGTCGGGTCCCTGTTCCCACCTCTACGGGGCCATTTCCTTCACCTGTATTTCAACTATTGTGAGGATGAGATGTTTATCCCTGGTACAGCCTTCAAACCGCCCTCCATTATCTGATACGTACTGAGTTCCCCGGTACCCTGACACCACGCTAAAATCCTCTTTTTACCGCGGAGGCCTGCCAATGCCTCCCCTTCCCGAGCTTTTAAGGCCCGATGGGCAGTCGCTGCTGCCGGCGCGAATGCTGGACCCCCTCAGCGTGGGGCCTATCGCCTTTCAGACGAAGACTCAGCTTCTCTTTTTCTCTTCCTTCTTTTTTCCTCTTTTTGTTTCTATTCACCCGTTCACTCACTCATTCGTTTATTCGTCATTTCCTCTTCTGTTTCCTGCCTTACCAAACCTTCCGTGGCTCTGAGTCTCTGTGAGCCTTGGCCCCTGGGCTTCTATCTCTAGCTCTCCAGCCGGCAGATTTCGTCTTACCCTTAGGACCTTAACCCTCGCTTCCTTGCCACGGGACCCCCGCCTTCCCACCTTGGTGGGGCCTCTTCGGCACCATCGTGCTGCGTCTCCTCCAGGCCGCCTGTCGGGCTCCGTGAGGCCTGACACTGCGTCTCCTTCGCTTCAGGGTCCCGACCCCCCTCTCGCTCCCGACACCCACGAGGTGCCCAACAGAGCCCGGGCCTCTGGTTCCGCGACCGAGTGGGCGGACATTGCGGTTGCTTTCGTTCATCAAATAATCAGTGTTCTTTCACTTAATCAGAGTTTACCCGGTAAAAGAGATTCTTTTTTTTTTCCCCGAAGTCAACAATGACATGTGTTGTTGACTTTTCAGGAACTGTCCTGTGGAAGTGGCAACAGAGACCCTGAGGTTGTGGAAGTGGGTCTGGTGGTGGTGGGTGGCAGTGTCCCCAATCCTTTTCTGTTCCAATTGGAAGGGACGAGGCAGCCAGTGAGCGTCTGATGCACCAGGAGCTATAGGGGGGTGGCGGGCTGAGGGCAGGCCATTGTCTGTCCAGGGCCGAGCGAGCACAGGTGGCCTCTGGGGACACACTTCAGGGCCCCTGTTTTCTGCCCCTCACGAACGCTCTCCCAAACTCTCCTCTTTTCTCCTTCAAAGTGCATCACGATAAGCTTCACTCGTCTGCAGAGGGAGTGGCTTCATCATCCACAGTTGTCTGCTATGACTCGGTCTGTGGCCACCCTGAATTTGGGTTACGCAGGGTTGGACACTTGCAGGGACACCCCCTGGATGTGGGTTTCCTGACGCTGTGTGTGCGAGAGTCCCCATGTGCACCCCTGTGCTTCCGAGTCGGGACGCAGACATGGGCCGCGCCCCGCCCCCGGCCGGGTGTCCGTGGGAGAGTCCGCCTTCCTGTCCCCTGAAGATTCGCCGCGCGAAGGACGGTGTGTTTCCCTTGGTCCGCCTCAGTAGCTTTCGTAGTCTTTTCAGCTGAAACTGACAATGATCCATCGACTCAGAATGAAAGGCGTTGTTGGATTTTATGAAATGAGGAATATAGGAGGTGCGGGATTCCGTGACGAGCATGCGTGGCCTGGGTGGTATGTGGCATGTACCCGCTGCTCCCTCCAGTCTGAAGGGAGCTGAAGGCGAAAACGCAGGCCAGGGGCACGTCCTCTGTCCTGCCGGGCCGCGCTCTCAGGTCAATACTGCATTTGAAGGCCATTTCTCTTTGAATATGACAGATACGTTACAGAGTGGGCCACAGTGGGTTCGTGGAATAAGTAATAAGAACTGAAACAGTAATCTTTTCCTCAAGTGCAAATCTGACAACTGAGCTATGTCTGTAATATCGAACATCAGCATCGATCCGTTGAGGTCAATAGTTGGGCTTAGTTACGCTCTGTATTGACGTTTTACAGTTTCTAAATGAGGAAAAAAAAAAGGCCAAATGGACAAATCCAATTGCACCTGAAGAAAGTTCTTCTTTTTTTTTTTTTTTTAAGAGTAATTTAATTGTGTATAGTAACTGAAGGCTCTCTTTTGAAAATGTGGTCTTAGGTTTATTTTGCTCTCATGAATTAATCAGATAGAGATCAGTGTTCTTAGAGAAATTAGGATGAAAGAGCTATTTTCATACGTCCATGAATCATGGCCTAAAGCGGTTTCCATCGTCCAGGAGTTAGCGCAGTTCCTGGAAAGAGCCTTTGGCATTAGACCCACAGAGATTTGTGACTGAGCTTTGTCCCCATTTACTGCTAGATGACACCCCTAATCCAAGCGCCTTAACCTGGGTGGTCCTCATTTTCTTAATTACAAATAATATAGCAAGAAGTCCTTTAATCCAATTAGAACTGGTCATTAATTAATGAAAAAATAGCTTAAGTGGGGAAACATAAAAATGACGCCTATGCAACACAAAATTTTGGGTTTACATATAGTGTGTAAAGTGCGTTCACTCAACAACCTGTTGCTTCTTGGCCAGTGTGACCAGGTAGGTTTTGCTGATTAGCGTTAAGTTTCTTGCCTCAGTCATGCCGGTCGCGCATGGAACACGCTCCTAGCTTTCCTTTCTGTCAAGCGGGGATAATGCAGAGGTTAACCTAAGAAACTCAGGAAAGTGGCCTTTGATACGTTTTACAATCATCTTCATTTCTTACATTTGTCGCATTTACGCCTAATTTAAGAGTGATTTCTTTTAGCAATTGGTGTTTTCAAGCTTTCCTAGAAATAACAAGCCCCTTTCGGTTCTTACACTTTCATACCCAAGCAGGCGGCACGGTGACAGCAGCAGGAACACGGCAGTCGGCAGGCGCGGGGAAGACGCCACCGAGTCTCCGAGTCCAGCTGCAAAGGGGACTTTAAATGTTCCAGAAGCCACCTTAGAAAGGAAAATGGTACAACTGACTTCAGTAATATCTTTATGTTCACATATCACTTCACCAGATAATCAGTATAAAATAATTGAGATATTCACCTTCTTTTTCATAAGGAATCCCCCAGTGGCGTCTGTAGGTTACACCTGCAGCATGTCTCCCTTCGGACTGGCCACCCCGCTCAGGTCTGGGAGCCCCACGTGGCCGGTGCCCACCGCCCCGGAGAGCGCAGCCCTAGACGCCAGTGGTCGGTGTGTCCTGGGCGGTGACCCTTATTTGTGTGGGGGGACGGGCAGTCCACCAGCAGGGAAGGAGCTCTCAGGCGGGCTCATCTCTTCCCCTGGGAATACACGCTCCTCCCCTGGTGCCGCCCGCTAGGCTGTTGTCCTGAAGACTTTAACGTGTATAACATTGGATGTGTTCCTTTATCGCTGCCTCGGCCAGTGACCACAAACTGGGTGGCGTTCACCCCAGAACTGTGCTCTTGTCTGGAGGCCAGAAGCCTGGGTTGAGCCCCGTGGGGCTGAGTCTGGGAGTTGGCAGGGCTGCTCCCCTTGGGGAGGGCGCTCTGGGGAGGGATCTGCTGATTTGGCCTTGGAGCTTGGGGTGGCTGCAGCATGAAGCGGGGGTGGATGTGAGCCTGGCAAAGGCCACAGCCGGAGGGAAGGGTGGCCAAGGCGGACGCAGTCGGAACCTAAGGATCTGCTGGGTTAAGGGGAGCAGAGAATCTGTCGCTGCTAAAGATGAGATGAGGAGGTGACACTGGGACAGAGATCTTTATGTCAAACCCTTTTCAGCTGAAGTCTACCCCAGAACACACGTAAACGTACCCACCTAACCCGTGACTACAGGCAGGAACGAACAAATCAGCTTGCACGCGGCGCGCGATGTTTTGCTCCTTATGGCTGGTGTTTTCGGATTTTCCCCAATGGTTGCTGGACACGTGGACGATGCAGTTCATAAGGTTCTCACTATGGCATGCAGGGAAAATGAACGTTCAAGGAATGGGAGCATCTCTGTGGCGCCGTGCAGTGTACTGTGACCTTCACGTGGGCTGGGCCCGTCGTGGTGGCAACGGGTGACCCGTGCAGAGAAAGGTGAGCGCCCTTGTTAGCCAAGATTCCTGGTTGACTGTGTCCTGGGTGACGGAGGACTTTTCTTTGCTTCTCCATTGAGTAATATTTTCTTTCAGTGTCCGTATCCAGGACTGACCCCCGGAGTCAAGAGAAAACCTTGGAATCAAGCCCTCAATGCAAAGCCGAACACGCACACAGGTAAGCACGAAAAGGAGACGCTCGGGAGCCTGTCTTGCCTGTTTTGAGCCACAGTGATTGCTAATTTGGTTGAGCTCCCCTGGGGGGACCATGTTCGGGGAGGCCATGAAAGATGGCTTTTCAAGTCATCGTTGAAAGAGCCTGCGAAGAGGATGACTCCCTTCCGAACATGTAAAAAGGTAAAGGGGATGGAATCAAAACACAAGGAGGGGAAACATTCCAATAAAAGGTTCACATGGTAATGACTGTCGCTTGGGCTTAGCGACCAGGATGTGAAGGAGACGGAGAGACACCGAAGGACCATGCACAGCACGGCCTGTTGCGGAAGGACCAGCTTCTCGATGAGGAGGCTGTGTGACTGGCAAGGAGGACTTGTGTTCCATCGAAATACTCATGTAGACTAGACGACGCAGTAAACGAAGACTAAGTTTCCAGTGTATTTAGTGCACGTGGACTTGAGCATCAGTCGAACGGTAAAGACGAGCTACGAACACAGCATTGACCTCAAATGCTGGAGCTGACTTTCTGGGAGACCTGAGGTGGGTCCTGCTGTATCTCTCCCCTTTCAAATCCCTTCCCTCCATTGGAAAATGGGGATGTGCACAAATACTTGAATTTAAAACTCAGTTTGAGAAAAAGGGGAGAAATTTTGTGAACGCTCTGTGAATGGAACTTGAGAAATGGCTTCCGTTTATTGGATACAAAACCGTATTGCAGTGTGGACATGTTTAAGGTAATGAGAACAGAAATTCAAGTTGTACATATGTTATGACTGTCACTCAGAAAAAAGAAGAAATAATTGACAGGGTAGAGACAATGATTGATTGTTCTTTGTGTTGTTTTATCATACTGTATACAATTTTATAAGGTAGTATACATCCACACACAGCTGCTTGGATGTAGACGTGGTGTCCTCCTCCTTCGGCCTGTCAAGTCCTCCCTCCACACAAAGTTTGAAAATTTTTGAAATGACAGACTTCTTGCAACTCTCAGTTTGTCAGAGGGATCCTCTGTCCCCAGACAGGAGAGATGAGGTTCTTTAGGGAAGAAAGTAGGAACAAAGCACTTCTCCCCACTTGTATAAACCCATGGCCATCAACAACCCCTTCACCCCAATTTCTGTGTGTGTAACTAGAGCCCAGATCACACCAGGAAATCCACTAGGAAGTCTACTTTGAGTTGGTCCCGGAAGATGTGTTCCCAAGTTATCTTCCCTGCTGACCAGTTCTCCTATCATCTTAAGCACTTTTCCTAAAGTTCCTCTTTGAAAACATAAACCGTCCTGAGAGGGGCCGCACAGCAAATCACCTAGCCCTCAGCGTGAATGAATTCTTCCATCTGATGACAGGAACACTCTGCTTCTGGCCATTTTCATCTCTTGCCCAGACCACTTCCTGAACCATCCTAACCACACTTCCTGCCTCCAGCACAGCTCGTCCACTTGCCAAACTGTCCTCTCTCTGCCACTAGTTCTGTGTGTAAAGCTCCGATTAAATGCATTAGTCGCATTCCAAAACCCATTGCCTAGGGCGAATCTTCTTTCAAACTGAGGTCACGATCAATGTAGGGTCATAACAGACCCTGACAGGATGAGGTGGGATGGAGTAGGATAGAAATATGTGTTTCACAAAGGGAAGGGGTATGTTTTGTTACATGAATCTTTTACTTTAATTATTAAGTGTATATTTGAACCAGGCTGCACACAGAAAAGATGTCTCTCTGTGCACTGAGGCTGGAATTTTGAATGTCACGGGCCCATAAACGCATGTAGTGTGGTGTATGTGGCTGTTCTCAAATGGCTCTATCTCATCTGCTCCCCCTTCTAAACAGACTATCTAACCAGGATGCCCCACACGGCTCACTGAACACATTCTAGGTCTCACTCGGGGTCTTTGTGCAGGGCTCCGCCCCATTTCTCTGCTTGATGAACCTTGAAGACCCAGTTCCCATGTCAGCTCCTCTGTGTCCCTTCCCGGTGGAATTAAGCACTTCCTGTTGCATTTTGGATCTCTCTCTCTCTCTCTCTCTCTCTTTCTCTTTCTCTGTCTCTTTTTCTTCCCCCACCCCCAGCACTTATCACACCCTGATATATTTACTGGGTCATCTCTTTGTGATGACAAACTCCTTGGAGAACAGCCGAATATGACAGACCCTCCATGGTCACTGATTGGAGCAGAAACAGAAATAAAAGCATCGGTTTTGTGATGGCTGGGAAAGAGATCCTGACTTTATCCTGATGGGATTTTGAGGAAATCTTGACGCAAGTAACACAATGAAGACGGCCCACTGGGAAGGAGTTTCTACCCGTCTAATTAATAGTGGTTGACAAATTCACGAGGAGTAAGATGTGAGGTCGACAGTTAGTGCCGAGGGTGAAAAAATTTTACATAAACTACTCATTTTCTTCAATCCAAGTCCAGCGTCCTTGGCACTTTTCAGTATTTTCACTGAGCAGTAATAAAAATGTCTGTGGCAGAAAATAATTGGTAATAATCACCGACGGCCTGGAACTACCCAGGATCTCCAATATTTGTCAGTTTCTCTCTCAGTGATTTTACTCTTTCTTAGATACTATTTTTAAGTGACGAATGTTATTTTGTTTACTTTTCTTTCCGACTTTTATTGGGTGGTTTGTTGTTTTTTTTTTGTATAAAACAAATTTTTATTTTACGACTGTACAGAATTCCCAGTTATTTTCTCACAAGAAAGGAAGCTCACATAGAGTTGGCCTGTCATCATTTCTACCCTGGCAGACTCCTCGGAGTCACTAATATCCGTGCTTCTGCTCATTGACACAGGTCACCTGAGATCTGTGTGTTTAGGTGTTTTCACTCCTGTCACTGAAATGTGTTCGTCTTCCCATTCCGTGCATATTAATTATCCCCGGGATCTGTGGTTGATCTAATTTGGGTTGAATGACGCAGAACTAGATGCATTCTAGAGGGAATTAGGATTAATAAGGACAAAAATCCTGTGTTCACATGTTATTTTAAGAAAAACCCGACGCAAATCAGAATATAGACATTGCAGTTTGGTCTAAATCATGTTAAGAGAAAAAACAGAAAAGCAAAAAACACCCACCTCAGATCTTTGATAGAAAATAGATCTCTTTCTTGACATTATAAAACACTTATGAAATGTAACTGCACTTTTGTCTTTAACTTTCATTTGCATTTTCCCCTCGCCGTGGACCCCCCGCCCCCCGCGGTTGCGGTTCTTCGGTTTTCCCTTGTTTCTTTCTTCTCCTTCTTGTTTATTTCCAATTTTCTGCCCCCCACCCCCGCCTCGCTCTTTTCCTCTCTCTCCTTTTTCTTTTCTCTTTCCCGTTCCTGTGATGTTTGAACATGCGGTAAACTTCCTCATTCCCCAAGGCAAAAACAGCTATCTGAGCAACACTTTGTCAGCATAATACATTTACAGAATGCATATTTATGAACCTTTGAGCTTTTATTGTTCCACAGGGCAAATAAAAAACATGAAAAGTAGCAATATAGTGTTTCAGAGGTCCCTCAAGGAAAACAAAACTAGCTGGAAATAAATTTGGAAAAAGGTTCTTCTGTAAAAACAGAACCTCGAATTTGTACCCGCAAAAGGGGGAAGCGGAGAACCCACTTGGCTCTTCCTTCTAAATTAAGACTTGGGAAATTTTAAACTTTTTAATAGGTCTGGCCTCTTAAAGTTTGGAAAAGAAAATAATTTTAAAAGAGGATTGGACATAAATGTTTATAATCCAGAGAATCTTAAAACAGCAGGTTGCATTTGGTCATAATAATAATAATAAAAAAAGGAGCCAAGGAGGGGACTTAAATTGAAAAGCCCATCCTAGTCCCAAATTACAGTCTGGCTTCACGCATGGAGTCTTGGGCTAAATTAGCCAGATTAAAGGGCTTGGGAGTAGAAACGCGCATCTTATAAAATGTCTTTCGGGAGTCTTATTTTAATTGATCTTAGCAGAGTAATTAAGTTCACATTGCATTCCCCAACCCCCCAAAATGAATAGATGATTAATATTTAATGTCTGGCCACATCTGCCACTATGTCCAAACAGCGCGGGGTAAACTCTGGAAGACAAGAAGCTCTGAGGAGAGCACTGGAAAGAATCCTGAGGGGCATCTCTGAGCTCCAGAGGTCGATTCATGTCCTTTTAGGGACATTCCATTTACTGACGCTGAACCTCAGCTTCTCAAGCAACTGAACAGTGTACACCCAAGGTCTGTGTCTAAAAAGCATCAACGCAGAGCTTCCAATGTTGGGGGTCCTGATGTGTGAAGAGTCAGTAATGGAAGGTCCTCTCTGGATCGTTACCCCAAAGCCCTCCTTGAACCACTGGGCACTAGGTCTCAGCCATGGGCTGTACCCAACGTAGGGAGTGAGATCCAAGCAGGAGAAAAACAAACTAAGTTACAAATTCTACCTCAAGTGGGAAAGACTGTGGACTTCTTGAATCGGGAAGCTTTATGGTATTTAATGTCCACTGAAGAGTATTCGTTAGAGAGCGGTCCATCCCTCATGGCCCATCTTGCCATCAGGGTTAACACCCAGAGACTTTTTCCTTCTTACTAGAGGGCGGAAGAGAAGCCCCCGGCCCCAGCCTCGCTCCACACCTGTCTTCGGTAACAGTTTTCTCGTCTCCGCCTCTTTCCCGTGAACTCGTTGCCTTCCAGAAAAGGAAACCCCCCACATGACGACGATGTGCAGGGCCTCACAGCATCTCAGCCAAGCGAGGGTTAGCGGGAGCTCTTGATAATTCTGAAGTTCCCTCGGAAAAGTCCCATTTTTCTCTCTCGCTTTAGTAGTGAGAACATCAGGGCTTGGCCATGAATTACAAGCTTTCCATCAAACACCAGCTAGGAGAAGAACGGTAAAACCAAGGATGCAGAAGCGCTTGCTGCGTCGTTCATCGCGCCATCGCTTGCATCGGCCCGATGGGACGTGCTCTGCAGGCCACGAGCGTGGCTTACGTCGCTCAGTTTAGTGTGGTCTTTGGGAACTATCCTCCCTGCTTACCACTTGGCTTTCTCTTACCGCACACTTTATGTCTGTTCTGCTGGGATGTCACAACTGTCTCTGTGTTTTCCCCAAGCAGAACAAAGTAACTGGTTTTTACATCTTTGACCTTAGGTCACGTTGCATTTCCTTCTCTTTATTTTAGCTGCTTCTTCCTCTTTTCTGCCTCCTTTGCACGTTAATAATCCTAACCACTACCTCCCCGGGCTCGTCCGCTCTGCATGAAGACCGGTAGCGCCCCCACCGCCTCGCACTCAGGTGGAGGAAGGGATTTTGAAGAGCAGTAATCCAATGGTATCGGTTAGCCCTAAGGAGCGTTAATAGACTATCTACCTGTAGTGTTACTCTCTGGGGTGGGGAGAAATGCCAGGATGACGGTGCTCCAGACAGAGAAGAGGGCCACCGTGACTCTCAGAACTGGGGTGGCTTGGGGGTGCCCCTTCTGGTTCTCGGTGCCCTTTTCTACGCATACACTGGTTGAAACACAGTCTCTTCGGATGACATGAAGTCCCACCTGTGTCTCTGACCTCACTATCAATTTGTTCCCTGCAGGTGCCATCTTCACCGCCCATACCGAGCAACCCTGTTTTCTGAGCCCCGCCTTTTTTCTTGCCTCCCTGACTGTGCATGTGTTCTGTGCTCCCAGCAAACTCCTGCTCATCTCACAAAAGCCCGGCCGACGTTCCCTCTAGGAGTGTCATCTCACGGCCCTGCCCTACTGAGGCTGGGGGACAGCCCCCACTCCCTCTGTTCCATCGCTCCTTAACTTTTGTTGTCATCACAGAATTCCAGCTTTCTGGAAGGAAATGGCCGTGCGTCGTTCATTGCTGCATCCTTGGGGACCAGCACAGTACCTATCTCATGACAGGTACACAATAATGGACGTTGGGTGACCAGACAGATAGATGGAAGGGTGGGTTAAGGACAGATTAAAGACTTAGCTGGACATTGTCATGACGGAGAGAGAGAGTGGGATATTCAGGATGCTAACGTGTGAGAAGGGCAGAGTTGGACATACCTCCTTCATTTTCTGTGTGTTTCACTTTTTTTTTTTTTAAGGTCTCATGTATACTGTCACTGTCTCTTCGTGTGACATCTCTCCCCTTTTTACTTATAGATGTCGCTAAGCTCACCTTCTGAGGTCCCCAGGGGTTTGGCATGGCAGAGAGGGTATACAGCAACGTCGAGGCTGGTGTTTTTTAGAACTAACACAGTGCACTGTGTTCTTTCAAACTCACCTGGTGCATGGAAGGTGGTCGAACATTTTCTGCAGCTCTTCCCTTGCAGAAGTAAAGCCTGTTCCCCACTCTGGGCGCTGGGCCGGCAGTGCAGCTAGCATTCACTCAGCATGTGGTGGCAGTAGGGCTGTGTCCATTCTGTGTCTAGGTGTTCAGAGACCTGGCATCACTGAGGGTTCTCCTGGACCCCTGGGTGGGATCACGTGGGCAGAGGGAGACAGCCAGTGTAGTCCTGCCCTCCTGGTTGAGGTGATAGACTCAGGAAGAAAGCGACCTTGGATTTCCAGCCACAGTCAGTGAATGACCCTAGATGACCACGCATGACCTCAGGTTAGATCAGAAGAAGCACCACCCACCTGAGCTCAGTCCAGATGGGAGAACGATGATGAAATAAATGACTGTGGTCCAGACCACTGGGTTTTCAGGTGGTTTATTGTACAGTAACAGATAAAGGGGACATTCCAGCACTCACTTGTGATTACTAGCCTTCAGAGGATGGCCAGAGTGACGTATTCTTTAGCACGGAGTCTGCCAACCCAGACTGCATTCGTCATAATTAAAGAATAACTATGGTTAAGCTCATTGCATAGTTTCCTCTTTCTGCCCTTGGATGGTCTCCTGTTTTCTCTCCCCGCTGTTCCCTTCCAGCTTCATGCTAGTGCTTGAAAAATAACGATTTTCTGGAATTTATACCTTAGCCATAAGGCTTTGACCTAGGCTGACCCTCGGTATCCAAAGTGTCAGGAGGGGCCGTTTTTATGTTTACCCTGTAATCGGCTCAGAGAAGGACGTACCCACCTTCTGTCTTTTTCAGTGTGTGTGTTCTCTGCAGAGCAGCTTCCGTGACTGCAGACACACGAGAACATCTGAGCTTTATCGAACCACGGACCCACTTGCTGCTCGGCTTGTTCGTTACGGTTCAGCTCGCTCCCCCAGGAATGGTGAGTTGGAAATTTTGATGAAGAGGCAAGTTCCAGTGGATGTCATTTTACAAAGTGAGCATGCAACTTCTTCTAAGGAACCGGGTTAAGTACAGTCTCAGAAACTGAGCCTGCACCCATCCCAGGGCGGGGAAAAAGTTTGGGTTGGTGAAGGTTTCATAAAGAGTACAGTTCAGAGGGAGCTAAACCGGGGTCTTCTGACAAAGGGGAAGAGTAGAAGGTGTTCCCTGGGGGTGACTCTTAGTGAGGGGACATCACTGGGCCCCGTTATCATCAGTGGTCAAATCTGCTTTTACACATGTCGTCCCATGAAGCAGTAAAAAGTATAGCTCCCACCCTTCAGATGGTCAAAGCTCACGGATTTCCTCTTCGCTGGTGAAGGGTTGCCTACACTCCAGGGTTCGGAGAAGGGGACAAGCCCCTGAGTTGTCTCTTTTTCATGCTTAAGAAGTTTGTTTGCAAGATTGTGACGTGCACACTATTAATTCATGGGAGTGGGAATTCACCCCGGAATCAGTGCCGTTCACTACAAAGCTGCAGCCTGGACGACTGAAACTTGACCTTAGGAAGCAGGCTTCCACTGAATGGAACGTGGACACCGACAACTTTGGCTTTTATTGAGAATGTTGCGAAAATAGGACATTGTGGAAGATGTTGCCAGGTCCCTTAGTGTCCCTTTTATGAAGACTCGGGGAAGACATTTTTCATAGTCCTTGGAAAGATCTATCCTTCTGATGGCTAAATGAGTAGGCTTTAGTTGATGTGACTTGGTGTGTGTTTATATTTCACACCTCCTCTGCTTGTGCCATCCAAGCACTTTTAGGAATTACAGTTGGATTAGGAGATAATATTCATAGCTGTATGGTCTATAAACTGTGTTTCCTCTCAGTATGTTTCCTCTCAGTTTTCAAACTGCTTTAATTTGTTTACTGTTTTCCACACGGAGTTCACATATTGTAAGTTATAGGGACGTTTCAGGGAATGACAGACCCTCATTCCTGCACAGAATGGCCCCTCACGCACAACTTTCTTTGATCAACAATTGGAGCCAAATGAGTTTAGGGTGACAAGAACATGGGACATATTTACACCAGGGACGACAACAGTCTGTGGACTGTCGTTGGGTGCAAGAAAAACCTATTGTGAGCCTGGCACTTTGCTTTTACTCTTTATGAAAACAAGTGGGTTTTGTTTCCTACACAAAGTCTAATAGACACAGCTCGTAAATTTTAATTCTTGTGAGATTTGACCAATTGTTTCGTGGCTCATGAAAATAAACTTTTGATCTGATTCTTTTTTATAGATTTTATTTATTTATTTTTAGAGAGGAAAAGGGAGGGAGAAAGAAAGGGAGGGAGAGAAACATCGATGTGAGGCTGCCCCTTGAACACCCCCTACTGGGGACCTGGTCCGCAACCCGGGCCTGTGCCCTCACTGGGGAACCAAACCGGCGACCCTTTGGTTCACAGTCCGGCTCTCAATCCATTGAGCCACACCAACCAGGGTTTGATTTGATTTTTAAAGAGATAAATTAAAAGACTCTAAATTGTTTTTTGATTCAATTCTTGGAAAATTTGCCCTGTTGGCATCTGTCTATAACTCTAAGTCAAAAGGTGAATGTTTTTTTAAAGGGACCCCATGTATTAAGATACGTGACTATTTATCCACAAAGAAATCTTTGGCTAGAGGTGTTATAAAATCTACCATTTCAAAAATAATATGGATAATCCAATCCTTGATGCTTAAAAGAAATTCCATAACTTTTGAAGGACACAAAGAGGGTAACTGAGTACTTTAATGTGATGAAAATATAATTGTAAAAGTTAGACTCAAATCTATAATATATTTAAATGTTTTAGGTTAATCTGATTTTTTTATGCTTTTGAGAAGAGGTTTATTTTTATTTTCTCACTCTATGATTTATGCAATACTAGGTGAGTCTTTTGCTAGTAAAGTTAGTTGATGTGATGTTTACCAAATTCTCATTAGCCTAAAACCTAAATGGCATCTCCTACATGTTTTCAGTATATTTAATATGAGTTTTTAGCTACAATTTTATTGGAATGTCTACAGTTTGATTATATATTGGCATGAAAAACCAGACATTTTTTTGTCTGAGTACCTGAACCTCATTTGAAGAAACCACCTAATTAGGTAATTACATAGAGAGTTTTAAGTCATTCCAACTGTTCAAGCAAATAATATCATATGCATGTTTAGTAAAGATGGAAGAACTAATTACATATTTATCATAGAAGCAATGTTTTATTTAAAATTAACATATTTGGGCACCTTAGATAAAACATCTTTTGTTACATAAACTTCAAGAGTTGAAAAATAAAGGTAAATTTTAACTTAAATAACAAGTATCAAGTAAGGACTGTATTAAAGTTAATTCTTTTGTAAGTGGAAAGCTATGGTTTAATCTGTTTGAAATAGTTTTCTTTCTCTAATGCATAAAAGATCCCCAAATATTTTCAACCTTTCATTATTGTGAAATTAATTCTTTAGTTTTAGTTGTAAATTCCATTAAAGGTCCAACCTGTTTTCACCATAGTCTTAACATATTTTATTTAATATGTTTACATTGCAATGCATTTATACCTTCCCATCAACATATGTCTGAATTACGATCAGTTTAATTTAAAATATTTTCTGTGGCTATACAAGCAGGATTTTCTTATTACCAGTGCAATTGGCTTATCTCATGGTGATTTCTACATGTTCTTAAGCGTAGATTTTCACCACGCTATTTCAAGAATACAGCGTATGCCGAATATTCAGAAATTTGGGTTAATCAGCTCTTTTGACAGAATTCATCTCTGTTGATGACAGCTTTTGAGCTCCCCGTTCATCCATCTATCCATCCATCCATCCATCCATTCATTTGCTCATTCATTCTACAATATTTCTACCGTACTGCTGTGTGCAAGGGACTCTGTCATGCAGTAGACATGCTGGCACTCACACACACACATTTCCTCTCTCACAGTCCTTTCGTTTAGACACAAACCGGTAATTACACGAACAGTTATTGAATCTCATTGGGACTGAGAGGGCAGAGTGCTTGGAAAGTTTTTAACGGGAGGGAGGGAATGAAGCCCAAGGAAGCATGTAGGGTGGTAACCATCCCTTTCCCATTTCTGTTCCTTATCATACTCTGTTCCTCCTGCCAGGGATGCTCTTCCGCCAACCCACTGTCTCCTTCTCTGGACCAAGTTTTCTAGGGTGCACCCCGACCCAAAACCCCTCCCTCACAATCTCAGTACCTAAGATGCCACCACTGGGGGGTTGGGCAAGGGGATTTTATGTTGACCTTTATTACGAAGCTAATGCACGGTCCCCAGAAGAAATCAAGCACAAAAGTATGAGACAAAACATGAAAGCCCCCTTTGCCATGCCTTCCCTCAAACCCACAGGCATTTGCAGAATTGATCATTACTAAAAAAGTGAAGTGCATCCTTCTACGTTATTCTCTATGCATTTAGAGCAGTAGTTGGATTTTTGTTTACAATGCACTTGGCCCCCTGTTGATGGACATTGTATGTGTGTGATGTTTATAGTGACAAAACATTGCAGCTACGAACCCAGCATACCTGGGGATCAAAGGGGCAGAGATTGTTCTCGTGCCATTCCATCCAGCCATGTTTTCCTAAGAACAATATTCAGGTGGCCTTGGTTTTTCGATACAACTTGGGAAACCTGAAAGGAAGCACACGGGACATCCTGGTTGCCACGTGGGCTTTCTGGAAGTGCAGGTGGGGCCCTACAGGTGCGGGGAGTGGCTTCCGTGCAGACGCGACTGAGACATGGTGTTCCCTCAGGTAGGTCCGGGCCCCCTTCCACCCCCGTTTCCTGTGCTCTCCTTTGTCCTAGCCTACGCCTTTGTGGGGCCCACACGGCAGCAACCCCGCTTAGAAAAGCAGCCAAGTCCACCTCTCCGAACGCCTGACACCTTAATTCTGGAAAGCACTTTTCTCCCAGAAATGTCCCACCGGGCTGATGTTTCCACACTGGACCCTTGCTCTGGGGGGACAGTAAAAGAGATGGTGGCCCTGGAACACTGTCACTTTTTATAAAGGACCCTGACGTCTACTTCCTCCACTTTTACTGGCATGGACCCACGGCTTCATCCTGGCCCTTTATTCCCGCCCACAGGCTGCCTCCGAGACGGGCTGGCTCGTCATGGCAGCAGGACCCCCTTCCGGCCCAGATGCGGGCCAGGCCACGCCGGGCGACCCCCAGCTGCGGCGGCGCCAACGCAGGGAGCGGCTGTGTCTGAGGGGCACACGCTGCCCCAGCCATCCTGTCTTATTAATGCTTCAGTGTCGCATAAAGCTTCATTCATTATTCATAATACTCCAGTCAGAGGGCACTGGGAGCCCTGATAAATTCTCACCTAAGTGACAACGGCTGACAGGGCCTAGGGTTTTATGGCCCGTCTCCTGCCGTAGCAAGGTGCGGTGGGCAAAGGTCCAGAAAGATCCTCACTAATGACCAGCGAGATCTATGAGCAGCTGCTGATTTCCTGACACCCGCCCCTCCTGGGGCCCCCACCTGCCGGCCGGACCTGCCCGGCTGGGAACCACGGGGACAGAGGCCAGCCTGCTCTGTGCCGGGCACTCACCGGTTAACTCGGGGAGCGGAGCAGAGGCAGGGGAGAAGAAAGGCCCCTGCGAGGCCCCCCACCCCTTCGGGGTGGAGTTGGGACTGTGTCAACAAGGCTTCGCAACTCTGCAAACGCGGCTGGGCAGCCGGGCACTGGGGCTCGTGGTTTCTGAGGCCGGGGAGGTGGGTCGCCAAACACCCATCACCAGGTCTTGAAGAACGTGCGTTGCCATCCCCCCGAAAGGAAAAAGCTGCACTATTTTGTTTGTTTTTGAAGCCACGTTTGCCGTCACAGGATGAGAGAACAAGCTATTGCTTTTGTTGTTGCGCCAACCAGACGCACTTCCGTGAAAGCACACCTTCCCCTCCACGTTGTAAACCCCCCGTAGTTAGGCACAGGCGCCGGGTTGGCATCGTCCCTTGGTTCTGTGTAGAGAGAGGGCCGACGCCAGTGCTCTGTGATGTTCTTCATTCACATTTTTAAATTTTTAATTTTGACATTATGTGTGTATGTTTGGTTCTCGCTCTGAATTTTAAAACTCCTGGAGATTTTTCTGGGCTTACAGAGACGATGAGGAAAGCACCCTATGGAGAGTCAGGGCCCCAGGAAGCAGCCACTGGCTCCGGCTGGTCCGTCGCGCAGTCACCAAGGGAGCCGTCCATGGGGACAGGTCGTCCCCATCCACCAGACGTCTGTAAGTAGGAAGTTTTCTAAATAACCTTGGCCTTTTGCTCTACCCGCTCACTCCCTCCTCCCTGGGGAAGAGTGAACCAATCTGTACTTTGGGGGGGGGGGCACATGGTTGCTCAGCCCTGCCTGCCTCTCTCCTTCCAGAACCCGCCTGTCTCAGCAGCGGCTGTCCAGCCCACCCGGCCTGGGCTTGCAGGCAGGCCCCGCACCCGGGTAGAGGCCCGCCCGGGACCACCGAGGGGCTGGGCCCCGCCTTCTGACTTAGCGTCCATCTCTGGAAAAGCCGAAGTTTTCACTAGCTTTATTGAAGTGCCTTACACTGCGCAAAACGTAACACACTTTTGGTCTACTGTTGAGCTTAAAAAAGTGGGGACAATGGTAATATTATTACTGGTTCTCCTTAAAACTCCAACAGCATGCATATTAATAATGGCCCTTTACAGAGATTTGGTGATTCCAGGGCAGGCTGCGTGGGACATAATTCTACCCATTCAGTTGGTAACCTTGAGTCACCACCATAGCAGCACCTTCCTGATGATCCATAGGCATTTGCGCTGGGATTTCAAATGCTACCTGAGCTAAGGTGACTCGGTAGCAAGGCAACTGGACTTAAAGGGAAGTTCTGACCTTCAGACTAAAATCTGCTTCCAGTCCCGTGTAGCATCCTGAATGTCATTGTTTATTCTGCTGGCCTATAATCTTCATGTGCGGGACACAGTTTTCATTATATTCTTCATTCTACTTGAGTAGTGAAGGCTTAATTGTTAGTTATTTTAGGTTGCGTCTTATTTGGGACTAAGAGCCAATGTGAAAAATACCACAGAGCTACAAAAACAACAAAATTCTAGTACCAAGCAATAGATTCCCTCCCCCCTCTCCCACCACCATGGTTAGTATACTGCTAGGCACATGGAAAACCTCTTAAGAATAAAATTTACATTTGGTTTTTATTTTTAGGAGTCAATATATAATGGGCCAATAGATATAGTTTCCTCTTCTCTTTCTCTTTGCTTAAGATAGTGTCCAAAAAAAAAAAAAAAAAAGCCACTCTCCATTCCTTTCCTTTCGTCTGCTCCAGCAATGAAGGAGTAGAGTCTCTTTCCTCCCCTTTAAATATGAGATGGCATTGTGACTTTCTGTGAACATAGGATGCGGCCAAAGCAAGGCCGTGGCGACTCTGGGACTCGCCTTAAAGCAGGCTGGCAGCTTTCAGCGCCTCATTCCTAGAAGCCACCCCCGGAGAGCCGGAGGCCACCATGCTGTGAGGAAGCCCAAGCCAGCCTGTGGAGGCGTCACGTGAGGAGCTCCGCACCACAGGGGGAAAGCCACCCTGGATTTTCCAACCCCGCCCATTGATCCGCTGAACACAGGCGAGTAAGTGACTCCAGGGGACCTGATAGGGAGCAGAAAAGCCTTGTAAATGGGCCCGGTCCACCCACAGAGTCCTGAGCCGTTTCTATGGTCATTATTATTTTAATCAACTGAGCGATGGGGTGGTTCTCACACGGGAAGAGATAAAGCCCTCCTAGTATATGCCTGCTCTGATCCGAAACCTAATTCCAGTTCTTCCTGCTGCGCCAGGCTTTCCCCTGACAGTCCGTATGGGAGGGACGCCTCTTGACGTGCCTTTGGACTTACTGTTATTACGCTTAAGGTGACGCTATTTACTTTTCAATGTGTTCAAGGTCTAAACCAGTAATTCGCTTATCTACCTGTTAAAGGCAAGCACTATTTTCCCTTCCACTTCATGCGGTTTTGAAGCCCTAACTAAGAGTTAGTGTACTCTTCATTCAACACACATGACTGGCTGTGTGTTAGTAGAAGTTAGGTTTTATAGTTTTTTTTCCTCTAAACAGGATATTGACTTTTTAATCACAGTTATGGATAAGCAATTTGAGGACAAGTATCCTGACCATCCCGTTTCTTCCCCTGGTACCCTAAGCTTTCAAGATATTATTAACACGTTCAATTAAAACTGTTCTGAAGCATCCTCGGATCTCAGTCCCAATACCCGTTTGTCCTTCACCATTTTAGAATATTTTTGTTCTGAGACTTTTGTTTGTGCTCATTGTTTTTCATACTGAAAAAGGACAAAACTGACTCTAGAGAACAAAGGGTTTAAGAGTATATTCTTGACAAGGGTCCTTCACTGCTTTCTGTAAAAGTTAGTTACACAGTGCTACACTACCGTGAGGGAGTTGCTGATTTCTTCAAGTAGATTCTCTGTAGGTTAGTGCTCTGTATGAAATTCTGGAGACTTCTGGTCCTTTGGTAGAGGAAGGAAACACCATGTTGTCAGTGCACATGTGCTTTAATTCCTTTAAGAATTTTTATAGACTCCATGTCCCTGCAGGGCCTGAGTAGACACATTAAACAGGGATAATTCTCTTTCTCATTCTGTCCTCTCCTTTCATTTATTAGGCTAATTAATCTATTTTAATAAGGAACACTGCATTCTCTTTCAGTGGGGCGCCCCAGGCGCTCGGGGCCGGGAATTCCTGTTTTCAGCTTCTGAGATTTTCTGGCCAGCCAGCAGCCCCTTTGGGGCCGGAGGGAAATGTGTCTTATCTGGAGAAATTCTATCCTTTCACAAAGTAAGAAGGCAAAAAAAATTCTCAACTTCTGGAAGTCATTGCTAAAAATGTTTTGGTGAGACTCTTTCCCGGGGTTTCCCTGAGAGAAGGGACGCCCTGTCTTGGAGGTATCCTGTGCCCAGAAGTGTCTGGGGTTTGGACGGGGAAGCCTTGAGTTGAAGCTAAGACTCTGAAGCAGTGCCATTCCACCTTCCGCAAACTCACAGCGTAATAATTAGATGTGCATGTTCCAACCAAACTAACGAACCCTTGAGTGGCAGGAGGGTGCCCACAAGAGAATGCCGCTATGGCGGTCTGTGCCCTTGGTGGCGGTTGAGGACGGTGGGCCACTCCGCGGTGCATAGCCCGACCTCGTCACGAGCCCCTTTAATGGTCGTCTTCCTCTCCTCGTCTCGTTTGTTACGATCGAGCTCTCCCGGCCCATTGTTGACAGCAGAAGATCGTCTTCCCCGGGCACTGAGAGGACACAGACTTTGGTTTCAAAGACCAGAACGCAGAAGGACAGAAATAATAGGGACACTTCTCTTTGAAAGGCGCCGGGGCTGCCTGCAGGGGCCCATGGCACGGGCTCCCTGTTCCTTCGCCAAGCCAACCGCGACCTCAGGACATAAATCCAAGCTGAGTTCTTTCACGGGGATGGGGTCACGTTCTCAGCAAATTCTCCTTTTTCCACCCCTGGCCTCGGCCTAACGGGTAAGCACAAAGCTCAATCCCGAAAGTGTCCACACTGATGGAGAGAAGGAGAAGCCATGAAAGGGAACGTCTGCTGCGGCCTGCACCCCGGCACCCCCCGCTCAGGCTCCGCAGGGCCGTCGCCCGTGAGAAGCTCAGGCTGCGGCCCGTGCAGCCCTGGCCTCTCTGCCTCCTTGCACCCTGGGCCGCCGTCCATCAGAGAGCGCCTCTGGCAGGACACCCTGGCAGTGGGACCTGGCAGCCGAGTGGCTGAGGAAACCGAACTGTGTCCCCACGTTGCCCTGTCTGTGCACAGCGCCCGTTAGACCCGTCCCAACCGGTGAAGGAAGCGAGCTTTTCTTCGGCAGAGGAGGTGGCCTTCCCTTCTTCCTGGCCGCGCGGGCTGGGGGCCCGGGTGCGAAGGCTGCCCCAGGCAGCGGCGTGGGGAGGGGAGCCCGAGAGCCTGCCAGTTGTCAGGGAGCCGGCCCACCTCGCTAACTCAGGTTTTGCCATGGCGAGGAGGCTGAGACCCCGAGCAGGATCTAATGGTGAAGAGCTCTGGGACGCAAAGGGTGTCCCCGTGTGGCCTCTGAGAAGACGGCAAGGGGGCACGCCAGGTCCCCCCGCCCCGCTCCCTTTGGCCTTCCCTCCCTCCGGGCGCGTATGTCCTGGTCATCTATGCACCGGGCTCAGTGCTGCATTCCCAGACCAGAACAGTGAGACGCGGAGACAGTCCTTGCCCTCACGGAGCCCACGTTTTCGTGGGGAGACACGCTTCAGGCAGCATTCACGAAGGCATGTGAAACTGTCCCTGTGCCGCGCGCTGTGAAGAAGAGGGACACTGCACCCGGACTGGCCTGTGCGCGCCCCAGTCTTTTGGAAACTGTGCGTCACACCTCCGAGCGGGAGTCGGTGGAGGAGACGCGTGTTCAGGGGTGAACCGCAGAGTGGGGAGACTCCTGGACACCCCGCCGTCATTCCCGTGGGAACGCGACGTGCTTCCTGCCTCAGCTTTGATCCCGAATCTCAATCTGTTTCAGAGCCAACAAGTGGTGTTAAAAAATAATTCAAACCATGCCTTTCTGGGACAACATAATTGGTCGTTAAGAATTATCTGCTGAATGTAACCAGCGGTGAAGAACAGGCATACATTGTAGAGGTTAAAAATAATTGTAAATTATGACAAAATAGGAGTTTGGGAGACCTAGCTTATTCATCTTATCTTGATTCTTTTCTGAGTTTCTAGTTAAATAGATAGCAATTCAAAAGGCTATTCGCAGCTTTAGGAAGGATAAGCTCCATTCTGCATGCCAGTCTTCAAACATTCATTCCTTCCCTCTGCATGGAGAGGTAGTAACACCTCTTCTTGCTATACTCATGCTTCTACTAGTTGTTCATTTTGTTTGCTTTGCGTAATCACACGCAGAATTAGAGTAGCATTTTAGTGAATCAAATCCTGTTACCGTAAATCCTGCAATGTTTCAAATCTGCCTGACTCAAATGCAGTTTTTACACCTATATAGGTCTCATTAATTAACCTATAGTTCCATAACTGGCAGAACTTGTTTAATTTAATTTCATTTTAAAGATTTTATGTATTTATTTTTAGAAAGAGGGGAAGAGAGGGAGAAGGAGAGGGAGAGAAACATCACTGTGTGGTTGCTTCTTGTGCATCTCCCTCTGGGGACTCTGCCCACGACCGAGGCCTGTGCCCTGACTGGGAATCGAACCAGTGACCCTTCCGTTTTGCAGCCTGGTGCCCAATTCACTGAACCACACTGGCCGGGGTGCAAAGCTTAATTAATTTTAAAGGCAAATAAGCTTAAGCAATTTATCTTCTTTTTTAAAAGTTAAGGAGTTAACATCAGCGATTCTCTCCTATTTATGCACTTAGAATTTAATACTATAGTAATTTGATTCAATCTTTTATTCTTGTTGCAATAAAAGCATTTGAAGCTAGGGGAATTTTATTTTCCATTTTATTTTTATCTTTTCCAACATTCTGTAAGCTCAATTAGAAGCAATTTACATTTTTAAGGAAAACGTGCTTGCCTTAAAGAATGTTGGGGAGGAAGGAATTTTTCTTAACACACACCCACTGCTCTGTATTTTTCTATCTGGCTTTCGGGCACTCAGATTCAATATTCTCTTATTAGGATTTGATTGAAAAAAATGAGGCAGGGATGAGAAAGCGGTACTGCATTTATTTCCAAAACTGCAATAAGAAATGATGGCTGCACTCGGTGGCATTGTTAAGAGAATTCTCTCCTTCCTCGGCCCACAGTGGCGGGAACAGCTGACTGATTTGCATTGTGATTTGGATTCCGTGTCACTGCCGTAGCCAAAGCCTCTTTATTAGAGCTGTACCTTGGGTGTCTTCTCTGTTCTCTCTCGCTAGCCCGTGTTCTCCCTACTTTTCCCTCTTTATCATACCCTTCCCTCAGTGGTGGCAGGAAAAAGTTGACAAGGGAGAGAAGCTATTATTCATTAAGAAACCTCAAAAAAAAAAAAATCCAGAGAGAAAAAGCATTCTTTATGTTTCAGACTAGAGAATTTCATCCTGCCTTGGGTAAATAAAAATTGAATCCCATAACCCCATGTTGTATTTCAAATTTAAAGCTTTGAGTAATTTTCAAATGAAAAGACTCATTTCCCTAATTTTAAAGGCCACAGAATTGGATGAAAATAAGTGTTTCTAGCCTCCATGATATTCTTATAACACTTCTACTCCCCTGGATTGGGCGTTTCTCATGGGTTCAGTGAGCTGTGCTCATAGTCACAGTATTTTTTTCAAGTATTGTGAACAGACAACACAATGTTCATTCTGCTAACTCTGGAGAGAACTTTGCAGTACAAAGAAAATCATTTCCTTTCCTTAAGACCAGAAACGACATTCAATTTGGGCTGTGCTTCAGTGGAGGCATGAATAATGAAACGGAAATACGTGGGTCATCGTCGTCGTGACACCCCACTGGAAATGCCACCTCGTTGTTTGGGGACACACAACAAAGACCGCAGGCCTGCACGCATCCCTCGCCCACCTCCTGCAGGCGTCATGAGCTTTCCCGGGACGGTCTGCGTATTTTTCCCTTTGGTTTTCTTTCAACGTCCCTTTTGGAAATGCAGCTTGAAGGCAGCGCATGTCAGAGGCTGTGTGAAAGTCGCGAGAACCCGGGGAGGATCCAGCTCGTTCCGGAAGCCCATCCATGGGCCGACCAGGCGCCTCCGAAGGCCACGGCTCGGGCGGGCGCTCTCTTGTCTTCGGGCCTTCAGATGAACTTATTAGAAACAGGAGAACTTCAAGGGACACACATTGAGTGCCTCTCTGCCAACGGCAAATTTTGGAAAAGAAAACAATGACGTGCTAAATGCTAGCTCCAATGTTTGGAACAGAGTCATGTCTGTGAAGTTTGACTTTGTGACTCCATTTCTCCAGAAAGACAGCCCCCCACTCCCCACCCCATGGAGACTCTGATCCTGTGCCCCTGACTTCCTGTCTGTGCCCCCCACTGCCACCGCCACCGCCACCACTGCTGCCCGAATTCTCCCTTTGGCAAACAGTACATACCAGCCTCCTTGGAATTTTTCCAAGGTGAAAGGGAACAACAAAATGGCTCATTAAGGACAAATCCTGCCACACAAACCACATCTCCTTTTAAAAATAGGGCTATTGCCCTTAAGAATAGCAAAATATCTCAGCCAATATGTTCCAGTTGGATGGCAGATGGGTTGAAGAAATACAGACTAAATGATAGTGTCATCACTTAAGTTCACAATTTGTTGAACACCGAAACAAAGATTGTGGATGGACAGATTTATATCAAATTGGGGAGTCTCCTAACATCACTGAAACCCTACCCATTTAGCCTAGACAACCCTCTGATGGATGACGTGAATGACTTATAATACATTAAGCAGTTGGTACATACTGACCTTCTTCCAAGCACTTGACATCCAATAATTCATTTGACCCCCATTCAACCCTGAGAGTTAAATCTTCTTTAGCTGAGTCGAACCTTCCCTTGGTAAGAGAGGCCACTCCCTGGACAGAGCAGGACATCAGCACGGACTCAGAGGGGAGGTAAAATGGGGACATGTATTGAGATGTTGAATCTGGTTCAAGGTATGTCTTTGTGGGGACTGTGTCATAGTTTATAACTGTAGTCAGAGCCAGACAAGGATTTCGAGGCCAGGGGTTAAAGAGTTTTGGGGTGTAAGCTGTCACTTGATGCTTTCCAGGGAAAAGTGGATGGATTTTTAGGAAGCTTGTGAAACAGGCAGCGAAGTTATTTGCGACTTAGCTTTCTACGCTAGCGAGTCCTGGAGCATCGCTGCGATTTCGATGCCGGCCGCGGGGTGGTCAGGTGCTGTCGATACAGACAGTGTGTTGTGTGAATAGGGTCTTTAGCCTCACGCTCAGCTCCCCGTGATATATTAACTGGAGGAATGAAGATATTTTCACAAATTTCCTAGTCTTGATTGAAAGCTGTAAAGTGAAATTTAACCAGTCACATGCAAAGCTAAGTAAACCATGCAAGTAGAGAATAAAAAAGTCCTGACTTAATACTGACTCATTTGTTGAGGTTGGAGAGGGGAGGAGCCACATCAAAATCTTGGTGCTTCATTGACTGCGACGCAAAAGGTCAGCAATGGGTGATGGGTCAGGAGAGACTAATATATTTGGGGTTGAGCTGATAAACTCTATCATGGGAGGCGTGCTAATTGTAGGATGTAACTCTTTTTAATGATACAAGATTATTTGCTTTCAGAAGCATTTACTGTTTGAAGAAATATATTCAAATTAAAAGTTAGAAAGGTAGAATAGTAACTTCAGTTTGAATAAATTGTTTTCTGGCCCTTGACATAGACCAACAGAGATAATTCTTTGCTGTCCCTCCATGTCTGATGTTTTGCGGAAAATGAAGACCCTGCGCCCCACCTCCATCTTCAGCCTGGTAAATTTTAACACCATTAACAAGTTCATAGCTGTTTTTAATTTTGCTCCTTGTTTATGTGCATAACAGGCAATAATTTCATCTTTCCTAGCTTTGGCGTATTGTAAGACCAACAGGCTACCTTTCATTTGTAAGACCTTTCCCAGAAAGATGAACTTGTCTTTCAAATGTCTCTTCATCCAGGTAAGTAACCCTTTTCTATGGTTTTGCTTTATTTTTATTTTATTTTTTTATCAGTTTCTTTAGTCTTGAAGATACTCATTTCGTGTTGAAACAAAGGCCTCTACCTAAATCTTATGCCGGTAAATGGCTTCAAACAGAAACCATATCTCTTGTGAATTTTCCTCAAATGTGTTCACTTCAGAGGAAATTATTTATATAGTTCTCTGGAAAATTATTACTGATAATATTTATATTTTCATTTGTTTATCACTTGATTTTCATAAGGACCTGGGAAGTCAGATGAGTTAGAATGTGTAAAAATAGGAACATTTAAGGCAGCGTTTTATTTAAGCTATGCTATTTTCTATAACTACTCATACAGATATTTTCAGAATGCACTCTTTATCTCTGATATATTTCATCTTCTAGGATAACACACTCATATGGAAGTTGATAGTTCTTTTCTAAAAACCTACTTTAAAAAACTTAAAACCTGTCTGGTTTATTATATTCACTGTAGACCACCTAAATTTGATCTTTAGGGGAAACAAAACTTTCCCAGGCAGCTCAACAATTTCATAGGTAATGTTTTCAGTAGGGTTTGTAAACAAGAATTTTTTTTTTTTATAACCTGCAAGTCTATAGGCTGTTGATAACCGAATGGCAATCTTGACTTTTTCTTTTTAAATATGGCACATTGAGCAAAGTTCTATGAAAGATGACAGTTACTCAGCCCGCCACCCTCGGAAACTGGGAACCAAGTTCCCTGTTCAACTTGACTCCCGAGGAACAGAAAGACTGTTTTGCCGAATTCTTCCTGAAAAGCATTGCGGGCTTCACGCCTTCCCCTCGTCTCTGCCTCGAACTTCCAGGGAACAGCGCGGAGGCCAAGTCCGGCTCCTAATGGCATCCCTGCAACCTGTTCGCGGGGAGAGCTACCAGGAGGAGGACGCAGGTGCCAGCTGGACGCGAGGACAGAGGAAAAGTCGCCGTTAGGACCCTGAGAACACCGGCCGGAGCTTGACGGCAATACCAACGCCTGGGCGCATGGAAAGCACGGTGGGTCCGAGGTCCTCCGCAGTCAGTCTTCGGGGATAACAGCACAGTCCTCAGCAGGAAACTTCTGTATTTATAGCGTATTCTCCAGTGTGGCCAGAGGCCCCGAGTCCTACATGGTGGGAATCTCCCTTCCCTGCAGCCTGCGCGCACTGAACGAGGGCCTCGTCACAGGCCCCACGGCGGCCTGAGCACCGACAGCGCGCGGGGCCCGCAGGCACCCCAGGCCGCGCCAGAGGGGGCGCGGGCGACAAGCGGGAGAGCACACAGGACCCTCGGCGCCTCGAGGCTCGGCTTCAGAAGGTGTCCACAGCAATTGACTGTAAAAGCTCCGTCAGCTTCTGCGAAGCCGTGCAGACGGGGACAAGGCAGTCCCTAATCAAAGGGTGGGACGCGATTCTGTAGGGCCCACACGCAGGCACTGGGGCAGGGCGCGACTCCTGCGTGGGCCTCCAGGGGAGGCCGCGGGTGAAGGTGTGAACTCCCTTCCGTGGGGCGCGGGGAGCCCTCCGGTGCGCGCTGGGGGATCTTGAAAACCTTGAATAGCAGGTAACCATGGGTGCGGGAGGAGGGATCCCATAGGCACTTTGTCCTCAAATATAACTACGGCCCAAAGCTGCACTTTGAATAGGCCAGTAGATAGACTGAGACAGAATTGCCCATCTTGGCTTGAGCTAAACAGGGGCGGATAGGCTCTGGGTAACGAACCACATTGTGGACGGATTTCCTTGCCGGAAAACAGTCCCTGGAAGCTCCCCGTTCAAGGAATAGGACGTTCTGACAGCAACAAAGTTGTAAGGGGGTTTTCCAATAGTCATACCTGCGAGATGATGGCATTTTCTGTTTGGCCTTGGAGAGTGTGAATGTGGCTTTGAAGAATTTACTGGTTCTTGCAAAGGTGCCCTAATTTCAATTCATGAAATTCCCCTCCTCTCTCTCTCTCTCTCTCTTTTTTTTTTAGCCTACAGGTAACTGTGATAGGTGTGACCAATTTATTGGATGGTTTTCAAAGTGGCAGCAGAGTTGGGGAGGGGAAGTGATGTATTTTATAGCTAGGGGTAAAAAGATGGGGGGCCTGTCAAAGTGTTTCTCACATGTTTTATTGCTAAGTAGTTTTCTTGGTCTACAGAACGCCTTCACTCGCCACATCAGGCAAGTGCCTGGGGTCTGCGGTGGACGGACCCGTCATGAAAAGTAGACTCTAATGACACTAAAGTTTTAAGCATGGTCATTCTTTAAAAAATTTTTTGAAAAGATTTCTCTTATCTATTTTTTTTTTTTTTTGAGAGAGAGCACCACTTAACATAAGGGTTTAGAATGCAATTTTTTTTTGTCTTTTTTTGTTGTTATTGTATATATTTGGAATCAAGCTATTTGACTGTTCCCTGTGTAGTTAAAACTTCCTCTTTTATTTTGAAGGTAAGAGTGACCAGATTAAAAAAAAAAAAGCATATAATTGAGTGTCAGCTTGAAGCTACAAGGCATTAGACAATCTAGTAGATGCCTTTTTAAAATGTACTAGCTCTTTAGAAAATAAGCCCTATAACCACAGGAGACAGGAAATTGAGGAACGTATTCATTCCGATTTTAGTACTGGTCCCGGGTCAGGCCTGATGGGCCGAGGTAGGCTACAGTAACGAAGAAAGAAACCTCGGTGGCTTAGAACGAACGGCCCCTCTCTTACGTGCACCTGCTCTGAGTCTGGGATGCTTTGCAGGGGTGGGTTCCTGCCCTTCCCTTGTGACGTGGTTTCTCTTCATCGGCATGAGCTTCCAAAATTGCCACGGCAGAAGGCAGAGTCGAGTGCTTGAATTACGTGCTTCTGCCCAGAGTGACAAATGTCATGTCTGTTCACATTGGATTAACCAAAGCAAGTCGCAGGGCCACACGGAACTCCCAGTGGTGAGTACAATTACCAAGCGAACCCGAAAGTTGAAGGGGTGTATAAATAGTCCTAATGTCTACCATGGGCCAATTTTTCCTGCTTTTTTTTTTTTTTTTTTGCTCAATCCCTTCACCCTCCACCCAACCCCCCAAGCCCCTTCCCACCGCCAGCGGTCAACCTGCTCTCTGAGTCTGTCTCTGTTTTGCTTGTTAGTCCATTTCGTTCATTCGAGTCCACACATGAGTGAGATCATATGGTCTGTCTCTGACTGCCTTGTTTCACTGAGCCCAGCGTTCCCCGGGTCCATCCGTGCTGTCGCGAAAGGCAGCCTGCCCTTCTTTTTATGGCCGGGTAGTATTCCATTTTGTAAATGTAACACCGCCTTTTTACCCCCTCGTCCACTGATGGGCACTTGGCTGCTTCCAGATCTTGGCTGTTGTAAATACGGCTGCAGTGAACAGAGAGGGCGCGTATTCTTTCGAATTAGTGTTTCAGGGCTCTTCAGATAATTTTCCAAGGACGGATGATGGTAGTTTCCTGATGACAGGTCTAGATGCAGTTATCAAAAAGGACAGGTTGCAACAGGAAGAGAACAACACTGTGTACCGGGGACTCACCCACTGACAAGAGCAGAATTAAGACAGCGTTACCGCTGTGAACCCTCATATATGTTAAGAATGCTTGATGCCTTAGGTCTACCTCCCTGAGATCGGAATAGTTGCGCAAACTGCAGAATTACTTAGAATGAGTGCTCCATTCAAATAGTATCAGTTTTCTTTCTAAAAGCTCAGCTTCCAACCCAGTAGGAAGGTCAGAAGGAAAAAGAAGAAAGAAACCTTTCCATTGGCTGAGCTTTTATTGGAGAAGAGAAACAGCGGGGTTGGGAAATTGGTTCAGTGTTGAACCTCTGAGCACCTAATCATTGACTTATTTTTTCCCACTTCCAAATCCTTGAGAATTTTGTGTAGACAGTATTTCTCCTCAAACACCCAATAAAAAAGAAAGTAGGAGGGAGAGGTAGGGAATTTTAAATAGATTTTTTAGCTGCCGCCTGGTTTTCATCACACTCACACTCCGATAATCATTAGCTTGCCTCGATCTCTTTTAGTTTCTGTGAACACAGGACAGAGGTGACATTAATGACTGGGAGGACAGGCTGGTTTCTGGGTCATTTCAGTGGAATCTCATGTCTTCTCCAAAGTAGCTAAAAAGATTTGCTCAGTTGCGTTTGCCATTGGCTGATTATATGAACTCGTGGTTCACGATGGCCTTGCTGGTCTATTTCACGTGTCACACGTGATTCTGACTGATACATGCAAACACACATGCACACATATATACATATTCAGATCCCAGTACTAAGTTTTAAGATCCTAGGCAATAGCAATTGTCTATTTACATGTTTTGTTTATTTATCCTTTCAGTAACATCTAGCACAATGCTTTCCAGCTAGTGCTCTTGTGGGGGGGGGCGGAGAGAAAGAGAGAGAGATGTCATCAAGAGTGTAGACAGATATTCTGTGCAAACAGATTTTTTTCAGGGAGCTCACCAACTTGAAAAATCCATTTTTAGGCTTTTCGTAATGACAGGTGACAAGTGAAATAGATCAGTCAGAGTGACATGTGGCATGTGAAATAGACCAGTGAGGCCATCTTCAAGTTCCTGTTGAGAATGTCAGAACAAAACAGTGGACGTTTATAAGCCACTTTTTAAATTCCAGACCCTTACGAGTTGGCTTTAAAGAAAGATCTTACGGGGGTAAGAACTTGTTTGGCCAAGTGCACTGGGAAGAAGTCTGTGACAGGTCTAATGAGTCTCCCTAACTGTCACCTCACCTTTGAAAAGCTTGATGAATCTCAGGTGGTTGCTTCTGGGAAAATTCAGAAAATTCCGTCTGCTCGAATGTCAATACATCCATCTCAAAGTTTATCGCATGTGGTCCACATATTCTCAGGTGGTTGTAGCTCCTCATCTGTGTGATTTTTTGAGCCTGTAGGTATATTGTAATCTGTCTACCGGTGTCAGAAGGGCCTTGGCAAGAATGTTCCATGGAAAGCCCACTGTGGGATATGCTGGGGCCCAGTGACCCTCAGCGTGCGTGAACGTAGCAGACAGGGTTAGTGGGCTGCTTGGCAGCTGGGAGACTGAGAAGCTGAACTCAGTAGCTTTGTAGACGCTGACATGACTCAACTTCTGGTAAAAAGTGTTGTATGTGTTGAAAGTCTGGTCTGCTTTTAACCAGGAATTCAGGCCCTCGCGTCCCAGCAGTTCCATAATCATGACCATATTCTCCGAATACTTGGGAAATTTCATCAGAAGAAAAACATAACGTGATATGCTGAGCTGTTTTCACATTATAGAACAATATTATGAATTCTACGCATTGCGTCTGGAAGACAGAGAGAAGCATTTACTGTATTACTTTTTCAGGTATTTGATTGGAGCTGCTTTTAGAAAATAAGTATGTTCGGACAGCCCCAGGAGACAAGTGATCGAAGTTCTGTTTTCCTGTGAGGAAGGGCGAGCGGGCCCCCGAGGCCACGGCAGGCTCCCAGCCGCCCCACCAGCCTTGGCTTTCCTCGACGTCCTTCCCTCCTGCTTCCTAATGATCTCATTCTCTTTCTCTGTTCTCCCCTTTCTCATCTGACTCGTTTCCGCCTCTGATTTCCCTACTTCGGCCTGAACCGATGGCGCTTAAAATATCACTTACTCGTTTTCTTCGATATACTGGGACAGGAGTCCTTTTGACACTTTGATCGTTTTTTCCCTCTTTTTCTCTCCCTCCCTTCCCTTTTCTCCATTTCCTTTGCTTCCTTCTCCTTTCTTTGTTACCTTTTGGGGAAACCTGGTGTTACTCTTTACAGCTTTGGTTCCTTTAGACCTGCAGGCAATTTTACTATATTAAAAACACCAGTTTTTAAATCAGAAGAAACATTTGATTTAATCCCAATGGGATCATAGAAACCAGCACTCGCTTTCGAAACATTATTTATTGAGTTTATCTATATCTATGTCTGTCTGTCTGCCTACCCGTCTATCTGTCCATCTGTATTTGAATATTTTAATTCCCATAGCACCTTGGGGTAGGGCAGGACATATGTGAAGGCATTCATTCAATGTTTGGATTTTTGCACAAGGTTTTCTCTGTGTCACCCACGATTCACGATCTCACCCATTGCCGGGCGCCTTTGGTGCCACGGCGACTTCTCGCGTCTGTCTTCCCCACGAGAGCACCTGCTTTTCTTACACTGAGGCTTCATGGATACTTGCTTTTGCCTCCTGTCTCCCCATCCAACTTTTCCTACCCCCCCCCCCTTGGTATCTATTTAGCGAAAAGGCAGCTATTTTTCTAAATAGGGAAGCACTTCAGATGTTTTAAATATGTTATCATAAAATACCCTAGAAAACGGCACAAAAATCATAGAAAATGACTGCTTTTGTGAAGTGGGGCTCAGCATGGGGGATGAGGGAAAGAATTCTAGAAATTAAGCCTCACTGGCTTTCAAGCTGGTACTTTCATGTAGTAATTTAAATACTATAATAATTATGATTATTTTTTAAAAGCTTATGTTCTTTATGAGTCTCTTTGAAATGTAAATATAATTTTTTCAACCTTTTCTCATACAATAATTAGCTTTAGGCCCGGCTTTTTCTCCCCCTACATTTTTTCTGCTTGCACTTCTAACTCTCTTTTGAAAGGTATCTGAGTGCGGCAGCCAGCGCCGAACCGCAGGATGAAATCATCGGGTGGCGATTTGATTGTGTGTGGAGATTTCTATACACTTATTCATATGTTGAAATTAACATTTAGCATACAATCCTCAGCCGGCACAATGGAGCTAACCAACCTCCACAGACGCACAGGAGAAATGATGACAGCTGGGGAAAATGAAACAAAGAAGGGTTTTAGTAGGAAAAAATCACCTTAAATAACAATATAATGGATTATTTCCTACACAGCATGAAAGCGGTATGATCTTGATTTTACATATTGTGGGTTTTCTGACCTAATTGTCTCAACTGCATGGAGACGAAAATCTAGCATTTTACTTTTCTAAACCAAACAGGACACTTTATAGCAAACATAACCTTATTCTGTTAAAGCAAGCCAAGGTGCAGCTAGACAGAAAATCCAACCCCATCTAGTGCCTAAGGAATCATCACAGCATATACACTTAGAGAAAAGTACACTTAAAGAAACCTTATCTTTCCGTTAAGTGTTATTTCATGCCGCACGGGGTACCTAATGTTTGCTGACTCGGGTCTAAAGAAGTTAACTCTCAAGCGGATTCCGTAGCAGACGAAATCTTTTCTCACCAAAATGTTCTGAGATACACAAATCTGGTTAAAACAACTTTGACCCCTGGCATCTACTTTTTAACCATTTCGTCCTCTGGAGTTATCACCTGCGTGCATGACCTCTAGAAATTACCATGCAAAGCCGAACCAACCTGATGGGTGCAAGGACCCATTGGACTTGTTTCCAAAGAAAAGTATTGTTTAGAGTAGCAAAATTATAAGCCGACCTGGAAATGTCGTAAGGGGAACTCAGAGTAAGATCTGTGAATGACGATGTCGTACCCAAGTCACATTCCACTTTAAAACGTTGTGACAGATACAAACCCATTAAAAAGGGATAAACAAAGCAAACCAGGACAAAAATATATGTATTTAGGGATATTTTATTATTTTTCAACTATACTATATTTTTGGCACTGGTTCTGAAATTAAAAAGTCTACTTCTCTTAAGAGACCTCTTGCTCATTATAATTTTTAAGTTTAACTAATTAAAAAATATGATTTTCAGCAATGTGGCGATATCTAAAATAGCAGCCTCTTAGGGACTCAGGAAAGTATTCCTTCCCCCACCCCCCAAAAGGCCGGTTTTATGGTGAAATAATGAAAATGCAGAGTGTCTATAAAAGCAGGAAAAAGTCATGGTTTTCACAACAGCAAGGAGTCACGTAACCCTGTCCACTCAGAGCACCTTCAGTTAGTGACCTTGAAGTGAACCAAGGTCTCTGGGCTGGCGACAGGCTGTCCCGAGGCAGGGTGTGGCCAGGCATGGCTTTTGTGCCGTCTGCTGACTCTGTGAGTCAGTTCTATGAGGCAGCTTTGGGTAAGTCTTCCCGGCAGTGGCTGAGAGACCTGGGGAGTGGAACTGACCTTAAAGGTGTTGGGGACAAGGGAGTCTCGAACCTGGCGTTTCCATTCCATGAGTGAGTGTCGGTGACGGTCTCATCCCCGTTCTTTGCGTGAGGAGCCCGTATCTGCCACCGACTCTCTGGGACCCTAGGGAGCCACAAAGGACAAAACCTGAGAGACTCCAACCAGCAAGCTTCCTGGGTGTCAACATTTTCAAAGCCATGTTAACAGCTGTGTTTGTTGGCTGCTGCCCTCCCTCACAGGAAGGAAGAGACAGTCATGAAGTGAGACAGTGCAAAGCGATGGGACCCGAGATCCCTCTGCCCACGCTTCAGAGCGATGCACCGTCCCCGTCTCGCTTCCCCTGCAATGAACCTGTTGCGAAGGGACTCGCACTACAAAATCCCTCTGTCCTTTCACAACCTGTAAGAAACAATAGCTGGGAGAGCTGAGGGCTCAGCCTGTGAATATTCAAGCTTGAAATGGATGAAAACACTTCCAAATATCCAATAACGTAACGTTCATTTTTTAAAATACTTTGAAATTGTTAGGAACTCAGCTGGTATTTTAAATGCATGTTGTATTACGGACCGTCGGTTCTTGGCGGGCCTGCTTTAAAATGTGCGCTATTTTCTGTTCCACGCAGCATGTCTACGGATTTGGTCTCACTCTTAGGACGCTGATCTGTAACATGCATGGACGAGGCAGCTAGCGACGGAGCGGGTGTGGAGCCGACGGCTACCTGCCTCCGGGAGGGCTCAGATGCGGCACACGTCAAAACACAGGGCTTCGGAACGAGTTCTTCTCAACATTAGTAAGCGAGAAAGGTTCTCACTCTTGTAGCGGAATTCTACTGGGTGTAGAAGGATTTCAGGAAAAAAAGTAAAATTTTGAGATTTGGGGGGCATCATCTTTCTTTGTTATTTTCAAATTAAGTATCAATCGCAGTTACCAAGGGAAATTGAGGCCAGATTTATGAAACTTGAGGGGTGAATCTGTTTTCTGGCAAATTCTTGTGGGAAATTCGGAAGCCGAGGAATTGTGCTTATTAAGGAAGCTCAGGCAGACACAGAGAATTAAAAGAGTGTCCGCTGGACCATGGACGATGGCCCTTGGCCACCGCTCGTGTGCTGTCAGGGAGAGTGTTTTGGAATTGAAATTTGTTCCTTTATTCGGTCTATACTTTAGAGAAAAAAATCCTAATTTTTGGAATGTGAACTAAAGAAAAGTGTGACTGCAAAATAGACAACTGATGGTATCGTTCTTCCTTTTCGGCAAATGCTTCTCACGTAAAAATTTTTCTGACATGATAGTTGAAGAATTCCTCGTGACGTGATTTCCACCCTTGCCTGTTCCCACAGCTGCAGTGAGGCTGGGAAGCTCAGGTGAGCCGGCCTTTCCCCAGGACCGCGAGGGTCTGTCGCCTCCCCACTGGCCGGAAATAACAGCACGGAGCATGTTTACGACAACCCTGCTTTTGGGTAAAAATAGGAAAGGGCGAGAGACATGTGAAAATTAAATATTGCATACGATGAACAGAACTGAAAGAGAATAGAGCAGTTTCCTTTTATTTGGGGGACAGTTAAAATTCGCTTGGATTATCCAAAGTATTTACTTCCCTATTATTGAACAGGATCATTATTCTGACATGCCCTTGAAATATTACAAAATGTTGGGTCATTTTTTTTTTCTCTGAAGGCAGGACGCGGAGCTAAAGCGGCAGGAGTTAAACCGCCACTCTGCCCACTGAGAACAGAACACTCGCCTTGTTGGGAAGATGGGCTACTGCCTACCGACATCGATTCTCAAGACCAGACCCGATATTTGTTTACTCAGGGGATCTTTCCAGTATTTCCTACCATTGAAACAGGTTATCGACACCTTTTAATTTTGCTATTGCACTTATCACCAGCAATCAACATTTATTGAATAGGTGTTATGCAGCATTAAGTGCATGTGCTAGCCCAAAGTCCTCGTTCTGGTACCTTCTGCATGACAAAAAGGCCCTGTTGTTGATAAATGCGATGTTATTTTTCCAGTGTTGAAGGGAGATGATGACGGTTTAATGGACTTCAGGAGCGCACGCTCTTTCGCCTCCCTGTTTTCCCCTTTAGGGTGCTGGGTCTCGGGGGGCGGGGGGGCAGGCCCTCGCTCCCCTGCCTCGCCCTCCCGCTTCGCCTCTGTTCCTTCGGAAACGGCCGCGGGGTGCCCAGCGCACGACGCACCGCCGCTGTGCCTCCCAGCACGGCGACCGGGGCTCACAGCAGACAGCCCTCATGCGAGGCTTTTTCTTCGGAGCCTTTCTCATTTTTAATGAGGACGCCAAGCTGGACTCGCGCGGATCCCCCGTGGGAGCGCGGCTCTCCATGGTTACGTGGGCTCGGGGGCCGGGCGGGAGGAATGCTAACGAGGCACCTTGGCTGAGTGGGGGGGGGGCTGCGAGGCGCGGTCCTCCCTGCAGGACCGTCCTGCGTGGGAGCTGGGGACCGCCGGACAAAGGGAGCGAATAAAGCAGGGGGCGGGGATGGATAACCATCCCCTCTGCCATCCGGGCTCCCAGTTCTGCAGGCATTCCCCGGAGGTAACCTGGCGACGGGGTCCATGCCAGAGAACAATTTGTCCTGCAGCCGGAAGAGATGGGCATAGCCCGCGCAGGGCGACGGCCTCCGAGCGGTGGCTGCATTTGAACTCCTGGTCTCGGGGCTCAGCGCGTCGCGGACGTGGTGACGCAGGTGTGCGCTGGCGGCAAGAGTCCTTTATGGCAACGGAGGTGCAGTTTGAATGCAGACAGCCGACCTTGCAGGAAGGCTCCTCAGATACGTTTTGGAGAATACGAGAGGAAAGTTCTGGGCACCGTGATGATCTCCAGACACAAACGCTGGCATTTCAACAATTTAAAGGAGAGCGGAAGATTTAGTGGGTAAAATCTCAGACCATCATTTACAGTAAAAGGTAAAAAACTATGAGAGCTGTGTCTCACACAGCTTTCATCTTCTATTCAGCTTAGTTTTAAATATTAATGTGGGATGTAAATAAATACATAAATACTTGACATAATAGGCCAGTAAAATCAATATTAAGGAATGAAGTAGTTCTTAATTGCAAGCTTTCTAACCTCAGGTTTTTAAAAAATATACATATACACTAAAGGTAGCGTTTTGCATAATCATGAAATCATAGTGTTTAGGAGCAGAAACCTCAGATAAAGGACCACGTACGTTTTAGAAAGTAAGTCTCAGACAAGCTGCCACCATCCCCAAGCCACCCAGTGCATGATGGTAGAGCTGGGAAGACAACCCAATTCCTCTGACTCCAAGTTTGTCATTTGGAATAAAGGGTGAGCACATGGCAATAGGAGAAATGTTATTTGACTCTAAGATGGGCTCATTTTAAGACGACCCTCAGAGGTCAGAGGTCAGAGGCTTTTGTCCTGCCCTTCGTTCTGATACAGTATCTACAGTGTGTGCATCCATGACTGGTCTCTGTACACATATTTGTTGAATGAATAAAAGAATGGGCACATTCTTATATGTATCGAATATTTCAACTTACACACAAGACTGTAAAATGCTGGACTGGCCAGTACGGCCAAAAAAGCAAACCCTTTGCTTTTTTGTTCATGTTGGATGTGACTCAGTCTAGACATTCAGTTGGGTGTGGCAGATGTCTACGGAAAACAGGAAACGCTGCTCTCAACTTACGTAGCCATGTGGGATAGATTATTTACTCTTTCCTTCCAAGAAGTCCTTGCACCATACTTAGGCAACATACCCAGAGAGCCCAGCATACGGGAATTAAAGAAACCAGTGAGAACAAAAAGCTAGCCCGGAGGTAGCCGGTGTCTCCAGGTCCACACGTCTAGGTAACACTTACAACAAATTCATACTTTGGGTATTTTATACACACTTTGAGGATGAGGAAACCTAATTCCAGGATGTTGGGTAGTGTTCCCAGGGTTGTAAAGTTATTAAGTAAAAGAGCCAGGGTTTAAACCCAAACAGTTGTCCTCTAAACCTGCGCCATTCCCTCCCTTCTGCGCTCCGGGGCAGCTGCCAGCTGCAACCTTCTCATTTCCCTGCCATGTGAGTCCCACACCTGGAAACTACTTCCCTTTAAGAGTCCCCATCGTTTACCCCAGAGAGCGCACAGCAGCGTCTGTGAAGTGTGACTCCTTCAGCTCGTGCCACTTTCCTTGCTTTGGGGTGGTCAGGGAAGGCTTCCTAAGGTGGTGACCTTTGAGCTGAGACCCCAAGAAGGAGATGAGGCTGACCTTTCTGGCTGCCCCCTTGGGGAAAGTGCAGGCGGAGGGAGCAGGTGCAAGCCTTGCAGCTGGGGTGGGCTGCGATCCTGGCTGTGCTCTAACACAAGGTAGGGGGCAGGCGTGGAGGAAGGGGCCCGAGGGTTCCGGGAGCTCCAGACAAGAGACCGGAGTCTCAGTGGTGCACGGGGTGAAGCCATCGGCTTCCACGTGGGTGCTGGGGGCTGCGCTGAGCATGGACGTGGGTGTGCCACAGGGAGTCCTAGGGCTTCGTCCTGAGCATGCCCTGATGGCATTTACCAGCTAGCCAAGGTAGGACCTGCTTCAGGGACATAGCAACACAACACTTTTCACATAGAATTTTCTCAGTACCCATTTTAAGAACAGAATAGAAGATGATTAGCTGCTTGGCTTGTAGACACTTAGTGAATACTTCGCTGCCTCAAAAAACAATGATATCACTTAAAGGGAAACATGGCTACTGTATTAAACTAGAAAAATAACCTAAACCCAGAGCCATGATTAATGATAAGATCTATATCACTGTACCATTCAAGAAACCACATGTAGTCAGCAAAGAAATAGGTCATTGTGAAATTTTGTCTTAGGATCGTTTGGATAGGTTTCAGGAAATACAAAAAAAAAAAAAAAGCAATAATAAAAGCATGTCAAAAGGACCATTTACCACTCCTTGTCTCACCTGGGAAGTAAGAAGTCACATCTTATCTAATCTGCCTTGTTAATAAGAATGGAATGAGAGAAGGGGGCCAACCCTTCCCCACACCCTTAACCCTTTCTCTTCTGCTGTAAAGAAAATTTGACTTTTGATAAGAAAAAACTGACCACAGCATATGAGCCTGAAAGGTAATTATTATGAAAAACCCTCTGATTTCACAGAGAGAGGGGAAAAATGGGTGGATAAAGGCTTTTTCTTGCCTTCCAATAATGGCTTTCATTATTTTTGTTAGACGAAGTGGTTAGGATTTTAACCTTTTTATTAAACACGAGCATCGACACCTATAATGTTGATCAACCGCCCCAAACGCCAGAACGTTGAGCCCGTGCGGCAGCCAGTGAAAGGCCTTTGCTGAATTTACCTTCGAAGCGCTTCTTGGTCAGGACCAGTTTGCCCCTGGCGTTTGGCCGGGGGACTGCACAGCTATTACTCATGTCCACCCTGTGCCTACGAGATTGTCTTTTCTCTTTCCCTTAAAACCGAAACATTTCCGTTCTACGGTATTCATTTTTGAACACTTTCCTTGGAAATTTTCTTCGTGTGTATTTTTTTTTAACCTGTGCCTTCAAGCCTTCTCAAATCTTTTCCAGAAATGTTTTCGGGGCGAGGAGCAGAAAAGGAAGAGATTATTATAGTTGAAATGAATGTGAATAAATGTCACTTTCCCATGTTCACTCCCTCTTTTTCAGTGACTCCTCTGCTGAGGCCTCGACTGGGCGGGACGAGCCGAATCCTTGGAGTCCGCGTGGTTTCTCTAGAGCCGAGAGTGGACAGAGCCCCGTGCTGTCCTGTGTTCCAGATGTGCGACCAGTGAGTCAGCCCGCCGTTTGCCTGTTTACACGCTGAAAGCCTCCTCTCTGCCCTTTCATATTTGCAACTCCCATGGACCGTTGCGCTGGTCTTCCCGGTTTTCAGGGATCGGATCCATGCCTCAGAGCTGACCGCTCCCAGTCAGCGGCCACAGAGCTTCCTGAGAATCAAAGCCTTGACTCTTAGAGTCGTGGATGCCAGGGTGTTTGTTCTGTGGCATTCTGTGCTTTGTCCTGTTTGGGTCTCTGGGGACACTTCATGGCAGATGTGACCTACCCACCCCTCGGTGATTTAACCAGGCCTACCGAGGGGCCACTCTGGACCAGAAACAGCTCTGTTAATACAGTAAAAGACGGTGATGGTTGCAGCTGGTTATAAGCACTGGCCCATCCAACAGCTCGCATAATTTCTTAATTTGTTGCTGACTGCTTTTCCAGAGACTGCTTGGGAAGTTTTAGGTGCGAAAGGCTTAATCATATAAAGCTGTAATCATATAAAGCTGAACAGCTCTAGGTAAACATTGTGCTAAAAGGTAAAACACCTTGGGTACAGCTGAGAACGTGCTCGCTGGTTTTAGATACTAATTGGAATCCTGAGATAGTGGCTGGAAAATCATTGTGGATAACCGTAGTGAGGGTCATCATTCAACAGCAAAGTGCAGAAACTTCAGCTAAGCTCTGTTGTGTGTAATCAAAGGACCCCAAGCAGAACTATTGTGTGAAAGAATCTTCCTAGGGCGGTGGGCACAGGGTCCCGATGACCCATCACTGAGCACTTACCAAGGTCCAAAAGTGTGCCAAGTCCTTTCTATGGATTATCTCATGGAGCCTTTAGACTAATCCTATGAAGTAGCTACCAGTATTGATTTAAAAAGGAAGCTGAGATTTTAAGGGTTCAGGAGCTCTCTAATTATGTAATTGCCCCAAATTGCCTAATTAATAATCAACAGGGCCAAGATACACACTCAAGTTTGTCTTATTTCAAAGTTCATGCCCTGAATGTGAAGTATCAGTTAATTTAATAACAGAACAGATAACCATATTTCATTATTTAATTAAAAAACTGAGTCAATGTAACATATTTTTATGACAAAACAGGTCAGTATGCTGTGTGGCAAACATGTTTCACAAACAAGCAAGTGGATATATTTAATATTTAGGCCTCCTCTTGAAACCTTTATTCAAAAGCTCCATATGGAAGCTTCTGGAAAAACGTGCTTGGTCTTCCAAACCCAGATATATGTGTATCCTGCACCCTAACACTCTTGTTTCATTTTAGGAAAACGTTTGGGTGGTTGCACAGAAAGGTTGTAAAGGAAATCGAGACGGTAAGTATGAAATTAATTGAGCTTCATCAAAGAAAGATCTTATGAAATTAAAAACATAGCATATCCAGTTATTTAAAATATTGTATTTGCTGTATAACATTTAGAATGTAAACTTCCAATCTCTATCCAGGACACATTTATTTTAAGCACTTCATAATTTAGAACAACAAAGCAGATGGGACGTGCCCATGATTTTTGTAATTACTCGGGGTCTGCATTTATTCTCATTCCATTCCTGTTCCCGGAGCATGTGTTGTCCTCGTGGACTGAGGTGAAGGGACTTTTCTGCCACTTCCCATGTTCCCCTGCTGCTGGCTGAAGCCAATGATTCTATTTAGGGCACAACAACTCCCCTTCCAGCTCCAAGGCGGTCTGTGGGGAGTTCCCAAAGACAACAAAAACGAAAAACCAAAAATCTCTACTGAAAAAGAAAAACGAACAACTGGAGACCCTAGAGATAAGGCACCTTATTATTATCTCATTAACTGATGACACATTTAGCCCAAATTCAGTGTCATTGGGGCACTTCTTGATGGGACCAACAGAGATTATTTTTCACTAACTGTAGCTAAATTGATGCCCGACAGGCAGATTATTTTCTGTGATCTCTCACTGGGGAAGCAGATCAAAGCCACGCCGCAACGTCCCCGACCAGCCGCTGGAAGGCTGCCCTTGTTGGGCACCATCACGCCACGCACCGGGCGCCTGGAGGGGAGGGGGCGAGGCGGCGCCCAGCTCGACGAGCTGCAACGCGGAGTGAACCGCGCTCACGTCGGCTCTGCGTACAGCGCGGCGGTCGCCAGGCGCCCGGGTGCACGTGCAGAGGACCCAGCTACCTTGATTCTGATGCTAGTTAATTATTAAAAAAAAAAAAAAAGTCTTCCGTGTGGATCTGTAGGATAATCTCCATAATCATGTCACGGTGCAAACCTGCACAGCTGGCCCCGACCCACACTGCGGGTTATGGGGTGTGAGAAGAGTTGAGCGGTTTAGTTGATAAAATTCTTTCCTGCATGAGACATGTATTGCTTCGTGGATTGAAGGGCATTTTTTTTTCTTTTTGGTTTACAAACAGAAGATAAACTGTCTCGCAAAGTATTTGACTACACAGCAAGTCCCAGTTTCAAGGATGTGTCTATGTAATTGGACACCATTAACCTTGGGTACTTAGAAATCTGGACTTACGGCTCCCTGACTTCAAAGGGGTGTTTATAATTTTTGTACCAGGACAACAATATTATTAACAGTGTATTTAGTATTTGGTTCTGCCTTATGAGCTTGGTGCTTTTACTTACATATGTATGAAAAATATAAAAATATATGAAAAATAGAACAGCCAATTTTTACTATTTATTTTTTAAAAGTGCCTATATTTAGGCTGTGCAGCATGGCGTTCTAGAATTCTGAATGTTAATCAAGGCTCTACAGATAACACGTAATGATGATGTTCAAAGGAAAAATAAATGTTACTTGTGGATAGAATGTCCACTACTCTAAAACTGATAGAATTTCCCCGGAATGCCATTATCACTCTCAGATTTCTTCAAGATTCTTCATTTTTCAAATCACAAGGTTATTACAATTTTTTTGGCACAGTATTAATCTAGATGTGAAAGTGAACTTGGGTATCACTAAAATCACGAAGGTCAAGTTTGGGTTTGCACTGAGGGGGAGGGGGCTTGGGGAATGACCCCCAGCAGCAGTGGCACCAGACATGGACACCAGAGGTCGGCTCAGCCTCCTGACCAGGTGGGCCCAGGCCACATAGCCCGCAGAGCTCGGTGTGTGCGGTGGCGTGGCCATCGGTGGGCTCCGGAGGACAGCTCAGAGGACCGCGCCTGAGTCTCCGTGAGTGAGCTGTCATTTGCAAGTAATTTCACCATCTGAATAAACTGAGAGGAACTGTCTACTCATCCAAAATGGTGGGCTCAGTTGCGTGGTCAGCATATCGTGCACTTTTTTGCCCAACTTTCTGAGGGAAAAATAAGATCATGCAGTATACACGGCTAGTACTCATTTGTTACTGGTCTGTGAAATTTCTTGTACCTTGTATCCATTCTTGTGTTTGGTAATTATTTATTACATGAAGTTTTGTGTATCGTAACAGGTTCAAAAATAAAGGCTAAGATTCCTTTATGATACAAAAAACACAGAAATATAAATAAATAATTGAATTAAAAAATTAAAACGAAAGATTTTTTTCCCTGAAAGTCTTGGCCAAAAACGTGGGTGTGCACTATACACAGCAAAATGCAGCACGTTTCACGAGACATTGGGGACTTCACTGTCCTTGCACATAGAAATCCCAGTGGAAAGAAGAGAGAAGACACCGTAAGTAGATGGAATGTCTTGTACAGGGTGGCGGCAAAGGTTTAATACATGGTGATGAGTCCCAGTGGCTTTAGTTTCTGGAAATTAAGGAGAAGATACCTTCCAAGGTCATTCTGGAAAAGCTTCCTATGCTGTGGATATGCGCCCCACTTGGCAGCTAGCCACGTATTGCTTTGTTACAAACCTTGAATAGTTACCACACTTTACTACCTAACTTCCGTGCTGTCGTGTAACTTCTCATCGCCGGTGCTGAGTTTGCCTCTGTAATTGGTTTGCAGGTTGCCCAAGCTGTCAGGCTCTACCCCCAAATTTCATTCTTTGTGGCATCTTCCACGGGCCTCCCCAGGACAGGAAGTCAGGTGAGTCTTTTTAATTTATGATTTGATGCTTTTATACTCGGCTCATGTTTGACTTAATGAAAGTACATTTGTGAACTTACAGCTATAGTGTGTTAGGGAGACCGGCGTGTCTCACACACGTTCAAGGTTAGACACACGAGGAATGCATGCGAGACGAGGTGCCCAAGGTCTCTGAGCGAGAAAAACAACTCAGTGTTTAACTAAAACTAAAATCCCATGTACGCGTGGGCCACAAAATGGTGACTGTCACTTGCAGAACTGTTTTTGTGTCTGTGTCGAGCCTTTGCCAGGAGTGAAGAGACTACTTATTGTTTCATTCTGATAACTGTTCCTTCATATCAATGGATCTGTGACAGGCTCATAAGGATCTCACACATTCGTTACAATGTAAAGTGGCTCTGAAGGTAAAAATTGCTTGCTCACAAGTAGTCACCCATTAAACACCTTAAAAATAAGGAAGGATAAATGGATCAGTACCAAGAAACTTGAATGAATAATCCCCGACTATGAGGCTTTGGCTGGTAAGCACCAATGAACGACGCAGTTGAAAACGTTCACCTTAGTGGAAATTAGAAACGGGGACCTGTGTGCCCAGACATACCTCGCCCCCCAGACACTGCTCGGTCTCCACACAGTCCTTCCCCTGGGGTCCTGGGGTACCCTGGCGCCCATTCCGCAGCTGAAAGGCAGGCCAGTCCTAAGAAACCTGGCCGCAAAGATTCCCCAGAAGTTGGGCTTTCTTTTCGCTTCCTTGGCAGTGTATGTGGGTGCCCAGTATGGCATTTGTTATCTTAGCTAATACTCCCTTTCCTGTGTGTCTTTCTAATGAGATCACCAAGTTCTCCCCCCACCCGCGCCCCCCGTCTCTGGCCCCCGCCTGGCATAGCCTAGGTTCTGAACAATGTACCAAATAAACAGGCAAGGAAAACTACTTCGCTAGTTCACAGAGCTGATTTTAGAAGCCTCCTTTTTTAGAGAAAAATGACACTGTCGACCTGGCGTCAATAGGATAGACACTTTGAGTTGCTTTTATCTTCCCCTCATGATCACGTAGCTTTCTGTATGCAGGAATCTTTTAAGACCAGGCGTCTGCAGGAGGGCTGGTCAGAGGTAAGGTCGCAGTGTAGACAAGAACAGCCTTTGGCTCTGTGAGTAGAACGTACCCCCGGGCCAGAGTAGAATCTGCGTGACCTTGGCCTCATTAGCAGATGCCCTAACGAACTGAACCAGCCCGCCAGACTACAAAGCGGCAGGAAAGGGATCTCGCCCACGCAGTCCACTTTGTTACATAAAATTTGCAGCCTTACCGCTCGACACCGAACAGGCTGGCTGGACTGTCACATCGTCAAGAAGATATTTGTCAGTCAAAAAACAGGCAAGTTAGCCAACAGGCGTGTCTGACTTTTTTTTTTTTTTCCTGCCTAGACTTTGAGTGGTGATTGGACTGGTTTGTGTTTGTAGAAACAGTTACATTTTTCTTGCCAAAAGAGGATGCTCTTTTTCCCCACGGAAACTTAATGAAATAACTGTTACATTATATGAATGCATTTCCTTAAGAATATGTGTCAGACTATCAAATCCGTTAACGAAAATTCTCATCTTTTTTTCTTTTTGAAATTCTGGACGGGTTGCTTGGGTTCCAAGTTAAGCGAGTTCATAGCGCCATCTAGTGTTTCAACACAGTGATTGGCGCAACTGGAGAAATTTTAAGTCCCGTGTTGGCTGTACACGCGGTGTCTTCCCTTCTACGCTCCCACGAGTCGCTTGGCTGAGTCAGGACAGCATTTTCGGGTTTGGGTTTATTATTCCCCTTGATTGGGCAGTGATGAGTGTGATTTCTCACACTCACCGGCGTGAGAAATCTTCCATTAAATTGCAGCTTGAAAAGAATCCCCAAACATCAGCAGAAACACACGGCCCTTTTCTTTTTAGAGGATTAGCATGAAATGAGCCCAGAAATAAAGCCAAACGGTAGCACCCAAGGTAAAGGATGGAAACCCAGCTTTAGATAAATTAAGTCTCTTCCCACCCAAAGAAGGTGAATAAAAATAGAGGGACTGGAGGACAGATGATATTCGATTCCATGTACTTCGGAAAACATATTCTCTGAGTGTGTTTGGAACTAAATACAGAGAGGAAAATGTTCCCTGAGGAGACACAGCAACGTGCCAAAGAGGGAATTCCTTGCTGGTGACCCAAGTAAACCAGCAGACCTCCATCTACCCTGTGGTTCCTGCCCAGGGCAGGCCCCCCTGGGCGCCCCATGGACGATGGGGCCGAGAGTGTCCGAACCTTGTTTAAAGGTATGGGGGAAGCGAGCAGGACGTGCACGCACTCAGCGCCGAGATATTCTAGCCAAGCCGCACAAGGCGGCGTGTGTCTGCGTTTTCTGCGTAGTCGAAACATGGTGCTCTTTCAGAAGAACTTGTCCCTGTGACCTCATCTCCCAGAGGCAACGCGAAACAGCGCTGGCCCCTGTGTGAGCAGCGGGGCTGGCATTCAGACTCGTGTCACTCGGTCCTGGGCACGGTCCCAGCTATCTGTGCTGGAGTTTTTCTCCCCTGGGGTCCTGAAAGCTTGGGAGGGCAGTCAGGAAAGGCGTGGGGAAGGGGACGAAGGATTAAGTGTCCTGGGCACTGGCAAGAGAGCGCGGCTACCTGTGAGCTTGAGGGCTGAGCTGTGACATCTTTACGTGGCATTTTGTCCAAGGCTTTGTAACCCTTCAAGTCCCACTTTCTGAAGGACGGAACGATGATCGGTTGCAAACTTTATACACAACCCATTTTCACTGACGTATCCCCCACATGGAATATTAATAATGATCAAACACTTAAAAACATTGCCGATGTACAGAGGGTCGCACATTCAACAGGGAGACTGTTGCCGTGCGAACGTCATTACGGTAATTGCGGCCCCTCGCAGATGGTCACAGCTCCTTTACTGTCTAACTTTTCCGTATCCATTCCGACTCATTTGGGAGCGTTCACTTGTTTGTTCGCCAGAGAAGCCGTCGTATTCTGTAACTATTTCACAATTAAATATACTTAGGAAGTATGGATTTTTAAAATGTGCCCCACTGTCACCGGGGCTTTGTCGTGCCTCTTGTAGACCAGCCGTCCAAGGGGCACAGCCCGCAGCCCTTTCCTGATTGCCCTACAGGTTCTAAGAGCCCCCGCCTCTTCCTCATAACCCATCCCAGGGGGAAATGCTTCGCCACTGCCGTATTATGTCACTGTGGATGAAAAACATGCCAAAATGCTAAAATATTTATGACTCCGTCCACCTGCAGTAGCAGCTCCTCGCCACTTACTGGTAAGCCCTCGCCGTCCCTCTCGGCTCGAAGGCGACGCCAGACGGGGGGAGGGGCGTGCTGGCAGCTGTGCCTGGCCGACTCCAGCGACTTCAGTGCACTTGCCCTTGGCAGAGAGCTTTGCCCGAGAACAATAGCACACATTGTGGCCAACCGCCGGGCCACCACTTGGCCAGGCTGCACGTTTCTCTGCAGCCGCCGGCACAGCAGTGGCCCTGAGCGAGGCGTCTTGTTTCAGGCCACTCTGCCGGGCAGGTTCCTGGGGGTGGTTTGAGGGAGATTGGGCAAAGAGGTGTGTGTGCGTGTGTGTGTGTGTTTTTCTTTAAAAAAATAATAAGAAATCATGAGTCAATGTGCCCTGCACAAAACCTCCAGTAAGGAAACCAGCCTGTGGGGCCACTGCCACAGACGCCAGTCCCCGGGGGTGGGAGAGAGGCACGCACGTCTGCGGGGCGGATCAACTTTGACTTTCTGTCACCCTCCCAAAGCCTCCAGGGGGCCTGCTGGCGTGCTTCGTGGCACCCAGGCAGGGCCGTCACCACCCACAGTGTCCCTACCTGGAGCTCAGGCCCAGCCCCGCACGCCCGCCCTCGCAATACGTGCCCCAGGACGCGCGAGCGGACGTCGAGGGTGCGCCAGCCACCGCGCGTAGGACAGGACTGCATGTCACAGCGGGCGGGAAGCCCAACGTCTCTCACTGCCAGTGTCACCTTCACCGGCGTCCCCTGCTGGCTCAGGCTTTGTCTAGCACTCACCCTGCCGGGAGGCCCACCAACAGGTGGCACAGTCTGCCCTATCCTGCTGTCCTTCCCGGTAGGGCCACCGCGGCGGCTCATCGCGTCTATCAGCGCGGGGCGGCGTGGCCTGGCTGTCAGCCCCCACACGACCGCGGACAGAAGGGGACGCTCGCTGTCCAGGAGCCTCAGGAAGCTGCCTGGGACCCGCTCCCTGGCTCCCTGAGCCCCAGAGTCGCTTCTGGGAGGGGGAGGTGGGGCGGGCGGCTCACGTCTGGCACTGCCCCGTGTGCTGGGCGCTGGGTCCTCGAAGCCAGTGGCAGGCATTTAAATTCTGGCTCTGCAGGTGCGACAGCTGTGCGGCCCGCGCAGGGCACGCAGAAAAGAGAGAAGAACAACTGCCCGAACAAAGGATGGTGTTTCTTCAGCAAAAGTGGGGGACAGCGGCGGGCGCGCCAAGCTCCTCGAAGGTATAAAGAAAACCTCGTAAAAGTATAAAAGCTAAAATGAATGCTGCTGAAGGAAAAATATGATTAAAGTGGCACTTGGCTATTAAAGTTACATATTGCACAATTAAAGCCATAAAACGGGAAGAAATGAAACTGTTATTAGAGACATCAGTGTGGGCTTTTAGTGAGACTTTTTACTGTGTGAGTGAGAGAGAAATAACATGCAAATGGAAATGAGGAAATTAAGATCAAGGAAGAGCGTGCTTCTATAACCAGGGATTAAGCACAAAGATAAATGCAATAAAAAAGGCAAAGAAAATAAGACGAACCAAAAAATATGGAATTTCCTTTGCTCTTTGAAAAATAAAACTACAATAAGATTGCTTTTTTTTTCCCCCTTAAAGCAAATTCCCTTGCCTTTCTTTGTATCCGGCTTCTACTATTGTCCTATGTGGTGTAGTGGCGGGGACATTTTGGTGGCCCCACAAAGCTCTAGAACGTCTGAGAAGACAGAGCATATATCTGGCAGGAGACTTGAGGAGGCCTCATATGCAGTTGCTTCGTAACGTAGTGGGATCCAGCTTTCAGAAAGAAGCGAGGTCAAGTGCGCATCCCATGTCGGCTGGTAAGACCAGTGGCAGTAGAACACTCTGTGGGAAAGAAAGTTTTGAAAAGGGTGGGTCCCGGAAACTCCAAATAAAAGGGCACAGCGGGAAAGATTGAGCGTGGAAAGAATACCTGGATATCTACAAAGACCTGGGCCAAGAGGCTCAGTACTTTAAGAATAAAACACATGCCGGACGTGAGGGAAAAGACAAGAAGATACTTGAAAGGCTTGCAGGCAGTGAACTCGGCAGAAATGTCTTGCGGAGCCTCTTCCATGGACGGCTGTGCATCTGCCTCTCAACTAGGCTCTTCACTGACGCTTTTACTTTGATGTTTTCGGCAGATTCCTGGGTTTGTCCCAATGTGTTCTGTTTGTTGAAACCAATAGATTCTTCGAGAATGATGGTTCTGTGTGTACTGGAGGGCAAAGTCCGTTCTGCCGCTGTGGGTGGGATATTCCGTACAGGTCCGTAAGTCTGGTCGGCAGCGCAGCTCAAGTTCTCTGTTTTCTGGCCAATCTTCCTAGGTGTTCTAGGCAACACTGAAACGGGGTATTGAAATCTCCTTCTGTTTTTGTTTCGCTGTTCCCTTCTCCCTTAGACTCTGTCCGTGTTTGCTTCCTGTATTGGGGCGCCCCGATGTTGGGTGCATGTATATTTATCATTATTATATCTTCCTGGCAAATTGACTCATTTATCATTATATAATGTCCTTCTTTATCTCCTGCGGCAGTTTGTGACTTAAAGTCTGTTTTGTCTGATGTAAGTATGGCCACCCCTGCTTTCTTTGGCTTTGCCTTCAGTGCAGAATAACTTTTTTCTGCACTTCCACTTCCAGCCTGCGTGTGTCCTCATAGCTAAAGCGAATTTCTGGCAGACAGCACTTCTCGCAGCTGTCACCTTTCTCCTGCATCAGATCCCTCGGGGGACTTCTCACACCAGACCCACCGAATTAAAATCTCTATAGGCGGCGTTCCCAAACCCACATTTTTGAGGAGGTAAAGTTAAAACCCAGTGTTCCCACTTCTTCACGGCATAAGCAAAAAGACTTGCAGGGACAGGCAGGGGCCAAGGGAACTTTACCAGTGACATACTGCACGATGAGCACAAACAATCTTTTGGACCCCATCAGAATTCAGGAAAAGTAGAAAGCATGCAAAGTGCTTGGAGAAATGAGCTCTCTCGAGAAGGCGAATGATGGCGCAGAACTGCCTCAGGCTGTCCCAGGTCAGAGTGGAGGCCACCTGCCTGCGCTCGGCGGAACGCTGAGCACGTGGGTCTCTGTGGACACCTCATATGCCCACTGACCCTCCCAGACCCCTGGCTCTCTGCACTGGTTTCGCGGTGTCATTGGGGTAACAGGAGAAGAAGGCAATGACTTGGGCCTGAAGGGACGTGGGGATGGAGAGGCAAAGAGTCAGGCAAAATCTCGGAGACGGGATCCTGGTGGGGAGGAGGGCTGTCCGCTGTGGCAGCTGGGAGCAGAGATGGCATCGAATTCATAGGGTTTCATTGACGTTATCTCTGTTTAACCTCGGTTTCCGAGAAGGACGGCAGCTGTGAGCGTGAACGAGGGGGCTATGGACAGCCCACCAAGAGACCAGAAACAGGCCGAGCCTACCTGACCGTCCAACAGGAGGCGGCCAGGGCGTGGGCCTCTCTGCGCCTGCTTCGTGGCCTCTGCCCCCCGCCTCCGCGCGTGTGCTTTCTCATGGGGCACCCCCGCCCCTCCGCCACGTTCGCCAGGCCAGCTCCTGGCCTCCCTCACGCTTGGGGGTTTCTTTCTCTTTCTGCCATACCAACAGGGAGTTCTGAGATGCATTTGAAGTTCTAATTCTATGAAATCCCTGTTGCAAACTTCAGGAGAAGCTATCTTCCTATCATAACAAACTATTGATGACTATGAACATTAAATTTGTTAATTAATCATTAACTGATGCAATGTGCCAAACATTGAGTTCTACCTTTGGGGAATCAGAGCCCACAGGGAAGACAGATACGACATTTTAGTCAAATTTAGTCAAATATGTCTAACTATCTCTAAATACGACTAAAATGTCCTATTTGTCGACATGGGTAGCATTATCATAGAGCTATAACAATCCCGGGGGTGGGGGGAAGGGGGTAGAGTAGGGAGAGAAACCCACTTTTCCTAGGGCGGATGGGTAAGACGTCAACAATCAGATAAAGCTTTAAACTCTGCCTTGGAAAATGAGTAGGATTTGCCAGGTAGGAAAGGAAAAAAGAGAAATGGGGCAAAAAGAATAGCTTATGGTCCCAATAACCCGCCTTAGTGTCATTGCATTGGCTGATGCCCACACAGCTGTTTGGACTTTCCCCCCTGCCACCGAAGCCTTGAATTAAAGAGACTTGACTTTTACTAAACGCGAGCGCTGACTTCAGGGCGGGGTGGAGAGTGGCAGTGTGGTGTTGACATCTATCTACGGCCTGGGAGTTTCTCTTTCCTTTCTGTGTGGCCACAGACCATTTTGAAAGTCCTTTCAGAAATGGTGGCTTATCCAGATGTCCATCCACAAAGTCACAGCTCTTTCAGACTTTGTCAAATCTGGCATTGTCACCGTGGGGAGCTTGCTTGTTGTAGAGTCTGAAGTCTGTGTAACACTCGGTGCTGGTGATTTTTGGGGGGGTGTTTGGACATGTTTACATGTTTGCTTAGGAAAACAGTTTTCTGAACGGTGACGACAGACTGTGACTTCAGTGGGAAACAGCTCTTCAGCACATTGGCAAGGAAGGTTCTGGCATTTGCTGTAAGCCCTGTTTGAATGTCTTTGGGGTTGGTTTGTCTGGGGAACTCATATATTCTTATTGATTACATATTAACAAAAATGATAGCAAGTGAAGAATGGTCGGTGCTTTCTCAATGAAAGTGCTAACGGGATAGAAACAGGTTTCATTCAACCTCTGTTCCATTGCATCCTACTTCACCAAGAGAAACAGTTCTCTTCAAAAATAAGGTATTTCCTAAGGGTCTACTTAAACCTGGCCCAGAAGTGAATGACAGTGACTTTCCGCCCTTCTTTACCTCGCCACCCCTTCCAGACTCCTTCTTCCGCCTTAGATCGGCTTAGTTGGCTTGGTTTGTTTTCGGCTGCAACAAGAGTGATTGCCACTAGTATTTTAAACTGTCCCATGCCTCTTACGACAGGCCAGGTAGCATTCTGAGCATTTATGCGTATCTAGTTATCTGACACTTGCGCTAAGTCTCCGTGGTGACGTCGTTCCTCTGTGGTTTGAATGAGGGGAGGACACAGACATTAGTAACAAGTTCAGGGTCAGGGAACTAACCGATGGTTCTGGGAGATGAATCAGGCAGTCTAGCTGCAGGGACGGTCCCCTTCGAAGATCTGTTACGTTTTTCACAACTGTCCCAGTACATGTGCTTTCTGGTCACAGTGTCCTAGCAGAGGTTTCATTTGAGGGCACCGGGGACCCCATGCCCTTGAAGCATCTCTCATCCTAAACTGAAGTGACAGCGAGGGTCCCTTTGCATACTCTGTCCACCTAGAAAGTGCCACTTATTGATGGCACCTCTTGGCTTCGTTTGGTCGCTGACATAGAGCGAAAACACCCCTGAAACTTCCTGCCCCTGCCTCTCCGTGGAGCGCATGGCTGTGTGTCAGGTGCCCTTGGAATCAACGGGCACCGCACAGAGGCGTTTCCATTGGGGTCATTTCTGGTGACCCACGAGCTCAGACCGAGGAGAGAGGAAGGCCCCGCGGCCTCCGGCTGTTCCGTTTCTGTGCGAAGACCTGTATGCACAGAAAAAGCATTTAAAGAGAAGCGCGCGTGTGCAAAAATAGTGCACCGTTTAGTGACAGAGAAAGCCAGGCGGGGAGGAGTTGTCTCTGGAGCATGGGAAGGCCCGTTCCTGTGTAAGTGGACCCGCCCTGGCGGTCCCCCAGACGGGACACCAACACCGTATTTGAACGTAAAACGAAGTGAGCCCCAGAGAAGTGCTCCCGCCACGGTGCTGGGAGGGACGTGAGCGGCCAACGCCGCGGGGGCGGGTGAGGACCGGGCGCTGAGACAGGCCTGACCGGGGCGTCGAGCTCGCTGTGAAAGGACCCACAGGGATCGCTTCGTTCCACGCCACTCTGTCTACTAAAACATTTCAAAAAGTGCTGATGTCGGGCCAGAGAGCTCGAGTGAGTTGACAGCGGGCCATGGAGAGTTTGGGGCGCAGCCAGGGCCAGACCCGCCCGCCGTGGGCGCCGCGCCCTCACCCCCACCCCTGCCCCTGGGGCGCGGCAGCCACTTCACGCCCAGGAAAACCCTGTACTGATTGTAGTGCGTTCAGTAGTGCGAAAGGTCTAAGAAATTATCCCGTCTCTGGGGTAGGCTCGGAATTTGGCACTAACTTGGGTGTTTCAGACAATGCAGTCAAGCCTTTTCCATCCGGGAAATACGCATCTTGATGGTTTTCGTGAGATAAGGCATTTCACACGTTTGTCATGAGGCATTTAAGACCAACCCCAAGGCTGTGTTTTAGAATCGTCCTTTCCGAAGGGCAGCGTTCCCCATGTTTTGCACGTCTTGCTCCCTGGGACCGATGTTAGGATTCTCCACATCGGCGTGGAGGTGGAAATCCCTCACGCTGCCTTCATTCTGCCCATTCCCCAGCCAAAAACATAACCAAGGGACAGTGTTCCTAGGAAAATTTGATCCCCTTCGGGTCATCGGTTGGAGAATTTGCTGTCTCTTTCTGGTGAATGGAGACATCTATCACATAAAACCAACAAACTGACCTGTTTGGTTTTCTTGACCCCCTTCCCCCATTGAAAACACAGAGGAACAAAGAGAATTAAAATATTCTTCCACTCGCCTAATGTGAATATAAAATTGAATATCTCCGAGATTTAAATGATATGGTAAAAATTTTAACTTTGAGCCAACAATCTAAATCTAGGGTCAGCTAAAACGAAAATTAATGAGACTCCTTTCAGGTTATATTGGAAACAATATATGAACGGTTTGGTAACAATTAAAATGTACTGATTAAATTATGTCTGACTGGAGTTAAAATTTGTCTGCATGTGTTTTTGAAAGATTGGAGCACTCAGAGTTCTTAACGCTAAAAATATGGGAACTTTCCGGGGGCAGCAGGGTAACAGCAGGGTACGTGACAGACGGGCCACATTGCCCAGTGTACAGCTCGGTGCTGCCACTGTCACTCAAGTCACCGCTGGCGAAGTCCTGATCTCTGCTCCATTTGCAAAGTGGGACACTAATTCTACCCTCCTCGACGGGATTCAGGTGATTTATACATTGTACTTAGGGCACCTGGTACTTCACAAGACTCTGGCCAGGTGACCGGGCTAATGGCACATTGTCCTCGTCAGTCTGGGGGCTTCTATAACTAAACACCACAGGCGGAGAGACTTAGAAATCACAGAAATTCAGTTTTCACGGTCCTGGAGGCTGGAAGTCGAAGGCCAGGGTGCCATCAGGGGCAGGTTCTGGTGAGGACCCTCCTCCAGGGCACAGCCAGCGACTTTTCTGTGAGTCCTCACAGAGTGGAGGGAGGGCGAGCTAGCTTCGGGCCGTGCTGGACAAGGGCACCAGCCCCACTCACGAGAGGGCTCCGCCCTCACGACTTAAGCCCCTCCCAGAAGCCCCACCTGCAAAAACCATCACTTCAGAGATTAAACTCAGTGTACGAATTTCGAAGGGACACAAATGTTCAGTTCATAACACATACTGACCTACAATATCACCTGGAATGTTTATAAACCTAGCCGTCTATGTTAGCAGCTAATTTAATCATCATTTGCTTTTTAATTTTAAAAATTATATCTGAAAGAGAAGATTATCTCATTATTTGAGATTAGGCAGAGAAGATGGCTATATAACCTCTTTCTTTCTTTCTTTCTTTCTTTCTTTCTTTCTTTCTTTCTTTCTTTCTACCATCTATCCATATATCCGTCCATCAATTTATCCATCCTTTCTCTTTCCATCTATGAAGCTCTTAATGTGCTTCTTTGAACTTGTCGTGACATCTGACTGGTTTCCTCACTGATTAATGAGTTCAATAAAATTTTTGACACCTGTTCACCTTCCACCTGCACGAGAGTTATGATTGTATCGACCTTGAAAGACGGTCTTTTAACAACTACAAATAAGAACACATTTTTTTTTAACTTGATAAAAAGGAGTAGGCGTTAAAAAAAAAACCTTACACCCCAAAAAACTAGCTGAGCCCATGTTTTTGTCAAGTGTCAAAAAATATGTTACTCTGCTTTCTTGACTTCCTTTAAGTTTAATGACAAGGTCATACCTGTCACCAGAAAAGAGGTAACAACTTTTTGTTTGTTTGCTTTAAAATTCAGTGCTAATGTGTGAATTATGTCACCTTGAAATCTGTAAATGTCTAGTAGATTTCAGATTTACCTTCCGAATTTCTTAATACAAAAACGAAGGCATAAGCAACCAGGTGGCAGGCATGACCCCTCAACTGGACAGTAGGCCGCGCCTTCAGTCAGTGGCTCTGTAGTTGGCGTGGATTTCTGCCTTCACGTCGCAGACCATGTTCAGAACCTGTGTGAGCACACTTCCCATGGACGTGTCGTAGCTTCCCTTCAGGTCTTTTATCTTCTCCAGGGCCTGCTCTTCAATTTCTTCTGCGACGCTGCCCTGAGAGCCCATCACCTACCAACAGAAAACAGAATTCACCACACCAGACATCATTTCAAATTTCCATGGTTTTACAAGCAAAAAATTTTTTCAGTCAATTTCTCTGTGATTGTTCTATGGTGGACGCGTTACGTGTTATTTTTCCAGACTCTTCTCACAGAATGGAGAAGATCATGAGTGTCGGGGTGGGAAGGATAAGCTTCCCTGAAAAGGGGGGCTGGCCTTGGCAGGTCCTGCTGCTTCTAAGGGGACAACCCCCAGCCCGAAGGAAAGCAGGTTCGCGGCCTTCACACCGGGCTTGGGCTGGCGCTCGTCGCATTGCCTGTGGACGCATAACAGCCTCCACTCAGCTTTTGCGTCCCCTCTGTTGTTCGTCAAGCCGGGGAACTGCACACATGAAGGGTTCGGCAGTGAAGCCTTCGTAACGTTATGCGTCGCCAGAGCAAGCGACCTGCTTCTGACTTGGCTGCTTTGTGAACTCAGCCTTTCTTAAACGCGGCTTGCTCAGGCGACATAGTTCTTTTTCGTGTGTCAGTTTTTTCCTCCTGTGAGTGTCTAGGGAAGGTGCACGTTGAATTTACTCCAAGAGATCCACTCATGCCCAACACCTATTCAGGGCTGTTCGACTGTCCTAAATTCTGGAATCTACCTCATCGCTCTGGGTCCTCAACTTGAAATCAAATGGGATAAAGACTATGGGGTTCAAGCTATTTTCTGTTTCTACCCCAGGAAAAAGGGTTTTCCCAGAGCAAAAAAAAAAAATCATGTTGAGGAGATAGAGCTTCTAAGACATCTATATAAAAATCACTGCATTCTTATTTTTATATCGTACACGTTATGGTAAGTCTGTAATCTGGTACATAGTTTTCGCTTGTGGAACGTCTTTATTGGGCTTAGCGATGTTTCCAGTGTTCAGTAGCCATGTGGGAAGTAGCCCCCCGTTTTGACGGTGCAGGTCTGGGGCGACAGATGCCAGCTGCCGGTGTTCATTAAAGTGCTCATATGCTGTGTTAAGACAACATGGTTATTTTCTGAAGATATTTCTTATGAAGATGCGTTAGTGAAAATTATGGTTGTCCACTGTGTCGCTTGCACATTTTAATTTCTATAAACCATTCACACCGTCGGAAACACTGGAGCGCTCTTGTAAGTAGCCAGTCGTCGTATGTCTCGTTCTGCACAATGAAATAGAATATTATTCCTGAGTTTAGCTGATGTGCAGTCATGTGTGTTTGTCCAGTGTTTCCTGGACAGTACCCACCATGCACTGCGTCCAGTGGCCTTCCTGGGGGGGCATCCCAAGCCCTTGCCTCTGCAGGTGGCGTGGCTTTAGCCATGAGAGAGATTATACAAGTGACTGTAGGCTCCACAAAGCCCCCAACACTGCCTGGAGCACGGCAGGTGCTCAGTACCCATTGGTCGCACTGCATAGAACGGCAGGTCTGCAGGTATCACCGAGAACTAACCACCTGTGTCGGCCACTCTTGTTGGCAGAAGCCCGCTGCCTGAATGCGTGGGACACTAAATAAATTAGAAGTTGCTAATTAGGTGGCAGGTAATGGTACATTTGGCCCAAGAATGCCAGGAAAGGATTTATTCATGTTAATTTCCAAATCTTCAAATGTGGAGGCTGATGTGTGCAGCTCTACACCGTCATGACTGACTGAGGGTGTTGGGGAAATGTTTTCACGTTCAGTAAGTTTCCCTTAAGTTGTTCAAATGTCCCAGCTGAAGAGAAAGCAGAGGCTCGGGTCCCACACGCTGTTTCACATTCTCCATGTGAGGTTGTGGTTGCTTCGGAGAAAGCGTGATCCATCTGAATTTTATTGTACCAACAATAGATTTAATTTGCCTCCTGGAGTCGGGAGTTCTTTTTAGCAACGTCCTACCTTCTATACGTTGGGGAGACCTGAGAAGCAAGAGAGAAGTGGATCTTTGACCCAACGTACTAGTTGACATACCAGCCACATTGAGACATCTGATTCTATTGACAGGCCAGGGGACTTAGCAAAACGCATACAATAACAAGAGCTAAAAAGGAACCAAAAAAAATAACATCCAGATGCAACACCTACAACAGGCAGGGAAGCGGCTTCTTGGGTCTCCTCCCTGACCCGCTGGCCGGGGTGAACGGCGATGGGGTTTCACCGAGCTGCAGGGACTCCCACAGACAGAGGCCAAGGCCGAGGAGGAAGGTGGGCACCAGTGGCCCGATCGTGCCCTGAGGTAGCCTTGGCCTGGGCGCGTGGAGATTCCTCTCTGGGCTTTTGATCAACTCGCTGCAAAAGAGGCCTAGAGCTCTGATGAGGAGGGCAGGGAGGAGTTTAAATTATTCTCCCGCGCAGAGAACGGATATCTCAAACCAGGGTTACATCTTAGGAGAATCTCCTGGAGACATACTGTTGGAAGATTTCATGCAACCACTTTCTGAAATTACGGTCCGTTTTGCTGTGACTCGACAAAGAAGCAATGCCTCTATCGGAAATATTCCACGCAAGATGCTAGAGCCGGCGGCGTCAAGGGTGATCGCTTCCCCGGGTCCCGGTTGCCCTGGTTGTGATGGGTTCAATAGGAAAGATAAAGGCTGAGGAGAAATGCCCAGTTTTGCATTTTTCAATGAATGCTTACTGCGTGTTTACTCTTGGCAGGCGCTATCCCAATACTGAGGAAAGCAGAGGACAAAACCCACCAAGGACCTGCCATTCGGGAGCTTACAGTCCAGAAGGAGAAGCAGAAAATCGACAAAAACTGTAAGTCTTCCCCGTATTGCGTAGTGATACATGCCGTGACTCTCACGGAGGAGCTGGTCTCTTTTTTAATGGCAGACGCACATGTAGGTCAGGTGTTAGGAAGGGGAGCCGGTAATCGAACAGAGCTGAGAAGGGGGTGAATGGGTTTAGAAGACGAGAGTTCCAAGGAGCAGGTGCAGTGCATGCAAAGGCCCTGTGGTAGTGGCACGTTTGGGCCTTCAGAGGGAGAACAGGAAGGCAGATATGGTTAGAACAGAACAAGTAGAAACACGAGTGTACAATATGTTACAAACAACCAAAGTAGGTATTGCTGCAAATTACTGGAAAGTCCTCTGTTTCCTTATGATTTTCTTTTCCACTGGCTGTGTTCGTTCAGTAAATCTTTCATGAAAGCATAAGGACATGCTTTTTCCTACACTAGCATTTAAAAAATATCGTTATTTTATGGTAAAAGGTAGGTGCATGAAATTTCAGGGCCAACAGGTTAGAGAGACAGACCATGGCCAACTGTGCTGGGCTGTGGACGCCTGGGGGGACTTAAGGTTCCACTTTACAAATATTGATAAAAAAAGAATTTATTTTTGTTGAGTGACCCACTTTATTCTAGGAAGAACTTTTTGAAGAACAGCCCATTGGAAAAAAAAATTCTTATCCTGGGATGCAATGTACCTGTTCCTACACAAGCCCCACACCTTCTCCCACTAAAGTCAAAGTTGTAAATGAAGAGCTTTTTCAAACTGCTTGAAGTTCATCTTGCAAAGTCAGCCTTCAGAACAGAGCTTTATTTAAATCTTTTACTGAGGCAGAAAGAAAATATCATATAAACTCTAGTTATGGCACATGAGATTTGATTGTTTCTTCTAGTCAATGTTGTAACACAAAAGGAAGATGTCAGCTCTGAAAATTTTATGCATTTTTTTTATTGTAAAGTGCAGGTATTTTAAAAATGCTAGTGTAGGGAAAAGCATTTTTTTGTAGCCTGAGGAAAAATTTGTTGAATGACCCCAGCCAGTTGAAAAGAAGACCATAAGGAAATTTGCAACAATAAGCACTGTGGTAGTTTGTAAATCTCGAACTCACTGAAAAAAATTGGACCCAACAAGCTCATTGTACAATATTGGAGAACACTTATTATTGATTCTGCTAGTAAACACTAAGAGTCAAAAAATATGTCTTCTGGGGTTTTTTCCTTACGAAAAGGAGCTAGTCAATAATTTCGGGTCTGGAATCATCCTGGGAGCGATGTCTTTGATTTTGTATTTGAAAATATAATTTTTTATATATACTACGCACGAAATAACAACTGCCAATGGACACTTGAGATGGCAAATCAAAAAGCCTTGAAATGGAAAATGAGAAATTGTGAATGTTTAAGATTTAGTCGTCCAGCCTTGGTCGAATCATAACCGCCCCGTCCAGCGTAGTTGCCGCATTGCACCTTGTGACTGCGTCTTATGACCCGCTTTGCATGGAAACCAGCGCTGACTCGCTCGCTTACCTTAGCCTGTTTCGTTCGAAGCTCCTTATCCTTCTGCATCCTGTACTGGTCGATTTCCGCCATGGCCTCGTCCTTAGCTTGCTTTATTCTCTTTGCTTTTCCTGAAAATTAACAGTGGCATAGACGGGATGATAGTTCTTTTTCATGTACATGGAATTTCAAGCTTAATTTTTAAACATACAAGGTGAGGTCGGCATTATGTTTTGATTTTTTTTTTCTAGAACAGCAAACTGCACGAAACAACGACATTGAGAAACTCCTTATCTTTTCCCGTTGGGTTCTTGAGAGCCCGGGAGGGAGCCCGGCCTTTCACCGGTCTTCCATGTTTAAAGGCAGTGTCTGCCCCCTTGCTGACAGCAGTGATGGCCAGAGAACAGATTTCCGCTGTCACCTACTCGAAAAGACATTATTTGGTCAAAGTTTCTGTCCTGGTTCGCTGCCAGGACCCTTCAGTCCCCACCAACTGGATTCTATTTAACGCTGGCCGGGCGCCAGCGCACCACAGCCACGCCGCTCACACTCTATCAAACCCGCTTACAATTTTTAAAAGCATTTTATTGGGATTTTTTTCTTGCCATTCCTTGACTCTAGCATGTCTGATTAAGCCCCACAGCACATCAAAGTAGATCTTTTTTTTTTTTTTTCTAGTAGCTTTCTCTGAGGGGGACTTGAAAGTGGTTGTAAAACCGATTGTTTTTAATGGCGGGGAGTTTAGTTAGGTAGCTCCCTTTCTTTGATTAAGAGAGAAGGTGTAAACCTTAAGCCAGTGCACAAGCAACGCAGATGAAAGTCGGACAAACGCTATGTTGTGGGGTCATTAGCTACTCACAGGACTTTTTTTTTGACAACCCAAGGAAGTGGGGGTGGGGGGTTATAGACTAATATTAATTGCTGCAAGGCCCCCCCAAACACCTTCAGGGGGTTAGGTACTAATGCCTTCTGATCATTAAAACTTTAAAGCGACTCTGAACTATATTAAAATGCTTTTTCCTCTGAAGCTATTGTCTTTCTGTTTCAGTTAAATGCCTTCCTTCTTTTGCCCATTTAATATCGTTTCTTTTCTCTGATAATCTCTCTTAAACTTTTGTTTATCATTTTCGTCAAGGGTCGGTATTAGCGTGTAGATTTTGAACTAAATAACTGTTCTCTGGTTAAGTAGCATAAAAGCAAATTTTAACATAAGCTTCTATCTGTCATCGAGGTACATGTTTTCATAGGTCTTTGTTTTTAAGAAGCTTTCTAGCATTTGTGTGTAGATAGTTTTGAAATTTCTCTCCCTGCTAGGTGTGAATTACTTTGCTAATGGACTCACGATTCACTGAGTTACACATTAAAATGTGGCACTGAATGTCTGTTCTCTTTGAACGGCATTCCGTAAACCCACATTCAGAGCAAATATCTACCCGTCTTTGAAAATCCTGGGTCTGGTGAAAATCAGTGTTCTTCTGATGCTTGAGGCTCAAGGAACATTACCAGATATTTTTCCTTCTTAACTAAGGCTCATTGCCGTTCTCTCTCTATAGGATTCTTTATCCTCAACAGTTCTAGCCATTCTCTGGCAATCAAACACACACTATTTCATTCACAGAAGAAACAGATGAAGTGTTGATAGAAAAAACGATTCCAAACCCCAGCCCACTTTCTCGTCAAGGCTTGTCATTACTTTAGGACAACTATTTATTTAAGATGCAGTAACATTTTCTTGGTAGTCACGGGTTAGAGGATACGTGACTATTTTACAAAATAAATCACAACAAATATCATTCCTTCCCATCTTAATTCCATAATATGTAAAAATTTGGTTGCAAAGTCACAACTCTAGCCCATAAAAAGAAAAATAATAGTAACAGAAAGTGCCGCAGCCCCACCCCAGTGCTCCATGTGGACGCTGAATATTAGCTCCATTCCACAGCGACAGGGCTCTGAGTGTCGGCAACCCCCCCCTTCCTGTCCTGGCACTGGTCACCTGCTGAGTCTCAATCAATTAAAGAAGAGAGTTGCTGGGACCTCGCGGCTAGCTGGCGTTTTCTGGCTGGACTCAGAGCTGCCCGGGGCAGGGGGGGTGTGGCGGGGGGGACTGCAGTTGCTACCCCGATAATCCGGAGGGAGGAACGGGGCCCCAAGCCCCATGATCCACTGCGTCTCATCCACTTGTGTTAACCTCTGGTGTGCTGTGCTGTCGGTGGACGAGAATTTCCAGATTTTTAAATTAGACCTTTCTTCCTTTCTCCTTAAGCATGAACAACAAAAGGGGTTCCCATTCTTCTTTCTCAATCCCTTCTGCACCACACGTGGAGATGACCCCGTAGGGTCAGAATTTAAACGCGACAAGCCAATATCTGGTTCCCGAGTTCCTACCAGGCCATACAACTTCATTGATTTTTTTGGTTTAGAAACTGGGCTTTTCTCATGCCTTGTAACTCTACAAACTGCACGAGCAGGTGCTGGAGGGGCCTGTGGGAGAGGACGGGCTCACTTATCCACCCATCACTCGTCATGCAGTGTTTACCGAGCATCTACTGTGCGTGGTGCTAGGACCGGAGGCCAAGGCTACGGAAAAACATCTGATGGAGTCCTGCCTCCACATGACATCAGTACAGCGCATTTTGGAAACAGGCACATGCTGCTACAGCTTCCGAGAGAAACACCTGAAAATACATGAAGTTGCGAAAAATGCACAAAAGCAACGACGAAAGCAATGGAGCATGAATCTATCTCGGTCCTGTTTGTTCGGCGGCAGTTAAAAATCACCGCCGTTATGGGAACGTCTGAAATTCTGCGGCATCTCTACCTCCCCTCCCCCCCAATGTTTAGGTCTTACGGTAACAGAGTAAGTCAAAATTATAAATGAATATGCAGAGTTGGGGAGGGATTCCTGAGCGGGGGCCATTAAGCTGAACGAATGGACTTATTTAGCCAGGAAAAAAAGGGGATGGACGGGCTATTTTGGGTATTAGAAAAGAGGCCAAAGGGTCCTGAACTATTTCTGGGGCCTCTTTGTAAGTGGTCCCAGCTTAATAAAATTGTTCATTTTTAGACATGTGGCCTGCGACTCAGGTGGATACGTTCTACATTCAATAGGCCATTAAAAGGATAGAGTCTACAGGATGTCCTGTGAGATGAAACAAAAAGGAGAGGAAAATGTTTGGATTGATTTTTCAGGTGATTGGTGGGGAAAGTATTAAAAAATCAATGTTGAGCCAGTTAACACCGAACTCTGTGGGAGACAGAGGGAAGTGCTCAAAGATGGGCTCTCCCTAGCTTCTTGGTTAGGACAGGCCAAGGGCGATGAAGTCCCAAGATGCCCACATGCCCTCGAAGCGCAGAGAGCCCTACGCCGTGGCTTGGGTTGCCACCTTGGTTCTGGAACCTTCTTCTGATGGGAAAGGTGGGGTTTCATGGACCACTTCGGACAGGTCAGCATTACACACTGCTCACTGCTACCGTGAGACAGGAGAAGCTACGTAACCTTGAGCAAGTTAGAGTTTCTGAACCCTCCGCTACAAAACACATCGAATTGCTGCCAAAAGTCACTAGAAGGGTTAGGAAAAATGTGTATGAGGTGCTTGACAAAGAATATTCAGTGATTTGTAGTCACTATTAGGGAAATAGGCCCAGTTGCTGGGGCCTTTGGCTAAGAAACAGGGCAGCCAGTCAAGCATGAGTTTGAGGAGAAGCCCCCAGCTTGTCACCAGAGAAGCCTCTGTCACTCTCCAGAGGACACGCAGGTGCAGGTGTTCGGAAGCCAGCTGGACAGGCCAGTTTAGGATCTAGGAGAAAGGTCTCTGGTGGAGGCAGAGATGTGCGGGCGTCTGGGTTTGTGTCTGCGCTAGTCATAGTGACGGGGGTTTGGGCTGGAATCGAGGGGAAGTGAAAAGAAGGAGCAGGGAAGGGGGCCGAGGTCGCAACCTGGGGAAATTCCCACACTCGAGGGGCGAGAAAGCCGTGGAGGCTGGGAGCGGATGCTCGGGGAAGAAGGCTACAGCTACAGAGGCAGAAGATAGCGCGGCGCGGCTCTGAGCCGGGGACCGCCCGCCCCCCCGGGAGCGCGCGGAGAGGCCGGTGCTGGCTCTGCGTGTCGGGAAGGAACCAGCCCTGCTGGCTCCGTGCGCTTGGACATCTGGCCCCTGGGACCGCGAGATGATACGTCTCTACTGCTTGAAGCCCCCAGTTTGGGGCTATTTGTTATGGCAGCCCTAGAAAATGAACACAGAGATTCCGTGACGGACAGACCATGTGCCCATCGAGTACTGGAGGCAAGACGAGATACCTGAGCGTGAGGGAAGAACAGGTACCCGAACGGATACATCACCTGACAAAACTGGGCACAGACTAGAGGAAACCTGGGCTTGCTATGAAAACAAAGGCTGCTTTGGGTCTGTTTGGAAGTTTTCACCCGCTCCTGAGAACGGTTTTTATTCTGCCCTAACACAGATGGGAAAACAAAGAAACAAATGACACTTCTCGTGGTGTTAACAGGAGGACAAAACCAGCCTCGCTCAGAGGATGCTAAATTTTGCTCTCCTATTCCGAACATTGGAAAAGGTAGTAAGTCATCAGGGAAGCAACCCTCCCCTTCGGTGCCGGAGATCGTTACCAAGTTCCAGTGCTGACCCAAACCGATTTTATTTCATTAATCTGCCTCTCGGGGCTTTGCTTCTCCTTTACTGGTACTTTTCTTATTAAAAAATATCATAAGGCATTTTCTGTAGCTCCTGGTTGCATATAACCAAATGGTATTCGTAGATGAAAATGTGGTTATTATTTTAATATGACCCACTCGGAGAAATGAAAGTCCAATATACTTTCGAGTAGCCCATTAGTCTGGGCACCATAAAGAAAAGAGGAAGGATTTACAGGCCCACAAAACGCTCCGCGCAGGGCCAGGAAGGTCTAATAGAACCACTTCTATTTTATTAGTTTATTCCAAGTCATGTCTTCCTGAACCAAAACATCCACTTGCACAGTGAAGAACTTATTAAACCAAGGGGCTTGCTTCAATAATTCAGAATATCTGCATATTTGGGAACAAATAGGCAATTAGCTGATTTTAAAAAGTTGGCATCCTAGAGACCGGCAAAAACTAACCTACGTCACTCCCATAGCCCATGTGTGATCTGAGTCCAAGAGCAGGTAGAAATATTTTCTGAAGTATTCATTGTGCACGAAAGGTTAATTCCGTGGGGCTCTCACAGAGGGCCGTGCTTAAGAGATGACTGGGGGACTGTCCTGTTTTTCAGGGCATACCTGTGACGTGTCTGCTGTTTGCCCGTGGTCCGGGTTGAAACATGTGCGTTGTTCACCGTGTCTTCTCATCTACAGCCCATAATGCCACTCGATCGCAAACGCTGCGTCCCGCCGCTGCCAGAGTGGACGGATTGTTTGCTGGCGGGAGAGGCCGTGGTGTGGTAGAGGTGAAACACGGGCTCTGCGTGTCGCGTCGTGTGGTGCGCGTTTGGGCACCTGGGAGCAGTGTCAGGGTGGCTCTTCTCCATGGAGAGCGTCATTTGGAATCTGACTGACACACAGGCCACACGGGGACTCAGAGCGAAAGCCCGTGAGTCACGACAGTGAACCCCATCTAGGCGGTCTAGAGTTGGCGTCGAGGTTTGCAGCGACCAAGCGAAAGGGAGTGTGCCCTTCTACCAGGGCACACCTAGCAGCGGCGGTGTGGCAGATTTCAGAGAAACAAGGGACCTTTGTTTCTTCTGCTGATGGGGCCTTGAATTTCGGATTCAAGAGGCAGTACCCCAACCCGGAAGTCCAGGGAAAGTCTGGACCGAAACTGCTCTGCTGTAAAAATGAACCTTCTCCTGGACCAACACACCCACTTTTAGGTTTGCGTTAATGAACAACTTTTTAGGCAAAATGTGTTAACTTGAAGTAAGACCGTTTAAAATCGGACCAACCTGCTGGATTTTCATCTAAGTTCAGCCAAACAGTAAGGCTGTTTTGCACATAAAAATCTGTGTGAGTGTCTTAACTAATAAATATAATTTAATCCATAATCCGCGAATGGAAGCAAATATCTGAGCTATTTTAATCATCTACCCAGAAGCAGTCCAGGTCCCTCCAATTATAGGAAAAGTTGACTCAGAACTTGCAGCAGTTGTAAAAAAAAAGAAAAAAAAAAGAATGAAATTAGACCGTTCTATTCTACTTCTAGTAATATATAAGCATATATTCTGCATATTAAAAAACCCTGTAGACGGTACTATCTTAGGTATAGTTTTTCAACCCTTGAAACACCTTGGCTATACTTTCATTTTACCAAAAGAAAAGATCGAGGCTCAGAGATGTTAAATAACTTGTACAAAGAAACTTATATTTGTATCAAGAAACATTAAAAAAAAAAAGTGGCTGGTTTTTGTGTGCTGCAGCCTCGTACCCCAGCCTTTCAAGCCTGTTTGCTGTTTGCTCCCCACTACGCTGCGCCGCCCCCCCAACCCAGGGGTCGCCCTCAGTGGCTGGTGACTGTCCCGGGTGCATGGAGAAGTGTATTCCGTTTCCACAGACCCCGCAGCCTTCAGGAGCGCTATCCCTTGGGGCCAAACATTTTTACCATATACTGTTATGTGACAGCTTCACAGAGGTCTGAGGCCTTCCTCCTTAATGGAATGTATTACTACTTTAGCAGCGTAATATAAATATATATACATATTTATATACGTATACTACCACCTCATTAATCTCGAATTTTTCTAAAACGATTAACCTGTGAATTGCTCTGTTTTTGCTCTCTCCCCTCCCCCCGTTTCGCTCTCTCTCTCTCTCTCTCCCCCTTGCTGCCTCTCTTTCCTTCGTCTTTAACCATGTATTCAGGAGCCCGCTCTAGCAACGGCTCCATGTAGGTTTCTGTGCGGTTGTGAAAGAGACGGATTTAAGAACGGGAGCGTGATCACAGGCCGCCTAGATGGGGCTCACTGTCGTGACTCACGGGCTTCACTCTGAGTCCCCGTGTGGCCTGCATGTCGGTCAGATTCCAAATGATGCTCTCTACGGAGAAGAACAATGAAGGGAAACACACGGGTTTATTCAAGGGGGCGGCAGCCTGAACCTCTCGGGGGTCACCCTCTCTTCCTTCACGCTCATCCACGTGTTTATCTCATTGGAGAGTTCTTTAAGGAAGCGTCTAGGTGTGGTCAGCTCCCCTTAAATCAAAGTGGCTTGGAAATAGGCCTCCACAAATACTTATTAAATCAAGTTAAAACTGGTGAAATAGGAGAGATGCTGCAAAACACCAGGTACAAAAAGTAACGCTTATTTTGCCTTCGAATGATTGAGAAGTTATATGGTGAGTGTGGTCAGTGAGGTTGCCACGCTAAACTTCCGCTTGCTGATAACTGCCTAAGACAGCAGTTTCGACCCAGTGACCCCTGCCCTCTAAGCCCATGTTTTCCGAGGCAAGGAGGATAGACTGACGTTCTCTGGAACATTGAGTGCGGAGGTGAGTTGTTGAAAGTCAAAATATTTTCCAAAATGTTTTCGAGGGCTGGGTATTTCTATGACTGGTTGAACATTTACTGGAATATTCGTTAACCAAGACTGGGCACTAAGTCCCAAGGACTTTTAAGTCACTGGCAGTTACAAGGAACATTTGTATACACATGACACAATACGCATTTTCCGACCCTGAAGACAGGAAGGCCTGTCTGGCTTTCGTCCTCCTTATGGAACCTGAGGCCGGGTTGTCCTGGGCGGTCCCCACCTCCCAACAACTTACTTGATTCACAGCACCTTTTTTCTCACTGAAAAAGTGACTTTGAAAAAGAAGTCATAACTGGTCCAAATCACTCAAATTATGCGATAATATTGATGGATAATATTGATAGCATATGTGCTCACTGATTATCTACGTGGTCACAATGACATAGAGTGTCATTTTGTTTCTTCCATGACAAGGAAGCAAAGATAACATCATGACCGCGTCCTAAAATAGGTTGCTCTGTTCTGGACGTTTTAAATGTGGTTGAGGACATTTGAATACACAACAAGGAAGTTTTCTCCCCCAGTCGACCAGCAGGTGCTAGCTGGCTTTGTTTTCTGTGGAAGTGCTCTGCACCCTGCCGCTTTGCAATCATTTGCATGGTTTCTTGTAGAAAAAGAAATTGCAAAGTAGTCCAAGTGGCGAGTTTGTCTCCATTATCTTTCTCTTTCCTGTCCTCTCTGAGCAGCCTCCTCCCCGCCCCCCGCCCCCACCAAGGGACTCTTTCTTTTTGTTGTTGTCTCTCACGTTGGCATGTGTTCAGAAATCCTTTCACCTTATGAAAGGGTGAGGGTTGCCCTGAGGTCCCCACCCCATTGGACTAAAGGTGCCTCCCTCCCTCCTGCTCCTGTCCTCATACTCACTGGAAGAGTGACACAAACCACAGCTTAACCCTTGACCTCTGTCTTGCTGGACCTTGACTCTAAGTAGGAGGGAGGAAGTGGACCTTGGATCTAAGCAGGATTAAGTATATATAAAGATGAAGCCGGACAGTGGGAAGAACATAGGCATTGGCCCCGGCAACCTGAATTGGAGTTGCAGCTACGTGACGTTAGATTACTCATCACAGACATGACATACATTTCAGGGAGGTGCTCATTAAGGTCTTGGCTTGCACATCAGACCCCATCCAGACCCTGCCTCTACCAGGGACCCTCTGCGTGGACTGGAGTGACCTGCATAGTTTCTCTCAACATCCCTTCCTCCTTTCGTAGAAAGGGTTCACGGGAGGATGACGTAAGACAGGCACTGTGCACAGTGCATGGCACAGTATCTTCCATTTAAAAAAAAATTCTGACCTCTTGCAAAGGATGACCTCTCAGTTTCTACATCCACGCAAGGGGAATAATAGAAATTTCTGGCACGCGTGGTTGTTGTGAAGATCAAAGATATTGGGAAGGGGGTTGAAGTTTAAGGAGAAAGTCCTGTGGGTAAGGACACAGGTGTTTGACTAAATAAGCAGAAAGTGAGAAAATGAGAATCAAATGGAAATATTTTAAAACCTTGGAAATTCCAAGTCATCAAGAACAGGACAAGAAGGGGCTACGAGCCATGTTATCACACAGACACAGGCGCGGACGCCCACGACGCACCCATAACCTGTGCTCTTCCCCTCAGCAGACAGTAGGTTCAGTCCGGACACGGTCTGCTTCTTGGTCCTGTCACACCATTGCAGTGCGGAGCCGGGGAGCATTAGGGAAGTGGCAGGGATGGGGCAAGCCTCTGTCTCCGTGACTTCCATGCCCGTGACCATTTCACAGCCCCTCAGAAGGGTCCGAGTCGGGGACCTCGTTCCCCATTACGCAGTGCGCAACCTAGGACTGGCCACAGTCTCTCCGGAAGAGTCAAAACTGGGGTTGGAACAGAGTCAGCCCATGGCTGGGGCCCATGCTCTCCCCGCCACCCTCCCACCACCCCATCCATTGGGTGACAGAGACCCTCACAGTCACACAGAAGGGACACTCACTCTTCTTGGCCTCCTCCAGCTTGTCCTTGGCTCTTTTTTCTGCCTGAAGGAGCTGGTGGATCCCCTGGGACTGGCTGGTCATGACGGCACCCTTCAAGTCAAGCGGCTTCTGTGAACTCTGGGAAGGCGCAGCTCTGTTTATCCTTCCAGGAATCACCACCAGCTCAGTTTGTGGTGTCAACAGTGAGTCCTGCATGTGGCTGTTCATTCCCACATGGCCTGGTAGACCAGATAGCTGGACCTGAAGGCGAGTTCAAGGGCAGAATCCAGACAAAGAAGCTAAGTCAGTGCAGGGAAGGTGAGAGCCTATCATTTTTGGCAATGTCAAAAATAAGGAAATAAGGACACTTTCCTGAAGAGCTGAACCTGCATATTAAATATGATGAACTATCATCCCTCTTCTTTCAGGATATAGTGACCTGCTTGCTGAACTTTCAAGTTACAAGCTCTTTGTTCTTAGCCTGTGCAGTTCTAGTTTTAGGGTCTTCTCTTTGTTTTTAGTGATTCAGTTATTACTTGGGACAAATTTGTTTACCGTTTGCGAGGAAGGAGGTCTCCTGGCTTTGTGCGCAGAGATGGGCTGGGGGCAGTTCTCCTTCCCCCCTAGAGCTCAGGCGGCAGGAGTGAACAGTTTCAGGCACTGTCTGGCTCCTAAGGGCGCCGTACGCTTAGGTCCCAAGGAGATTTGAGTGGGGCGACCAGGTCGGCAACGAGGGAACTCATAACTGTGGGTCGTGAGGTTAAATTAAAGTCATCAAACACGCGCCTCGTATTACTCAGTGCTTGCCTTGGTTGTTGTCCTAAAACAGGACAGTGAAACCCATCTTGCTCAGTGTGACTCGATCCCACAGCGAAGGGACAAATAAGAGTATGGGTCACCGTGGAGAATTATCAAGCATTATTTATACGTACCTAAATTTTTTTATCTGAAATGAAGGGCTCTTGTGACTTATGGCCAAGGCACGTCCTTCCCTGGAATGATCTGCAGGTCGATTTGCCCAGATTACTCTTCTTAAACTGCACCTCTACCGCCTCCCCCTGCAGACACTAGCTTCAGTTTCTCTCCATCAGTCTGCAGATTTAAAGATAATTTTGAAACAATCTGAGAGCTATGCTCTTAAAGGCCTTAATGATAATCTCCCCTAATAGCTTAGAGCTGCCTCATTGTCTGCACCCATATCACATCATGGACACATCACCTTCAGCAAATCTTGCTGAAAGGAACAGCCCTTTCGCTCCCAAAGGAACATCTTTTCTGTTTCATTACCATTGACTCAGCTGGTCAAATTTAATTTTTATGCCATCGTTGTAATCATTAGTGCAGCTGGAAGAGAGAGACGCAGTTCTCGATAAATACACAATTTAACTGGTGATAGCGGATATGACAGTGAACTGGAGAGAGGTTCTTCGAGTTCAAGTTCAGCCCATCTCAGGCATTGGTTCGTACTTTTTCACTCACTCGGAGGAAGGCAGCATCCATGATTCTTGTGAGTGGTTAAGTGGAGATCGGCAGGAGATACTTGCTTTAATCTTGTACCAGCAGTACCTACGGAATACCTCTGGCATGCACTCCCCCGAAGGAGCCTTGGTCTTGAATTAGAGAGGGACTGTAAGTCGGGGGAGCGTCGTCCTGGAGGGGAACGAGGCAGGAGAGGCTCTGTGAGCACGTTGTCAGTTACTAACGTCGTATTACAGGAGGGCCACTTCTAAGTGCCTGTAACTTGCCGTGAACATATCAGTGGCAGGAAATTTTAACCATATTTCCTTTGAGATCTCCCACTTACCTTTTAATATTAAGACAGAAGTTAATATTAAGACAGAGGATTAAATAAATCAAGGTAAACCTCTTGATTTATTTAATGGAAGAGGTTTTCCTATAGTTGGAAATGAAACCAAGTAGCAGACTGTTCTTTCATTGCTGTGGCATAACTCATGTTGGCTTCTATTTTGATGGTGTTGATCATCTCTGGGTCAACCTATAAGAAACATGATTAACTGATACTAATACTTATTAGTCTCATATGATGTTGTCATGGTTACTTACTATAATTTCCAATGATAAATTGTGTATTCAGTTATACAATCTGATAAAAATTCCGAGGCATACAAGCGACTGGGCTTGTCAGATGAGGTGGAGAAATGGACCAATCACTCACAGTAACTTTGTGAAAAAGGAAGTTTGGGGATCAGTGTAGTGTATACTTAGGCCTCTGCTCTTTGATTATATTTCCTAAAAACGTTCATATTTCTTTTTGATTACTGCAACATCTCCCCCCACAAAAGTCACAAAAAATGACAACTCTTCAAAACGAAATCAGCACCCTTCAGAAAAGGGCCCAAGGGTCAAATGGTAATGGATCGCCCAGAAGCACCTCTGATTTTTGCTTGTCCTTAGCTTGAAAAAAAAAATTCAACGCTGACTGTTTTGAATAGCTATAATTATAAATTCAGCCTGTGCTCAGTGTACACTTTTTTGGTTTCTCTTTTTTGAAGTTTCGTTTCTCCTCAGACTTCCCCCTCTCATTCATTCCGTCATTGCCTCTGCATGGTTCAAGTCACCCTATGGTTCTTCCTCTTTTGCCCGAGTTGGTTTAGCCCTTGGATCTGAATAATAATGAACAGGACATTAATTCCCGCCTTCCTGAAGGCCTGGAGCTTCCAGCTGTTTTAAAATACTGGTCGCATCTCTTCTCCGCTTTGTTATCTGTATTCCTAGATACAGGGAAATGGCCTCCTTGCCTCTCCTCTCCTCCTCTGAGCTTCCCATCCTCCCTCTCCATCCAGCTGGTTACCATGCTGTTCATTTGCTCTCCAATACCAGAACCTCCCCTCCTTCTGCCTGGAAAATGGTGACTACTCTAAAGGGTGGAACTTTCTAGAACCTCCCCAACCCCACTGACACTGATTCTTCTCCATCGATCACCTTCTACCTCCTTGTGTGCACCAGCACCTTGCGGGGGGCATGTCCCAGGCCCCACGTACCCTCTTTCCCTCATTAACTGTGAACCCTTTGAGGGTTAGGGTGGCACTGCACTCACAATTGTCCCTGGGGCAGGGCTTTGCACACCGGGGGTGCCAAACATTTTTTTTTTTAATTATGATGACACTTTCACATGAAGTACACGACAAAGACCTCTATTTACTGTGAGAAGCTTCGGTGGGGATTCCACTCTATTTCAAACTGTCGTGTCAGGAAGAGAGGGGCTTCTTGTATCAAAGGATCAAGTGTGTATTTCGCAATTATTGCGCTGAAAAGGTGATGAAAGTGAAAACATTTTAACCGAAGACGGTAGCTGCTTAGAGCCCAGAGAAAAGAGCCCTAACTCTGGCGAAATTGTGCAGAATTGTTTCCCAGACGACGGTCACCGTCGCCGGTTCCCAGGGTGCGATTTGGCAGGCCTTTCACCTTTCATTTTCGTTTCCCTGAAGAAGGCCACATCTTCCTCTTGTGTTTTGTTCAGTGCCTGTAAAACCTGACACTCAGTTACGCATTCGACACAAGGTTCCCGAGAGCCAATGCTGTGGTTACCGGTGGCTGCCCAAGCAAGGCACCCCATCCCTGCCTTCCACGTGGGACCTCAGAGGACGTACAGGGACCCTGGGCACAGGTCCAAATGGCGAAGGGGTGCCGGGCTGTCCGAGTGATGACAGATGCCGTTTGCACTACAGGATTTATTTCTTCATTATCTCCCTGAGGGCGGCAGGGTGCCGCCACTTGAGACCTCAGTTCTGTGTTTCCTCCGCTGTATTTAACGGCTTCCTCATCCCTGATGAGAACCAAGTTGCCTCTTGGGGTAGGGTCTGCGGGAAGCCTCGGTAGTTCTAGCCTGGGGGGTTGCCCTGCGGCGGTTGTGTGATTGATCAGTGCCCCCGCTCCCTGTTCCGTGACGTCTTGGCACAATTGGTTCCCCTGAACTGCGTATGCGGGTGTTTATTAAACCGGGTGGAAGGTTAGTCCTCAGGGCCGCATGTGTCCTGACGGGCCGCCTGTCTACTCTGTCACCCCGGCCGAACCGCCTGTAAGGCTCGGGTGCCTCGCTGAAGGATGCCAACATTCTCGATTTTCCCTCTACTTCTCTAGCTACTCCCGTCCATCTACCTTTGGGCTCCTTCCTCTAAATTTTGGAGCAGTTCAGGATCCAGTCTTCGGACCCCTTCTCTTTTTTATCTACGGTCACTCCCTGGGTGATTCCTGCCGTGTTCGGGTGTAGAGGGGCTTAGTACTGGGTCCCAAAGACCGTGGGACCGGGGCCAAACCTCTGTCACTGATAAATCAGGTGACCTTGGCCAAGTTACTCAGCCTCCTCTGTAAAATGCTGTGGACGGAACAGCACCTGAGCCATGAGTATGCGTGAAGATTAAATTGGGTCCAGTATGAAAAACGCATGTCATGCAGTAAATGCCCAGTAGTTGCTGGTGATTCTTATTAGCCGTTGGATGGAGCAGAGATCATTCCCCCAAACAACGGGGGACCCGCTTGACATGCACACACTCCAGGAAGTGCAGTGACTTCATCTCGTTCCCCTCTGAACTGTGTGGATTCTTCCTCCTGTTTTGACACTGTGGAGCCTAAACTCACTGGTTCGATGCTTGGGGTGCAGAACATTCTGGTCACACTGGCAAGCGGCGTTCCTGTTAAACACACCACGCGTTCACGCTGACCAGGAGGTAGGGTCCTCCGTGCGTCATGCTGCCCAGGAGGAACGTCTCCAGAAGCTTCAACTTCTGTCTCCACCAGCATCAGTTTAGTTATAAGTGCAATCCGGATGACACTGGGTTTTCAGGCCCGTGACCTCTTTCACCAGGCAAACGCACCGCACGACCCACGCGGGCGGGCCTACCGTGAAAGAGCCATTTTTCTTGAAGGTTTTATCAGGGAATCGTGACTGTGGCCCATCACCGCATCGCGGGGTCCACGCTGCGGTGGGGCTTCCGCTAACTCGTTTTCCAGCCGCGTGGTCTCCAAAGTGTTGCTCTCCTTGGCTGAGTTTCTGTTGGCTCTTTTTAAAACGGTTATGGAATTGACCCTTGACCAAGGCAGGGGTTATTAGGGTACTGACCCTGACTCCGCCCAAAATCTGCATATAACTTTCAATTCCCCAAAACTCACCTACTACTAGCTGACTGTTGACCAGAAGCCTACAGTCGATTAGCACCTATTTTGTGTGTTATATGTATTATATACGTATTTGTACATGAAATGAGCTACTGTAAATAAAGCGCTGTTAAGAAGATCATAAGAAAGAAAAGTACATTTACAGTATTTGTGAGCATGAAGCCACTTATAAGTGGACCCGAGCAGCTCAAACCGTGTCATTCCAGGGCACGCCGAAGTTACCGCCACCTGGGTCTGTTGTAGCCACCGCATCGGAGGCAAGAAAGGAAAGGTGACATTTGTAAGGGCAGTCACGTAGGATGTTCCTAATAAACAGTAGCTGCTGGTGCCAACTGTCGGCGTGGTGACAGTGAAGGAGGTAACTGAGGCCGCACCAAGTCACCGAGCCGGTCGCCCTGGGGTCCGCCTGCAGCTTATAGACAGCCATTTATGCACGAACACCCTGAGATGCCCTGCGAGGTGTGGTTTCCTTGGATTTGCTTGCTTAAAACAAATCGCGTATACGAATTCCATGCACCCTAAAGTTTGAGAGCCCCTGACATAGACCGAAAGGAACCGAAGGAAATGGAACCCGGGTGTCCCAGCGCGGCTGCTCTCAGGGACGCTGATGGCCAGCAGCGTGGGGGGCTTCGGGAAGTGCCCCTGGTCACCTGCAGTATTAGCCCTGTTCTGCGTCCCTTCCCCCCTGAAAGCAGAACAGGGACCATTGGATTTGCCTGGTTCTCTGAGGGTTCATGGGGCAGCAGGTTGTCCAGAGCATGGCTGTATTTTTTATTTATTTTATTTCTCGAGTATTTTTTTCTTTTTTTTTTTTTAATTTATTGAGGGGAGCCCTGGCTGGCGTAGCTCAGTGGACTGAGCATCGGCCTGCGGACCAAAGGGTCACCGGTTCGATTCCCCGGTCAGGGCACACGCCTGGGTTGCAGGCCAGGTCCCCAGTACACATTGATGTTTCTCCCTTTCTCCCTCCTTTCCCCTGTCAAAAAATAAAATAAATAGAATCTGTAAAAAAATTTATTGAGGGAACATGGTTAATAAAATTATACAGGTTTCAGGCTTATAATTCTATAACACATCATCTGTATATTGTATTGTGCGTTCACCACCCCAAGTCACATCTCCTTCCATCACCGTTTAACCCCCCTTCACCCCCTCCTACACCCCCCGCCCCCTTTCCCTCTGGTCATCACCACACCGTTGTCTGCGTATGAGCGTATAGCGTTTTCCTCTGCTTAATCCCTCCGCCTTTCTCACCCAGCCCCCAGCCCCTCCCCTCTGGCAGCTGCCCATTTGTTTTCTGTATCTGTGGGTCTGTTTCTGTTTTGTTTGTACATTCATTTTGTCCATTAGATTCCACATGTGAGTGAGATCATATGGTACTTGTCTTTCTCTGACTGGCTTATTGCACTGAGTATAATACCCTCCAGGTCCATTCATGCTGTTGCAAAAGGACAAGTTTCCCTCCTTTTTCATGGCTGAGTAGTATTCCACCGTGTGAATGTAGCGTAGCTTTTCTATTGACTCATCTACCGATGGGCGCTTGAGCTGCTTCCAGATCTTGGCCCATGTCAATAACGCTGCAAAGAACATAGAGGTGTATGTATTCTTTCGAATCAGTGTTTTTGGTTTCTTTGGCTATTTTCCCAGAAGTGGAATTGCTGGGTCATAGAAGGCAGATCTATGTTTAATTTTTTTCAGTTCAATTTTAATGTCAGTGTAGTAGATGTTTATTGAGACATTCCCATTGATTTTTCCAATCAAGGGAAAATAAATGGTATAGAAATGCAATTTTTATTTGACATGTTTTAGCTCAGGCTAGAGGAGATAGATAGGTCCTGAGGGGCCAGTATATGCCCCCGGTGCTTTGTGGGCCTCAGAGCAGTTGACCTGAACTCTGTAAATGTCTCCGTGCTACTGGCGACCGTGTCGTCTCGGCAGCAGCGGTGGCCATGTGCTCATGGGATCTTAGCAAAAACGCGTGACACTTGACACAGTATTAACATGCACACCGCACCTGACCCTGTGCTGAGCGCTTGCGTGTGCTTCCCTCATTCGAATCGCACTGTGATGCCACGGCCTAGGCAGGACAAGCCTGCATTTGCCCATTTCCCAGGTGAAGAAACTGAGGTGCGGAGAACTCAGGTCGTTTGGCTCCTAAAAGGCCAAGTTAAGACCAGGATTTAACATTTCCTCTAACTCTTAACATTCCTTCGACCTAATATTTTTTCCTCCTGTTAAGAGATTTAGGAAGAAATCACTATGGGGTTTGCAGGGGAAAGACTGCGTATTCTACAGGTAAGTTGGATTTTTGTATGTGGTAGTGGGTGGTCGGAGAAGGTCAGTGTGTCTGAACATTTTTCTAGCCACCGCCCCCCACCCCAGCGCCACCGGGGTTTTCCTGTCCCACCCCCTTGCCCCCCATCAAAGAAAGCAGGGAGGGGGCCTGAGACAGGGCCTGGATGCGTGGAGCCTCCAAGGCGACTCCTTCGGGTCAAGGGCATAGAGATACCCAAGTGCTGGGACCACCGTTGATGAGGCCGTCCCTGGGGATCCCAAGTTCCCAACTAGGGTAAAAATTGCCCCCGGTGGACTTAGCACACCACCAGATTGGGGAGAAGAGGGTGTTTCCCAGCTCATTTTTAGAGAACCAAGACTGCTTTGCACACTACACGCCCATAACTTATTTCACTAGAAACTCTAGCCTGGGAGGCAGGGGTGGGGTGGGGTCAGTGTTCCTCTTTTCTTTCACCCTCCCCCAGGCTGCCTTTTTATGAGATCTCTAAAATCTTCTAAGGCTGCCCCAAATGCTCCTTTGACCGAGCTCCTCCTTCGTGGGTCTGTGGGAGAGGGAAAGAAAGGATAGACATGGAGTTACCCACTGGTGACCCTGGAAACCTCTTTGAAAAGGGGGTACCAGAGGTAGTGCTCAGAACTGGACCTAGAGGAGGGGTTGCCTCGTGCAGCCTTTCCCAGGGTTTTATCCTGTCCCCAGACCCTCTTTCTGGGTTCTGGGACATGCCTGTTTCTGCAACTTTGGCTCCAAAGGCGCCATCTTCCCTTGATCACAGAAGCAGCTGGCCACAGTGGACGTCAGAGAGCGTCAGTACCAGGGGTGTTGGGAGATATTAGGGAGCCTGTGAGAACCACCCAAAGCTCAAGAAGGTCTCTGTGTCAGGAGGCTTGGTCGGAAGACAGTGTGGGGTAGGAGGGGCTGCACCCCCAAGTGGAGGAAATGGGTAGGAATGGGGGGAGGAGGGAAGAGGGGTCGCTGTTGGGGAGCGACCCTGAGACACAAGGCACGGGGCCAGGGGTGAGTGGCTGGAGGGCTGAGCTCGTCGGCGTGGCATAGGGTCCTCTGACGTAGGTAGAACTTCTCCGCTTGGGCTCCTAGGTCCTTCTGAAGTCAACCCAGACGACATACTTGCATTATTCTTTCGAACTGAGGACATTTATGCAAGTTAAATCCACGACCCCAATCTGAAAGGTGCATCATTTTAACGCCTGGCATTGACCAATGTCAAGCATAAAAAAAAAAAAATCCCAGACTCTAGAGCTACCTTGTGCCAAGTGGTAGCCACCTGCCACGGCTACCTGCTGAGGTGGTGAACTGCGGGTGGCTGGTCCAAAGTGAGAGGGGCTGCAAATGCACTTCCACACCGGATCTTGAAATTGTAGCCTGCATAAAAAATGGAAAAGTGTTATATGAATTATTTTTTATTGATTGCATATTGAAATCGTATTTTGGATTTAGTGGGTGAAATAAAATGTGTAAGAATTCATTTAATCCTTCTCTTTACTTTTTTTTTTTTATGTGACCTTTAGAAAACTCAAAACTACATACGCGGCTGCTGATATATCTGCCTCGGATATTTGCCGCTTTTGAGTCTAATTCTGCCATTTATTTGCTACGCGTCCTTGGGGAAGCGAGTTAACTTCTTTGTGTCTCCAATCCCCCAACTGTCAGGTAACCAACTTGTGAAGATGAAATGATCTGATTCATGAAAAGCACTTACAAAAATATCTTGGATATTGAAAATTTAGCTATTACCATCTATCCACCCATCCTGTCTGCCTGTCTTCACCATCCTCTATCAGCTGTACCGAATCCATAATTTTGTGTGAGCAACACCCAAGTTACTACAAAAGTGTTAACTATTACAAAGTGCTTTAATCATAGTTTTACTTATTTTCTTTCTTTCTTTTCTTCCTTTTTTTTTAAAAAAAAGAGTTCCAGTGAAGCACAGCTACAAACCAGAGATAAGCCCTAAGAAAAGAGTTAAGCAGGGATGTGTTTCTGAATTTCCAGCCAACGGACAAAAAGCAACTCAAGTGTTTTTCTGATAGTTGGAATAATAATAATTCAGCTATTTTTCAAAAGAGTTTCACAGTCCTTTAAAAAACATGAATTCCCACAGAGCATGTTTGTTTTGTGACAGAAAACACAGAGAACACCGTCCAGCAAGCAGGGCAGGTGTTTAAGTGCCAACAGACGAATGTTGACTGTGCATCAGCAGTAACATCGGCGTTAGTGGCTCATCTGAGTCGAATCCGCAGCTTGCGTGTGTGGGTTTGCTTTTGCGAGGTTCTTCTGCCACAGTATGTTTGCATTGCTTAGGCGTGAACCTCAAACCCATACCAAAGGTACAGTGTTAAAGACAGGGAAAATCCAGAAGCTGTGGTGGGTTGCAGGAGTGTGATTCAAAGAAGAAACGGGAAATAGAAGAATGCACTAGGCGTAATCCAAGGGACATCGAGGGTGTGATACAATACCCAAGAGTTGCTTGCACAGACAGACACCCGGCCACAGAGCCCCGGGTAGAGAAGCAGCAGTGCGATAGCAGGACAGTTCCTCCTTCATGCGAGACCTGTCACTGTCCCGGTGCCTTGTTCGGGGACTGATTCTAGTGGCTGCATAATCTAAAATAAAAGAGCAGCGAAAATGCTCAAAACGTCAGAAAATGATATCCCTGAGAACAGAGAATTTGTAACCCTTAAACGACAACCCCGGAGTGTTGAAGCTGGAAAAAGGGCGAGTGGAAGTTGACCGTAACTGGCCATCATGAGCGGCGCGGAGGCAGTGACGCCTGGGGACAGACAGAGGCCTGCGACCATTTCTGCTGAGCCTCTGCCTGGGCGTCCGGCAGGCTGCCCTCGGCCTCGTGCCGCCTTGGTTCACGCCACTTGTCGGACGTTTGCGGAGGAAGGGGGACGTGGCCCCTCTTCTACTTTGCACAGCACCCTGTGCGATATCTCCCCGCTCAGCCCCCTGCGTGATCTTCCACTCACCTGTGGGTCTCTCCAGACCTCGGAGGACAGGGACCCAAGCCCCGTCTCTCCCGTCCCCGGACGCGGCGTTGCTGTAAGAGCCTTAGAATCGGGCCTCTCCCTTTCCAGCCCGGGCAGGTTGCTGGCCTTTCTGAAGTTTATCTTCTTATCTTTAAAAAGGGGAGAGTAACACCCCGGGCTCTACAGGGTGCAGTGATACAGGAAAGGTAAGGAAGATCTCTTGCAAAGTAAGTGTTGCATTCATTCATTTATTTAAGAAGGATTGATGACCACGCAGTAGACTCTGTTCTAGGGACCAAGACGTACCAGCAAGCTGGTCGGCATTGTTACCGAAGGCTCCAGGGGTGTCAGGTAAATCGCCTGTCCATGATGCTCAGTCTTCCCGTCCCAGGAGGCCGACTGCCGGGGCCGCCGGGGCCGACCGTCAACGCCCATCTAAGGCAGAGGGCTGGGCGCGAGGGCGGGCTGTCTTCCAACCGAAGCCCGAGGAGTTCACGAGAGCCACGGGGACTCTTGGTTGACTGGGGGCTTTGGGGTCTCGCTTCAGAACCCTCCTGTCGACCCCGAGCTGCCCGTGGATTCCCACCCGGATCCAAGGGCTCCCTGGCGCGCCTTCCTGAAATGACGAGCCTGAGATTTCACTGGAAAACGTTCCGGAAACTTTCCCTCGGCCCTCCCTTCGGGCTGCTGTGGCTCCTTAGACTTTAGCTGCGCGAAGGAAGGCTGACTACTTCGGAAAGGGAATCAGACTTCTTGGTGGTGAGGTACTCGCTGGCGCAGCTCTGGGTCCTTCGCGACCTCGGGGCCCGTGGCCACAACGGACCTGCTTTCTTTGTACCTTTTTTGTGCTTCTCCTTCCTTTAATTGTCACCTCAGTGGGGACAAGGAGACACATGGGTGCCCACGAAAGCCCTCAGCACCCAGTGTGGAAAATTCAGTATGCCCAGATTCAGAAACGAGTTCTAGGAGATGCCTAGGAGACAGGAGGGGTCAGAAAAGGCGACAGGTCCCCAGGCGACGCCATCACCAGCCCCGTTGTGCCTTTCTGTGGGTCCTCTTTGATTTCGTACCCACACGAGTCAGTCCCAAGGGCCACCTCTGAGAGTGTTCTCTCTGGCGAAGGTCGTAGTCCTTAATTTCGGGGAAAGAGAAGTTGGAGAAAGAAATGGTCCCAGAGAACGGTACACTGAAAAAATAAGATCAAAGGCAGAGGCAGGTGTTCCAGCCTAATTAGGAAAGTTTCAGTGTGATAACCTTGAAGGAGTATTAAAGTCTAAATTAAATAGTGAATTAATTAATTTCATTGGAGAGATTTGTGTCTCTAGAGGTTAAGGGTTTCGTTGGATTACAGGTGCTGCAAGGTGAACGTTTAACAGGATGATTTCTTTCTCTCTTTCAAGGAATTCAACTAGTTCTCTCCCCCTCTCCCCCTCTCTCTCTTTTCTTCCTCTCACTTTCCCTTTTCTTCTTTGTAAAACTCTCCCCCCTGAAGTTCAGTTCCAGGCTGGGACTACAAAGGACCCGAGAAGGTTCTTTTTCATCCAAGAAAGTCAGGTGGATTCTGGGACAAATTGGGCATCTGAATGCGCCCTCCTTTGGCCTCTGCTTCTTCCCGAGAAATTCCCGGGCAACCGGAACGCTGGAGCACCCTCGACCTCTGTCATCTGAACTCTTAGGACAGTATCTCTCTCCCAAATATTCCCAACCTTGGGATTGTTCCTGATGACTTAGGTTAAAGATGTGCTAACGCCCCGGCCGACATCTGACAGATGAAACTGTGATCACAGAGGAAACAACCTAAAATACGACTGTTACCGCCAGTCACTGTGCTGGGGACCGTGTGCCCACGAAAACTGTGGAACAACCGCATTTGGTGACTATGACCCCCATTTTCATTAAGGAGATTAGAGTTCGGGTAAGTCAAGTCACTTCCTAAATCTGACCCAGCGACACAGTGGCCCTCGGGGAATTTGAAGACAGTTGTCTGACGCAGGTCAGGGCCCGGTGCCCGGTGCACGCCGACATCCCGCTCCCCTTGTCAGAACCCCGTGCGCACCGCCTCAGGTCCCTCTAAGGTCTCAGGTACATTTTGAACCATTTGCGCTGCATTTTCCGGAATGGACAACGCAAGTCACCATGGAATTAAAGCTGAAGGGTTCAGCAGAGTAAATCCGAAGCTATGTCAGACAACATTTGAGCGAGAAAGGGAGGCAACCTCATTCCGTCCAGGGTAAGACCCATCCTTCCCAGCCTGACCCCTGACCTTGGGACCCGCAGCTTAAACGGAGCCACGTGGGCTACTAGCCACAAAGGAACAGGACTCAGACAGAACTAGGGTTAGACAAGGGAAAGGGGCTGAAAAAGAGTTCATGCAAATGACGGAGGGAGCTATACCTCGTGCATGCCTCCTCCTACTTCTCTGAACTGCATTTAAAATGATTTTTTTGGCCAATCTCATGTGCTGTGTTGAAGTGGACATTGTGCCGGGCCAGGGGAAAGGTCTGTGCATTTCTGTAGGACGGGCTTTGGGGGACAACCTTCCACCAGCCAGATAGTGGCTTTGGGAAATGACGAGGAGACTTCCAGTAATGCTGGTGGTGAGGACCACGTGTCTGTCCCCAACCCACAGCTCCAGGGTGGGGACTACATTTCTCTCTGTTAATGTGTTTTGTTGCAAGTGGAGATGGGCGTGGAGAGACAGAGGCAGGAGAGCGGACTTGAATTACTCAACAGGGAAGTTTCTTGACTGGAGTTAGTCTTCCCAGTGTGGTGACCTGTGCCACAGCCTTCCACGTGACACCAGAGGGCACAGATGAAGCTACCCACAGCCCCACAGAAGAGTACAGAGATGCCCTGGGCGTGGTCGCCTGTGTTGGTGGGACCGAGGGCTTCCTGTCTCGTTCAGAAAAAGGAAGAGCTGCAGTGAATGTGCATGTGTGAGTTTCACAGTGTGTGTGTGAGTTCTGACGGGTGTTTCCGGGGGCAGGAGGGGAGGATGGGTGCCAGTTGGTCCCCTGGGAACCAGTCTGTGTCACTTCCACAGTGCCCACTGTCACTCTCCGTATCTTGGGCCTGCGAATGATTGACCTTAATGAATTGTTTGGTTTCGTTCTCATATTTCTGGGCTACCCCATCTCTTTTTAGGTTTTTTCTCCATTAGAAAAGCAATCCAGGGTCCGTGAGGAAAATTTGGAAAATACAGAATATGGGGAAAATGAAATAAAACCAGCCCACGATTTTGTCACCTGCCGTGACCGCGGTCAGCATTCTGCTGGCGTCCCTCCGAGAAGTCAGTCACACAGGCCCAGGTGCTGAGCTTCCCGTTCCCACCTGGCGCGGTAACCGGTTCTCCCCGTCACCGTTCAGCTCCGTTTCCATGGGACAGAGCCTCACCCTTCCAGTCCCGTGTGGTCTAGTGTCTCCCTCGGGCCAGGCTCCGGCCACCTCCTCCCAGGGACTTGATGTGTCACGTGCTCTCTGCCAGTGAGTTCCCGTGTCTCCTTCGGACGCCTCCATCTTTCCGTAAAGCCACCCTATTGCTTATCCACTCAGGTCCCTTTTTGTAATTGCCCGGGAAAGCCTTGAACCTCAAACAATGAAACCGCCTTCCCGTCCCACCTGAAACGTCGCCGGAGGACAACCTGCCTCAGAACCGACTCCTCCAACAGGCCATCCCTGGGACAAGCGGAAGGTGTTCCCACCCTGGGCCCCCCGGTGGCCCTCCGCCCAGAAATCTGTCCCCCATGTTGTCGTCTGGGCTCTCCTTGACCATCAGTTCTCCCGTCAAATGTCACTCAACTTGGCAAAAAACATCTGTCGTCGGCCTCCATGCCCCACACAGAAGTGACAGGGACATTCGTCTCTCTTTTTGTTTGGCCTGTAGAGTTTTGTCACATAGTCAATGCTCAATGAATACCGTCTAAATAAAAGAATACATACATGAAAAAACTCTACTTTCTCCCTCTTCTCCAGTTCACAAAGCCCTTTTACCTACATTGTCATGTTGGATTCTTTTAGAAAATCTCTGTGATATTGGTTTGGCGACAGCATTTGGCTTTTTTATGTATGCTTTGAGCACCCCAGCACCAGGTTCACGCCCTGCGCAGGGAGGAGCAGAAGCTCAGGGGGACCCCTGGTCTAGGTATGCATCACACTGGCCACCAACACGGTTCTAAGAGTGGAAGGCACTGTCATCCCCCGATGGCCTGGGACACTAGCCGAACATGTCCTGTGGAAGCATGACATTTCTAGTAAGTCTCCGAAATTCAGCCATCTTACCATTTGTGCGAATTGAGCATTTCACTCCATTACATGTCTGCTTCCATATTATCTTTTTCAACAACCTACCAGTCAATGTTCTACATATGATTTGCATCTCTGTCTCCTCTTCCCTCAAGTAAAGCTGCCACCCCAGAAAATGCCCGGTGTCCACCCTAAGATGCCCCAGGCCTTTTGCACCTGTCAGCGCCTGTGGGGGTTTGTACAAACCCGACCGCAGGAGCACCAGGCCGGACCCCACAGCCTCCTGCTCTGTCAGCTGAAGCCAGGACTTGACGGACTTGCTCCTCCCCCATCTGTGGGCGGGACGAGGCACCAGCTCCTGCTTCCAGTCAAGTTCGCGGGGGAGCGTCCCAGCCCCACAGTTATCTGAGACATCTGCGTGGGCTTTGAAGACATTTTACCACGTATGCCAAAGGAAGTGCTCCCTGGCACTCCCTGATATATAGCCACCTGCCCCACTGCCCGTCCAAAGACGAATGTACCCCCTGTGGAAACCTTCGGCGTTCATTACTCATATTGGGGGGATGTAATGTTCCTGAGAGAGAAAAAATTAACAAATGTGTATGTGTCGGAATGAACAAAGGCAACTAGGGAAGTCAAAATTTCGTGTCATTTGACTCCCAGACACACCTGCTCAGCTCTTCAGAGACCTGCGTCATAATAAAAGGATAAAGATGGCAATATGAGAAACATCAATGCATATTTTGATCGTATTCCTGAGGAATTTCATTTTACAGAGCAGAAAAAGACAGGAAATTTTCTGTTACTTATGGAAGATTATTTATAAGGGATAGAATTCTCAAAAATCTGGCTTTCTGTTTTCTACAATCATCTCCAAATGCAACAGTCATGTATTAATGCTCAACTGTTGCTTCTTGTAACAGCCTTTTTTGGTAAAGTTTTTCCTCTATCACCAAAAAATCTAAACAACCTGTTTTGATTTATTTCCTGAAAAATTGTCGTAAAATAGCAAGAATACTGTATTGCTATTGTGGACATAAACTACAGACACGTGGCAAGGTCGCGAGCTCCGAAGGCTGAGTTCAGGAATGACGTGTTTGCGTTCTTTTGATGCTTAGTTTTAATCATCTTTTGTTTCCTTGGATTCTAATATCCAATAACTGGTTCTCTCTCTGCTGGAGATGCCACACCTGCAGGTAAGTTACGAGGCTGTACAGAATTCCAAAATTATAGAATACAATAAAAATGAAAATCGGTCCGTGAAACGTTTAAAATTTAATCAGTCATTATCTGGGGCTCTGATCATTTATGCGTAGGATGGACACATGTGGAGGTTCGAGATCCGAAGCGAGAGTTTTGTATTGGAATTGTCCCCTTTAGACTCATATTCCAAGAGTTCCAGCTCGGGCAGGGGATCTAAATGTATGGCTTTCTTTGAAAATACTGGTTGTATAGCAAAATGTACAAATAAACAGACTCCAAGGAGGCCAAAAGCATCTCCCCCCTCTCCACTATCAGCTTCCTTGGTGCCACCCTGCTCCCAGCCGTGGCCGAGAGCCAGCCCCTGGGGCAAGACGTTTACAAACAGCTGTGTGGCTCTGTATTGATTGGCAGCTGCAAGATTTGGCTCCAGAAAGTCTGGAGAATGAACAGGGGGTTCAGGCTGTTACCTGCATGATTTCAATGTATCTTTGTTTGCTTCCCGCAGGAAAAACAATTTAATAACAGGCAGTTTCCGGTCTTGATTAGAGCGGTCGGGCGGGCGAGGTCCAGTTCTTGATGCACTGTTGTAACTCAGTCACCAAATGGGTGGCTCTGGCGATACATTTTACTTTTTATAAAGTTAGCTTTTAAAGGCCCATCTGTGGTTGGATCCAGAATTTCGTCGTCTGTGTCACTGACATCTGTGATAGCCGGGAACCCTTGGTTTCGCCTAGGGCCTCTGACTGTCGATGGGGTACAATCGTCACCAGACAGAAAAGCAATGTACTCGCTATTTTGACTGTATAACACTTCTGATGTTATTTTTAAGCAGCTGACCAGTGTAACAGAAATAGGGAGTGAATATCAATAGACAGGAACGAGGTCCAAGTGGAATTTTGCGGTGGAGTTTCTTGTGTGTGATTTTTCTTACACAGCTCCTACGGGGGAGAAACTACTTATTGCATCAACTTGTAAGATCTGCAATGGACGGTAACGTTCATCTCACCTGCTGAAAACCCAAGTATTAAATTTAGTTGGAATGAGCAGGTTCATTAATGGTTATTGTGATACGAGTCACAATCGTGGAAAAGATCAATTTATAAATTTTCACTGAGTGTTGAGCTCCTTCGACTTCCTTAGTTTATTGTTGTTTATTTTCATAGAAATATAATAGAATTTTGATATTTCTATGAAATTTAGAGTGCAACCGACTGCCTGTTTTTTAGGGCGGTGACACACAGAAGCAGTTGGTTTGGATGTCGGGAGGCTTTGAAAGAGCTTCGAATCATCTTAAGCCGTTTTATTCCTTTAGTTTGATCATTTTTCGTCCTCCTCAAAGGAGACCATGGCGATTTCTGATTCAGTGAAAAGCAAATAATCTAATTTGTACCAGGATTTAGGAGCACTTTCTACACCACGATAAAAACTGAAATGGCAGCAAAACATAAAGCAGAGGGGCGTTTCCAGACCTACTGCCCCGTCCGCAAGCGCTTCCTCTCCTGTGTCTCCGGTAGTCGCCTGTGGGGCTCTCTTTCCACCCTGTCCGCCTTCTGCTTCCGCCAGTGGCCCCTGCGCTGTGACACCAGACTTTGCCACTGTTTCCTTGACTTTCCACAGTTTTGGGGTTTTTTTTAAAGGAAAAATAAAAAAGGGTGAGGGCAAGCTAATTATCTCCTGCCTCTCTCTCTGTCTCTCTCTCTCCCTCTCTCTCTCTCTCTCTCTCTGCCTCCTCCAACCCCAGAGAGATAGCAGGTTTAGATTCCTTCCTTCCTTCCTTCCTTCCTTCCTTCCTTCCTTCCTTCCTTCCTTCCCTCCCTCCCTCCCTTCTTTCTTTCCTTCCTTCCTTCCTTCCCCTAAATAGGATTCTGATTTTTCTACTCTGATTTCGGAAAATGAGATAGCATCCTTGTCTCTTTTGGGACCCACAGAGGAAAACATTTAATGTCTCGCCATGAAATATAGTGCTTGCTCGGTGTTTTTAAAGTCAGGGTAAGGCAGTTCCTTTTTATTCCTAGTTTAATAAGAGTGGTATTGAATAGATGTTGAATTTTATTAAATACCTCTTTTGTATCTATCAAAATAATGACTTTTTTCGTTATTTATTACATTAATACGGTGAATTGCTTTTGTCTTGGAGTGTAAATGCCTATCTGGAATGAATATCTGCAGTGATGTGTCTTTTTCATTCCTGGTTTTGCTTATTTTTTACTTTTTGAAAAGTTGTCACTCAACACGGATTTATGACTTTTATAAGTCTTTTTAAAGAAACCACATTTGGATTTGTTAATCTGTTCTCCAATACATTTTCATTTCATTTCTTTCTGCTTTTATGTTTATTAGTTCTCGTTTTAAACTTTGGGTTTAATTTGCTCCTCTTTTTCAAGTCTCTTAAAATGGATACTTAGATCAATGAAAATCATTCATTGCTTTTTAGCCTTTCTTCTTTCCTAACATAGTCCTCAATGCTATACATTTTCCTTCAAGCATAGCTTTAAATACTTCCCAATGTTTTGATATGTCATATTTCAATTCTCACTGATATCATCTACATTTTATTTAATTATTTGAATATATACAGGGTGAGGCAAAAGTAGGTTTACAGTTGTTCATAGGAAAAATAACACAAGTCATAATACAAAAATAAAGGCTGTGTTTCCCACACTCGCAACTGTAAACCTACTTTTGCCCCTCCCTCAATATTTAGAACTATATTATCTAACTCTGAAAAACTGAGGTATTTTCTAGTTCTATTTTTGCTGTTGATTTCTGTTTTCTCACTATGATCAAAGAACACGCTGCCTGACTTAGATGCTCCGCCTTTCCGATTGGTCCCCGAGGGCTGCACTAATTATAGAAGCAAACCCGCGGTTACTCTCCGCCCGCGTTTTCTTGGTCTCTAGTGCAATTTTCCATTTGGGAGGGTATTTGTCTTTCGTCCAAGATTTTTAAGTCTCGACGCAGTCCAACGTAACATTTTTTCTTTATAATTTGTAGCTTTTATTTCATGTATCAGAGAATCATCCCCTCCCTTGACATCCTAAAAATATTCTAACACATTTTAATTTTTTTAAGTTTCTACAACAGTGAAAGGACATACTAACCAAATAAGCTACAAAGACAACCTGCATAAGCCAGGATAGGTCTAAACAAACTGGTAAATACTGTCACCCTACACAAGGGACCCCCCCACCCCTTTAAAAAAAAATCTCTCACTTTATCTCATCTGTCCGGACCGCCTAACAACGGCACCTGTGTTAGGAACCATGTTAGACTCTTGGCAGACACATTTTCTGTAATTCTCACACCAGCCGTCGGAGGTAGGAATTAACACCCTCCCTGGGTCCCACCTGAGGGAGAGTCGTACTAACAGGCAGGGGTCCGGTAAGGCCCAGAGCCCACCCTGGAATTCAGGCAGCCCGTTCCAGAGTCCCGCGCACAGCCCGCCTGGAAGGCCGAGGCCAGGGCCAGCGCACGGGACTGCGGCGATGGCCCTTCCTGCCTTCGGGATTTCTCTCCTTCCGCTTCTCCTCCGTCCTCCACCGCCCCTCGTTGCCATTCCCGGGTTCTGACTTTTGGCCGAGGCGCTCTGAATTGCAGCTCTGTTTTAATGACCTGCATTGATTGAGCACGAGCTCTTCACTGCTGCCTGCGTCGCTGGGCTCCGACGCCACACTCCTGGGCTTCCGCTGCGCGCCGGGCTCGGGGCGGCCTGTTGCTGCCTAACAGGGGATATCAAATGAGGAATGAGTTAGACTCTAACTGATAATGACTTGTGACACGTCCAACATCTCCTCTAAATAGCATGCATTCATTTACTCATCAATTTAATTAACCCTTCGTCCCTCCCTTCCTCCCTTCCTTCCTTTCTTCCTTCCTTCCTTCCTTCCTTCCTTCCTTCCTTCCTTCCTTCCTTCTTCCTTCCTTCCCTGAATTTCTCAAGCATTTATCAATGTCGAGCTGTTCTAAGCACTGGGCATTTGGAAAAAGATCAGGTCTGGCTTTGCCTTGCAGAGCTCATGTTCCAACTGAGAGGACAGTGTTTTAAACACCTTGATAATAATCAGTGAGAGAGCACTGCATAAAATATTCTAGATTATAACGGATGTTTTCACAGAAGCAGCAACAAATAAGCCGAGACCTCAAAGATAAGTGTTTTAGATGGAGCGGGTGCTGGGTCCAGGTCTCCAGTTACCACGCCGGCTCTCCCTCTGGCCTCTTAGAATCAAATGGGATTAGGCTGAGAGAAAGGGCGTGGATGATCCTGGAGGAGGCGTGCATGCTCTCGGAAAGAACACAAAAAATAGGAGGTTGGTTATGTTGATTATTTGGGGGGCGGCTTTACTTTCTTTACTCATTTTTTCATATTTCTCTGGGTGGTTTTGGTAACCACAAAGCTGGCAAAAGTTTATCGGTGGCTCGTGTTTCAGGTAGGCTGCACTGTCGAGGCCCGTGGCGGAGGGAAGCCTTGGAGACCCACAAGGTCGCCTGCAAGCCCTGAAAGCGTTTGGGACCCGCGGGCACTTTGCTCAGTGGGCAGCTGTCAATGGGGAGTGACCCTGGCAACGTTTCAAATGCTTTCTCCTTCCCGTAGCTTCTACCTAGGGCGTCTCTTGGTAAGTTACCAAAGCATTAAGGAGTAATTGTTTTAGAAAACTCTTTTTTAGCCAGGTTTAAAGCACCAGTGTGTGTGTTGTCTTGAATGTCGGGGTCATTTCCAGCACATACCTCTTCCACAGAAGAATGGCGTCCAGTAATAAATTTAGGCTCCTAAAGTATTTTCTTAATTACCCTTAGTTTGCTTATAAAATATGGCCTCGTCAAAATACTACAAATATTTTTTATTTGGCTTAAAATTGTTAATCTTTATGTTTCCCAAGTTAAAGGAAACGTTTAACTTGATGTTCTCGACGCTGAGCCGCCCCCACAGGGAAGGCCACGTGCAGGTCGCTGACCCCCGTCTACATCCACGTGGCTTGCGGGCCACTGTTTCCCTTTAGCTCCCCAAGACTTCCTAGCCCTTTTAAGGAACCCTAAGCAATCCTCTCTTCCCCCCATCTAATATGTTTGAATTTGTCAGGTGACTCTTTAGTCCCCAAATACAAAATAAAATGGCTGGTTTTTAAACAATTCGGTTACTTTACAAATGCATTAATTATCTTTTAAAAATAAGCCAGTTAATCAGAGAGAGGGAAAGAATGGATTGATAGCATTCTCCGTTACCAAATTAAAAACAGCAAAACTATTTTTCAAAGAAAAGACCTAGCGATTGTCTTCCTGTTCAGAGTTGTCGGTAACTGTTTTTGAGTGGTTATAAGAGGAAATAGGTTTAATCTATACACGAAGTGATGAAATTAGATGCTAAATAGCACTGCTGCATAATGTGTTACAGGAAAAGATAAAAAATTATCCACGTTCCCCTTAGTGTTAAAGCAAAAGACAGTTTAAGAATAGTTCTAGTCTGTCTCTCCTAATTAAATTTTTTTTTTTTTTGAAACAGAAGAGCGTCCAGTCTTCCAAATGAACATAATAAGTTCGGAGTGAAAGAAAAAAAATGACAATATTTAGAGCTCGTTTAGGATAAAGTTCCAGCCCAGTTTTGGAATGCCGCCGACGTGTGTCTGATAGAAGGGCCTGTGCGGGACACTGAGGAGAAATTTTAAGACACAGGTATGGATAGGGATTTTTAAGCATTCACTTCTGATTTCTGAATACTATTTAATTACAAATTATGTAAATGATCAAAGGGACTCAAATATAATAAAATATTCATCAAATAGAAAAAAGATGGGCGAGGTAAAGTTCAAATGAAGATAATTTCTAATACATTTTAGTTTCTTACAAATAATTCAAACATTTGAATTTCCCTGAACTATTGTTACGTGTAAAGCATCAACACTTTGTTCTCACAAAGATGTATAAAAATATTTTCAGACATGGAAAATATGGAAGGAAATGCTTCATTTTTGTCAAAAATTTTATGATAAAGCTGTTCTGAGACTTGGTTTTAATGGCTGCCACCATAATTATATAGATCCCGAAAGAAGTACATTAAAAACTGTGCTTATTAAATCGGGGTATTTAATTTCATCTATCAATTAAGTCAAGACTTGTTGACATTTATATAGGATATTCTTGCCATCCCTGATGTCCGTGAGCTATTTTTGCACAATAATTGGAAGATTTGCAGTTTTATATTTTTGCAAATGAATTTAAACTCTGCAGAAATTGTATGGAAAATTCCAAGTGTAGAAAATGACACACACATTTTTAACGATGCCCTGTCTTGTGGGGGCAAAGTCAAAACCCCTGAATTGGCAACACTGGTACCCTTCCCATTTAAGGGTGCAGAAAATTAACACGTGCATTTCTCTGTTGACCCGGTGCTGTGGGGCTGTCCCAGGTCTTCCGGGGACCTTGACCTCCTGACAGAGACCTAGCATCAGGCTGAGTTCTTCTACTGAATCATAATACAATACTTCCTTCTTCTTTAAAAGCTAAATAGTCTCATTTTTTCCTCTTTCACCTCAACGGGCTGCCTCCAGTGCCTCCTTTGGTGGTGGGGGTGGGGGGCACGTTCCCATGTTACCGACCACTAGTCTGGACTCCACGGCTGTCCTCTGGTCTGGTTCCTGAAGTGGACTGCACTTCGGGGGTACAGCCCTGCTTGGTTTGTGGATTTCTTCTTTTCTTGGCTCACAGTCTTCCCTCTCCGAAATGCTACTCTTTGGGGTTAGTTTGGTGCCCTGGAAACGGTCAAGTCGCATCTGGGATGAGTCTCTCAGGGCTGCACGGGACTCGGGAAGACGCAGAGCCCCATTCCCCACTTTAAGAGTGGGGGTGCCAGATTTAGCAATAAAATCACAGGACACTGATTAATTTTAAATTTGAGTAAATACAACAACAGGGTCCAACAGAAGTTCCGCCGGCTTGAGTGTGGTGGGCAGGGTAATAACATGGGTGTAATAACTTAGAGTTTTAACTTGAACATTTCACCTAAAATGTCATATGGTCTGCTTGAGTGTGATGTGGTTATGTTACAGAATTACATGCTTGGGATTTTATAATAAAGGATTTTGAAATATAGGAGGGGCGTTACCCGTGCCGGACCCTGTGTCCAAACGTTTGCAAATGCCTGGCGTGCCCCGTTTTACCCGGCAGCCCCGCGTGGGGTCCCAGCGTGTGGGCAGCCAGTGGTTCTCTTCTCTGAGAGATGGAAACATTGCTTGGTATGTGGGGGAGTCATGGACGTCAGTGAGCTCCGAGGGCCTGCAAACACTGAAGACAACCAGGGTGACAGTTTTTGTTTTTCTTGTTCTTTGTTATGTGATGTAAATCGCCTAATATCCTGACACGATAGGACCTCAGAAGGTTTGTGAAATAACAACAAAGATAATACAGAAAATGAATCTCGAATCTTTTTCTTTTTTTAAAAAGATTTTGTTTATTTATTTTCAGGGGGAGGAGAAGGGAAGGAGAAAGAGAGGGAGGGAAACATCAGTGTGAGAGAGAAACATCTGTGGGTGGCCTCTTGCTCTCCCCCAGCTGGGGACCTGGCCCGCCACCCAGGCATGTGCCCTGACAGGGGATGGGACCGGCGACCTTTCGGTTCTCAGGCCGGTGCTCAGTCCACTGAGCCACACTGGCCGGGGCTGAATCTCAGATCTTGAGGTCCAGGCCTCACGGGTCACCACACACGGATGATGTACTGAGCGACGGTGAGTTGATGAAAGGCTCAAGGCAATGGTGGCTAAGCTGGATGGACGACGTGTGTTTCCGGACTCGTCTTCTTCACTGACCACAGAACACTCTCCAAACCTCCTCGTGGGCTTCAGCTTCTGCGGCACCCACACGCCCCCATGGAAACTGCAGCCCTGGAGCCCCACCTGCCGTCCAGGACTTTGGAAGTTGTAGCCATGCACACCCTGCTGGCTCTCTTTCCCTGGAGAAACCCGACTCATACCCCCTGGGCTGAGTCCTCACAACAAAGGGGGTTTAAATAATCCCAAAATGAGGTTAAAACCTCATTATGTCTGCGCATGTCTGGGCAGACACCCCCGGTCCTCTATTGGACACCGTGAGTCCAGGTCAGGGCTCTCTGTTGGTCACTCCCGGGATGGCCAGGACCGACCTGGATTTCTGAGTTCTTTAATTAGCAGAGAAGAGCTTCCTTTAATGCAGGTTTGCCTGGATTGGGCAGAACATGTCAGGTAAGCCAACGGCCTGGAATCCACAGAGACTTCGCAGGACGCAGCCCTGTGTCCAGCTCGGGCTCAGTGGGCGGGCGGGGAGCACTCTCCCCCCCCCCCCACGGTTACAGCCCCTCAGGGAGCAGCCCTGGATCTGCGTGGGGTTCATGGGGCAGGGAAAAGCAACTCGGTGGACCCCACGCTGGCCGCTCAGGAATGCCACCCAGAAGTCACACGTCACTCTCATTTGATTGGGCCCAGCAAGTAATGGTGGGACTCTTGGGGCCCACGTAGAAAGCAAAACCGCATCATTAGCCCAGATGGGGGTTCTCCGGGTTCGTGGCTGGGTTACGGGGCCGCGGTTAGAGGCACAGCTGCCAATGCCTGGGGCTCCACCAGCCCCAGGGTTAATGATCCAAGGCCAGGAGCCCAGGCCGGGGAGGTTTGCTAACGAGGGAGGACCTTGCGTGAGACTTTGCTGGGACAAATTCAAGGCCCTGAGCTGCCACGGAGTAGATGGTAGAGGCGGAGTCTCACTGGACCACCTCCAATGAGCATCTAGAAGCTTCCTATGAGTCTCCTTTTCCACCTGATATTTATTCAAGTGTGAATTCCCATGGACACAGAATGTCTAGTTTTTTATGGCCCCCTCATTAGGTACAATTTCTGACCTCCAAGAACGTCCAACTAAGTAGTTCCTGATGCTTTTCCGGTTATTCTACCATATCGTAAAAATGGACATTTTATTTGATGTTATACTTCCATGTCCCCCTGTAGTTACGTATGCAAACGCTCTATCTAAGCATCTGTTAATGGTCCCATAGTAAACTGGCTGCGGCTGTTGTCCTAGAGGTGGAGGGATGGACTGATGGACAACTTGTTCTCTGCGAACCATGTGATGCACGCGATGACACGTGACTCTCACATTAAGTTCGTGAATTCGTCATGAGGAATTTGTCACAATTTCCTTTGGTTCTTTATTTTTTCCTTTTTTTTTTTTTGGTGTTGATTCCACCTGTTGCTACCTATCAACTCCTGTTCTCTCCACCATCGCTCCTCTCACGGATCACTGTAAGCGGCCCTTGCTTCAGGTCCGCGTGTCAAGGCGACCCTCGTGAAGTGTAACAGGTAAGCTCTACTTTAATTTTTTTTACTTGAGTCAGATCGGAAATTACTCTGCTGCATTGGCATCTACACCATTTTATAAACTTAAAATGCAGTTTAAAATATTTTTTAAATGTACCCTGTGTCCTAATGATGTAAAGACCACAGGAATTAATTTAATTTTGAAGAATTCTAGGTGGCGTCATTTGTCAGTTTTTGTCTTGGCCTTATTTCATTACTAAAATCCAAAGCCACTTCATTCCCTATTATTCAGTCACAAGCGGTGATTGATAGGAGGCCACCTTGCCTCGCGGCCCCGCCTTTCCCTGACTGCTGTGCGGCACCGAGACCCCACCCTGACCAGGAGAAATGGGGGTTGCGTGCAGCGAGCCCATTGGAGAAAGTGGTCCCGTTCCTCTCGACTATGAAGAAAAGCCCTACCGCTTATCTTATCGCTGAAGCCACTCACAAAAAAAATGAGAAGCCATGACTTCCTACCAAATATGGGTTTCAGGTCATTTCATATCAAAATATTTGGGAACGCTTAACAATTAAGTCTATAAGTGTTTTCCTTTTGGGAAGAAGAAAGGCCATTTGATTTGTGGCTCTCACTGTGCCCGGCAGTAAATGTCTAACAACCCTGAAGTCCCAGTGCGCAGTCCAGTGAAAAGTGCTGGCCCTGTGCCGCACGAAGTCAGTGGTTCTCAGTCGGGGCAGTGCCACCCCCAAGTAACAACAGCACCCCCACCCCAGACATGCAAGGAGCTGGCAAAGCCTGGAGACATTTTGATGTCACACTGAGGGTGGGGGACAGGGACGCTCTTCGCACCTGGTGGGTAAATGCCAGGGGTCCTTTTGGACATCCCCGCGCCCAGGACAGACTTCACAGCAAACAGTTAGCCAGGCTACCTGTCAACATTGAGAAAAGCTGTGTTAGATGTAACAAAATCTCCTCTCTGAAGTCATCAGAAGGTGACATTTCTGGGAAAAAGCTAATTCTAAGAGCCAGTCTTTTCTTTCTTGGAGATGTCTAAAGTTTCGATTGCCCAAGTCCACATTCGACGCTGCTCGGAGTGGCCCCCTGTGATAAATAGGAAATGATTTGGTGGAGGTGACCGAGGGAAGGGATATTGTGGTCGCTTTGGTGGTGTGCACACACAAAGTGCCTTTTGAAGGGGAAACAAAATGCAAACCTGTCTGTCAAGCAGCGTGGGGCTCATTAGCTAGCTTGCTGGACTCTGTTCTTTACAAGAGAAACTTCCTCCGGGGTGGCGGGGGAGGGGCACTCCGGGGATGGGAGAAGGTGGGCAGCAGGCAGTCTGAGGAACACAAATCTTCCAGGTGACTAAATTAAAACCAGGCGATGAAGCTATAAAGTCACTACTGAATCTGTGGCCTCGGGTCAGAATCCCAGCAGGGGGGCAGCTGCAGCCTCCAGCCCTCGCTCGTTAACTTTCTGGAAGGAGCTGCCAGGGTGAAGTCACCCCCAGTGATCGCGGCTTGGCAAGCCCACGTCAAGATGACAATAGGCGGCCGGTGGGCCAGGACCTGGGGGGAGCCCCCTCCCCCACTTTCCCCACAGGGGACTCAGCCCTGATGCACCCAGAAGCGTGGCAGTGACCAAAGTAAATGCACTGTGTTATTGACCGTCACCTTGGATCATTGGAAGCCAATTCGTCTTCACCCGAAAAGCTACCAATGGCTGCGTTCACGTGCGTAGGAGGTGGAGGCTTTCCATGAACCACGAACCCCATGACGATTCCCGTGCACGTCCTCCCCACGAGGCTTATTTAGATAGTGGGCATCAGTGGCTCCATCCCAGCCCCCGATCATGCGACATCTCTTTCTTTCTCTGGCAGCGACGCTCCGTGGCTGCGGGCAGAGAAGAGAAACAATGCCATCGTGAGCCTGAGTGAATTCAGAGTGGTTTTAAACCAATGCCAGGTGAACGTAGCACTGTTTCTGTTGCAATTTAACAATTTTAAAAGGTCCTAACGCCTAGTCCAGTAGTTTCAATTGGGGGAAATTTTACCTCCTTTGTCCACATCACCCAAGACACGTGGCACCGTGTGAGACGAGCCCAGGGATGCCGCCAAATGCTGCACTGCCAGTGCAGACCCGCACGGCACCAAGTTAATTAACCTGCCCGATGTCCACAGCACCGAGACTCAGACACCCGGGCCTCCTCCAATGTCAAGGGCTTGGCAGAACTCAAAGTTTGCCATGCGTGGGATATGAATCTGTCAATGGCTCGTCTACTTAATGAAGCTTAATAACAACTCTGAGAGTCAAAAGGTTTTGCTTCAAACTTTTTGGACCTTTCAAAGATTATTCTGTTATAGCTCTCAAATATAAAATGCGTTGAGAACTATGTCTAACTTATTCCTCATCAGGCACGGTCTTTCAAGAATATTTCTCTGTCCAAAATGGAAAGTTGGTTTCATGATAATGAAATTATGAGTAATGAACAAACCCCCTAGCATATCAACCTCAATATATAAACAAAACAACCACGGAAGCTCATAAATGAGTGAGTTAGTTTTGTAACGCAGCTGTGGTAGTTTTAATGACAATGTCAGCACTGTCCCATTTAAATCTCTTTTATGTCATAATTATTGTGTTAAGTTCAAAAGTCTGCCAGGCTTCAAATTTATCTAGACTTTTATCATTTCAGGACAGTTAGATCAAAACTAAAGAGAATAGTTGCTGATGTAAAAAGATAAGTGAATATCGTGCATTTGTTTTGTTGTTTTCTTTTTACTTATTTGCCTGTTTTTTTCATCTCTCACCATTAAGTATAGAAAAGCAAAAGATTTAAACTCTTACTTAGGAAACTACGTATTATACATCATTTTGCGTTCAGGTTCACGCACTGCTTTCTCGGGCCACCTGGAAGGTCCCGAGCCTAGAACATCCGAAGCTCGGTGCCTACGGTACATTCCTGTCGCATTAGCTAAGTGCCCGTGGCTGCCACCGCCGAGGTGGTCAACGCATTCATAGGCACGGTGTTCAAAACACGGACTTTCTGTTACTCATCGTGCTTTAAGCATTTTCTTACGTTTAGGGGTTTACGTTTTCTTTTACATTTGGAAGTGCTAAAATAAACAAGGGCCCTGTTTTCCTTCTGCCAAATTTAGCAAGCTCCCATCTAAGAGCTCCTTTACCCTCTATAAATACAGCCCCTGTGCTGATGGGAGGCGCACCCGGCCACCTTCAGACCCGTGCAGGTAGCAACACAGTGCTTACTGTGACATTTGAAATCCTCATGTCTGTCAAACTGACACACGTGCCATGTTGTGTAAAGTACAAGGCAGCCCTTGCTGAGAACTTCGAAGGGCTCTTTTTAATGCTATCCACTTATTTAGCTGATGTTTTAGAATTGTGTTTAGGGAGCAAGAAAGGATGTTAAGAACATAAAATGTGGATCACAAAACCTTCAGAACGGCATAGGCAGCATATTTTGTAAAATAAAACAAAAAAACAAAAAAAAACAACACAATTTTTGAATGCATATTTCCCTTTACATGGAAGAATGGGGATTTATGTTCTAGTCTTGAAGCACTATTTTTAAGATTGTTTTTACCAATAGATTTTGTTATTAAAACCTTTTAAGGTGCATTTGTTAAAGACCAAAATTCAACCAATTAAATTTAAAGATATAATTGGCTTTATTCAGTGATTCATGAATCAAGCCTTAGCCCATCTGACAGCTGGAAGGGTTACGGGGGGCGCAGAGTGGGAGGACTTTATGGGAAGAAGGGGGACAAGGGAGGCATTGACCCAAGGAAAGAACAGTGTTTTTTTTAATTTAAAAAATTTTTATTTTAATCTATTTTTTAATAAACTACAATAAAATGTAATTTAATAAGTTTTGGAGCTGCGACTAACTATGCTTTTACCTCCTCTGATCAGAATATTATTCCGCTCTCTTGGGCATTCCGTGGCTGACTCTGAGAAAGTCAATTTTCCCAAGCCGATTCCTGGGGCCAGAGACCAGAGGGTAGGAAATGGGTCCTTCACTGGGACGGAAACCCCGGTGCTTACCCATCTAGTGCCTCCTGGCACCTTCCAGTGAATTCCCGATGGCTTTTACTGTTGTTCTGAAAGCCAGTTCAAGGCCGCGTTCCCCAGCACAGCATAGGAAGCTGCAAGACTTGGCCTTGGCCTCTCTGACTTCCTCTCCTGCCACTTCTCTTCCTTTGCCTCACGCAGCCACCTGGTCCTCTTCCGCTGCCAGCCTGGCTGCTCCGTCTGCTTCATCCTCTTCCTCCTTTGCTGGGCAAGGCCAGCTCCAGAGAGGATTCTTTTTAAACTAGGACACCTCCTCGACAGAGGGGTTTATCGTGCAAATTGCTTCTTCTTTCTGTAGGGGGTGCAGAGGCTGCACAGGACCCATGGCCTCAGCTGGCGTCGACCTGAAAGCTCCAAACTGGTGAAGTTGATGGCTCTGGGAGAGCTTGAAACAGGAGCCGGGTCAGGTGTTAAACACAGGTTTGGTGTTTTGCGCCTTCGCACGAGCGACTCCATTTTGGGCCTGTGGTTCTCTCTTTAACGCGTCTTTTTATTAAAGGAATGTCTGATGGAGGAAGGACAGTGGGCAGAGTTCTCGCTGACCTCGACAACCCCACAGGTCACCGGGGGTGAGTCTCTGAAAAGCTTAAGGCCTGTGGCGGGGGGGGGGGGGGGGACCACAGAAAGTCAGCCCTGGTCACTGCACTGCAGCTTGCGTCCACGTGCGCTCCCAAGTCCTAAGGGCCCTGTCTGGACTCTGGGCTTTCTCTTTTGCTCTTGGGGAAGAGTGCGCCCACGCACGGGAAGACCTCCCAGCCCCCAGGCCCTCCATGACTCCCACTGTCTGGAGGGAGGCTCCTTCTCACACTGGAGGTTGGTGCTCAGGGCAGAACTCGTAAGTTAGCATCCCCCTACAGGCTACCGCTTCAGCATCCGCATCCCCCGGCCCACAGGGGCCGGACTTGGTCAATGTGTTGTTACTATAGTTCACAGTCTTTCAGAAATAAAGGTGTTTGGGGGAGGGTTGTCATTATCTTCTGCCACATCGGCTGATACAATTATAATAACATGGACAAATTGCCCGTAATGGGTGACCAGTGCATTTTTGCCAAAATTCTTTTAGGATTTGGAAGCCACAAGAATAAGTACCTGGGCGCTCATCGTTTAATCTCCCAAAGTTTGCCGTTTTCAAAAACATGCCACTTTCAACAGATGGCGCTACCCCAGCGGCCGTACTGTCGGTATGTAGCTGGCTGCGTTTAAGCGCGTGAGACAGGGTCGGTGGAAGCGAAACAGCTGGCCCCGGGCTCTGTTTGCTGGAAGCCTTTCGCGTCGGACGACAAGGACTCCGGTCACTTGGACGACTACAGTTTCTATTACTTGGCAGAAATTTTTTTTAAAAATACATTTTTCCTAAGAAACTATAGTAGCTATTTTTGGGAAAAGGCCTGCATTCCCACAAAAGCCCGATGGGGCAAAGCTCCAGAAATTCACCTTTTCTCCCATCTTTCCTTGCTCCCTTGCTCTCTCTTGCCTTCCCCAGCGGGAGACCAGAGCTGGTGGGTCCTCAAGGGGCCCCAGAGAGAGCTCAGTGTTGGACACGTCACAAAAGCGTACGACCCGGGAGCAGCGCCTGGGGACCTGGAAGGGGCCTGTGTCAGCCAGGGACCCCGGAACGCCCACGCCCGCCTAAGTTCACCTGTATGTCTGAACCTTGAAGCCAAGATACTGGTATTTGCGTCCATTTCTCCCGTGGGAGAACCTTTCCACGGTGATGAAACCGCCACTTGGGTTTGGGGAACGAGTTGACGGAAACCGTTCAGCTAACCCGCAGCAGAGGCGAGACGAGATGCGAGGTCCCGTGTGTTCGCTGGGGAGACTCCGGCCTCCGTCGCTCCGTTAAGGAATTCTTCTGACTCTTTCTCGGGAGCGGCTTGCTCTGAAAGGGGAATGAACCTAACCAGAAAGACAGGCATTGGCACTTGTGTCATTTCGCCGCTTTGCGCATGAATGGCCCTGAGTACAGTCTCATGAATGGCACCCAGCACGTTCCCGCCTGTGATGCAGAGGGCTGGTGACATCACCACCACCCTCCTCAAGGCTCAACTCTCCCCTTGTTCTATAACTAAACCTTCGATGGCTTCAACGTGCTCCCCTGTGAGTAGGGTCCAAGTCTAGCCACAGCGAGCAGGGGACAGACGTGGTGGCCGATGTGGAAAGTGAGGAATACGTGGGATCACTTTGGGAGACACCTTGGAGCAAAGTGTACAGTTTACAACAGGGCGGTTCCGAGTTTGCTCCACTTCATAATTGCGTACGTCTGTGTGGACGTGATGTGCTTGCAGACCACTCGTCGGCTGTCCCGTGAGGGACGAGACAAGGTCAGAGACAGCTCTCGGGCGACGTAGAGGCTCCCTGGCTCCTGAAACTTCGAAGGAGTAGCGAGAGATTTTCATCGACACTGTAAGGGTTTGGCCTTTCTTATGGCTGGGCCTGCCTACAGCCTAGGAATCATTCTTTCCTTAGACACAGAGGAAAATGCAGTGTTGGAGGGTTCTTATTTAGAATTTCAAATTCTTTAAAATAAAAACTCAAGTACTATTCTGAGTGGGAAAGGGAAGGAAAGAAGGGTGTGAATGCAACCAAAAAATAGCTTACAGCCGTGCATTTTTCTTGAGAAAGTTCTTATCAGCCTGGCAGACTGTACACACACACGACTGGTTTCTCGTCCCCAGGTTCATATATTTCTTGTGGGACGAGATGAAAGTCAATGTGTCATTTATTTGCTGTGTCAGATTTTGGGTTTTAAAGTGATACAACCCTCATTGTGAACATCAAGTGAGAGTACCATGTACGAAGAAGAGCATGTCACCTGACTCGAACCCTCAGACACAATCCCTGCTTTCCTCGCAGAAAACAAACCTCTGAACGTCCACCGGCACGCACCTCTGTGCGCGCCCATCTGTGCACAGCACACACAGGCGAGGCGGTGGGACGGGGCTCAGCTGCCAGCAGGGCTTGTTCAAAGGGGAACCACGAACTTCCTGTGAACGCCTTCCAGTGTCACCTTGCCCCGCAGAGTGGAAGCTCTTTCTTTACCGGAACGGAGGGGCTGCCAGCCCCTGGAGCACCTGCTCCCAGCAGCCCCGAGCTGTGGGTCGTGAAGACATTCCACGGTGACATGATGGGCCACTTTTATTGCTAGGGGTACCCCATGCCTGGTGTTGCAGGCTCCTAACTCGTGGCCACAGCCCTGGGTGGCTCCCCAGGGTCCACTCCCAAGGTTCACAGCGCAGGCTTTGCAGCTGCAGCCCCAGGGGGCGGGGGGAGGCAACCAGTGGAACGTTTGGGGCTGAGCCCATCCCTACCCACATCAGAGGCAGCACAGGGGCTGTGAAGTGCAACCTTGAGCCCTCCGTTTGCTGTTTGCCTCTCACCGACCATGGTACCACTTCCTACAGTGGCTGCGGTGGAGGACCACGTGGACAGGGCTGCAGGGGACCCGGCCCTGAGCGGGCCAGGGCGTGAGGAGCCCGCCCTATGCACCCTGGCTTTCCGGACGGTCAGCGCAAAGCCACTCCCCTCCCCGTCTCCCTCGAGTTTATGTCACTGCACACCTTCTGAGTGCTGGGAGGTGAGGCAGGAAGGGAGAGACTGAGCGATGAGAACGCATCAGCCCGAAGTTGCTTCGAAAGGGCACGGCATAAAGAAGAGGACATTTTAAAAACATGAGATGTTACCAAGTCGTATATTCTTGTTGTTATTATTATTCAAAATGGATCATTTTGCCCCATCCTCCCGCCCCCTTCCCCGTGGTAACCATCGGCTTATTCTCTGTATCTGTGGGTCTGTCCTGTTCAGTTTGTTCATTTTTTTCACCCTCATTGTTTTTTGAGGGCAAATGGAAATGAGCTGGTAGCAGAGAAGAAGAAAAGGGAAGTGTTTGCAAGACAGAATACAAGAGGAGCAGGGACTGAGTGAGAAAAGGGGGTGCTTTGCTCTCCCCACATCCACCCCAATAACAAGCCCCGGGGGCTCACGCCACCCCCTCCTACTGACAGTCCCAGCTGTCCTGATGGGGCGGGGCTTCTAGTATCTTCCGCCTCCGGTCCCGGCTGCCGACCTCAGGACTTTCCTTTTGGTCCTGGCCTCCCTCACGGAGTCACAACTGTAGCTCCTCCCGTCCATCAAGCGCCCCCCGCCACGTTACGCACGGAACGACCTGCCGAGAATACATTTCATCCTATTCCTCCCGGCTGCGGTGCCTCCGGGGTGCCGGCCACAGGCTGGCGCCTAACGCGATGGGGTGCCATCCAAGGCCGGCCCTGGTCTGAGGGTGCCCATCTCTCCCAACCCCCTTCCGCACTGCAGGGCTGCAGAGCCAAAGCACTTCCCTCCTCTGAGGAGGTGGTTTGGTGGGAACCTCCTGGGGGCGTGCCCGCAGCCCCTCCCCGCTCCCGGCTGGCCGCTCAAGCAAAGCTGATAGCCTCCTCCTTTGACCCCTGCGACGTGATACTTTTCACACTGCATTTAATCATTTGTCCACACGTCTGTTTCCACCGCTGCAGAGTGAGCTGCTGGTGGCGGTGGGCTTGGTTCCTGCTTGTTTTTGTGTCCCTCTGTCTTCTCACCAATTCCTCTACTAGATACAATTCTAAACGTAAGTGTTAAAGAATAAATTAATGAGTACCCCACAGCAGCCCCAGATGGCGACTCAGGGCACTTTGCGTCACAGCTGTCCCAAAGCTTGACTGAATACGATTTAAGCAAAGAGGTCGCAGATGGGCCAGCGTGAGCTAGAGCGCGGCGGGGTGGCGCTAGGTTCGATTTAACCGGGCTGAGCACCAAACAACAGCCCATCTTCCTGCACCCCTCGGTTCCCACCCCCGTGGCTGCATTTCTGCTGTTCGGGATTTAGATTTAGAATTGGTAGTGATGGTAAGAGCAGGTCAAACCCCAGCCATTTTTTATTGCTTCAGTTTCAGTCCTGCAGAAGAAAAAGGGAGGGAGAGGTACCAGTCAAAGCTGCCCGAGCCGAACTGGCTCAGGTTGGGTGAGGCGCCCACTGTGGAGCCAGGGTCCCTGGCCCCGAGGATGCTCTGCCCCGATGGACACTGGCCTGGGTCACGTGTTCCATCTGGGTGGCCGCTTCCCCAGGGCCCAGGGCTGAGCGAGGAGGAGGACCACATACTCAAAAGGGGACCAGAGAGAGGAGGAATGAAAGGGCGTGACAAAAAACGATAGGTCAGTTATAGGTACTGAAAAAAACCCGTTCTCCCTTTACAGCTAGACGTGGGACAGTGGGAGGCTGTCCCAATTGCTGCCTAATTTCTAATGGCAAAACCAGAAGACTCTCCTCCTGTTTTATTTTAGGGTAACTCGTACTTTCCAACGTGCCTTTGAAACAGAAACTTTGCTCGTTTTGATAATGGGATCAAGAAAAGTAAATAATTCTGATCAGTACAGTCAAAACTCTTGATTCAGATGGCCCAAGGGGAAAGAGTGTTTGTGAGATAGTCTCTGAGTTTTCAAAAAAATGAAATGTATCCCTTGTTGTCTTTGTTACGTTATTTCCGTTACCTATTGCTGCTCCGGGAACTACGCCGAAAAATCAGGGCTTAAAACATATATGATAATCGTATTTCGTGCTGCTGGGGACTAAGAATTTGGAGGGAACATGGTCAGGGGACTCATCTTGCCCTGGGGCCAGAGCGGGTCACGTGTCTGAGAACTCAAACAGTCGAGAGCCAAGCTTCATTCTGTTGGCCAAATCCAGTCTTCGGCTTCTTGTTGTACAGCATAAGCTAAGCAAGTTTTGCAAATCTGTTAATGTTTAAAAAATACCTAAAAGAGACTAATGCTCCATGTGGCCTGAAACTTCAACGAAGTTCAAAGTTGCATCCATACATAAAGCACTATTGGAACACAGCCACGCGTATGGGTTTAAATATTGTCTACTTCTGGTATATCCCACAAAACCTAGCATTTCCTCTCTAGCCCTTTACAGAAAACGCACTGGCTTCTCCTTCAAATGACTTGGATGTGTGACTCCGGGCGTCAGGAGTGAGTATTCAAGGGACCGCTTTCTGAAGGCCTTTTCTGTCATCCACATCTTGTCCCAGGAAGCAGCAGGGCACCTGCGATCGCTCACACTTGACCCAGAGCCTCGTGCCCAAAGAGGAAACGTTTGGAGGGAAGCGGGAACCTGTTGAATGATTTTCCCCCGAGCCGGTGAGCATTTTTGCAGTTGTCAAGGTGATCTCTTTTCCTTGATTTCAAACTTTAACAGGAAAAGGCCAGTTTTATTTTACTTTCTCCTTTAGTTTGGAAACAAGGATCACATGTAAAATGGGGCCTTCAGAATTCTGATAGCTCTTAGGGTGCTGACCTATTCTCATAAGCTTGAAGACTTTTGGTTTCTGATCTTACTGCATAGGATATTTATTATTCACCCAGGTGTTTCCAAGCTAATTGATTCCTTTTTATTGAAGAGGTTTTGGGGATTAAACAGCAGAACCCTTGATTTTCTAGTTCACGCAAAATCACGACGAAGTGGAATTTTATTAGCTCGTAACTCTTCCACGTGTTCAGCCTGGAGAACGTAGTCTCAGTATCGCTCTCGGCCGATGGGTGGGCCAGGAAGTGTAGAGGTAGCTTCCTTGGACCGTTTCCCCAAAATGTAAGGCTTCCTTCAAAGGTAACAAAGGTCCAAAGCCCCTAACAGCCCATCTGAACCAACTGGTTACATGCGAAAGCCAAGTTCATTGATTCAAATCGCAGGTGCCCTCTACAGGGATGACTCAGGCCCCGTCAGCTCCTTGACTCTCAGGAACTTAGAGACGGTTCTTAGGTTGTTACATAGGAGGTTGGAGAAGATGGGCTTGTGGATTTTCAAAACTTCTGCTTAAAGACTGTTACACATTACAGATGGAACTGTGTTGGAAACTGGACTAGAATCTTATTTGGAAACAGCATTTTAGTGTTTTCCCCTCTTGCCAATACTGAGGATCCGTAGGATATGGCCTTCAACTTTTTCCAGTTGAGACAATGATGGATTGTCCCGTCATTAGCTGAAGAAGCTAATGTGTGAGAGATAATTTTATAGGTAAGACTAGGTGGAGAATTTTTTTTCAATAGGGGGAAAACAAAAAGAGTGACCAGGTAGTCACAGGGCAAGACAGTGGGAAGTGCAAGAAGGTCTTCTGGTCCCTGGGTCATTGTCTAGGTCACAGGCAGTGTTCTCAAAGGAACTAACCTTTCTGGAACCCTTTTCATGTATAAGACATTACACTAGAGTCTTGATAGATCCTTTCATTTAGTTCACATTCTAATTCTGTGAAGGAGCGTCCACCATTTGATGTTGATAAAACCCTGCTACGAACCGGTGCTAGTAAATGCACATCGCAAAATAACTTTTTATAAGGTCTCAAAGCTTTAGTGGCAGCAGCTAAGGTTTTAGGAAGGGAAGCTGATGAAAAGTGCTTATAGACTACGCTGTATCTCTGTCTACAGTAACGGAATCATTTACGTGTTAAAATTCCCTCGCATGGGAAAAGAACTTTCCTTCTTTCCTTTGTTTATTTATGTGTCTACTTGTTCGTGTACATGATCATTCTCTCCCTCACCAACAGATATGGCACCTTCTAGAAGACAAGGCGCTGTTCCTCGCACCCGTGGTTCGATGGTGGTCACCTACAGCAGGGCATTTGTCCTCCGGAAGCTGCCATTCAAGTGGGAAAGGCAGACGAAAGGTCAGTAAATACACGATCCAACACAGATATCACAACGTTGAAAACGCTACAGAGGAAAAGACGAAGGAGCTACGGGAAGGAGAGACCCAGGCTGTACCGTCTTCCATAGGGAAGGTGGCCAGGGAAGCCCTTTCTGATAGTCAAGCCGGGATATAACAATGGAAAGGATGTGGAAATGAGAAGCAGGTGGGAAGGAGAGTTGTTCCAGGCCACAGTGTGTGTGAAGGCCGAGGAGGGGTCAGGGCAAGAAACATGGAGCAGACAGTCCAAGGCCTCGGGTGTGAGAGCCTGGCTGGGGCTGGAGCTCACAGCGCCGTGAGGGCTCTGAGAAGGACCTTGGACTTTATTTGAATTGCAAACGGACCCTGTAAACAGATCGTATGCAAGGGCATGGCAGGGACTCCTGTCAGTTTTAAGAAACTCTTGAAGGCTTGGAGCAGAGCAAGAGAGGAAGACGAGGCGCAGGTGAGGAGGCTGTGCTGGGGGGCGGGTGTTTGTGCAGACCCGACAGTCGTGGGTGTGGGAAGAAGATGAAACCGATACACGTCCTAGACCAGAACTGAGAGACTTTGCTTCTGGATTGGGCTGGGCAGCTTGGGATGAGGATGGGGAAGGAGGAAGAGGGCAGATCCCCGATGACTTCCGGCTTGAACACCTGGGTAGGTGGTTGTCTGAGGGACACCCAAGTGCCTTGTCACCCTAGGCAACGGCCAGCGGGGCACAGAGGCAAGGTTTGGGCTGAAGGTGGGACACGGCTGGATATCGGAATCCATGGGCATCTGGGGCATTTCAATGCGTGGGAATCAGTGAGAATATCTTGGGAGGAAGTGGGCTGGAAGCAGAGGGCCTCGGATGGCAACACCCAGAAACTGGGTAGCAGAGAATGAGACTGAGGTTTCTATTTTCACAGCAGCGTGGCCGAGGTAGGAAACACTAAAACAGAATCAGGTTCAGGGGAGAAAGATTAAGAGTTTAATTTTCATCTCCTGTTGCCCACCGATTAACCTCAGTGCGTCTAACCCTGCGAGGTCCCTGTTTCCAACTATCTTATTAGAATTCTAGTTGTTTTGCTAGGTGCCCTCATGACCTCTCAGGACACATCCCTTTATAACTACGTCTAACGGAGTAAAACATATAAAAGTCAGAGTAAGAAACGCCATCCCCGAAGACCAGCGCGTGGGCCTGTGACACTTGACTCACAAAGCCATAGGCCCACGTGGCTCTCCTCGCTCTCTGAGGAGACCTGGTTTCTCAGAAGTCATGTGCGCACTGAGAACCGCTTCTGCCAGCTCGGCGGCCTGAGCGTCTCTCATTCTGAAAAGCAGCAGCTACAACGGCTGGAGCGACGCAGAGTCTTGGTGTCAGTCCCACGCTATTCACTGGTTTGCAATCTACAAAGTGGCACTTAGGCAACCGGGCCATCCCTCCCGCTCCCCAGGGAGAATGGCACTGTAGAATGTTTAGCGCGAAGCCCACCCTCGGGACACAGACGTGGGTGTCCCGTGACTTCTGTGCCTCAGAAACGGGCTGGATGACCATGAAACCTCTGTGACTGGGCACTGGGCTGTGTCCCCATCTTAGCTATTGCAGATAACGCTGCAGCGAACATAGGGGTGCACGGATTCTTTTGAGTTACTGTTTCAGGTTTCACCTACTCCTCTTTTTTTGGGGGCGGGACTATTGTAAGGAGGTATAGGATGCACGTTCTCTTGTAAGTGCTTCTAATTATAACCTAACATGTTTACACCATGAGCTGAATGCTTGTTTAATTTAGTTTTCCCGGCAATGCTAAAGTAGCATGATCAGTCCCACAGCAGAGAGATTAAATCATCACTGGAACTATTGCGCACGAGGCCAAACCCCCTTTCCTTGTTTACGTCAGCATTGCGTCGTCGGTCTCTGTTGGCAGTGATGGTCAGGAATGCACGGGCCAGGGCACCCAAGGCTAGGGGCACAGGGCAGCGCCCCTCCCCTCCACACAGCCTGCCGTCGGGTGAGCGAGACTCATTTATATCTGGATTTGCAACTGACACAAAGACAGGGGTGCGGATTTATCAAGCAACACTGATTTCCTTGCTTAATACCTAAATTTTTAAAAGGCAGAATGGCAAGATGCGGGAATGTGTTTCTAGGTCCAACGATCAAGGTGCAGCCGTATTCCCTCCTCTGCGCTCTTAGGATATTTTGTTCACCTGTAAGAATTATATCGAATTTTATCATGGCTGGTGTTAACAGATCTTGTCATTTGTTTAACAGGTAAATGTTTCTGCAGCTGTCACCCCTGGTCTGTTCCACAGCACAAGTTTCCCAAACAGTGTGCTGCCTCCTGCACTTGCCAAACCCCAGTCTGTGTTGGCCACACCGTAGCCTTGAGTATGCAACCCCTTCCTCCCTTCCTTCCTTCCTTCCTTCCTTCCCTCAGCAAATGGCTTGTGCCGCAGCCCCCGTCCTGAGCGCCCTGTAGACTTCACGGCTCACCCTCCAGAAGACAGGGCAAGCTCTCATGGGAGAGGTAGATAATGATAAAGCAGCACGTCCGTGTGTCCAGAGACAAGCGGTGAGATGCCTAGACAGAAAAAGAGCACAGAGGGGCCTCTTTTAAGTGAGATGATCAGGGAAACGTTACTGAAAAAGTGATATTTAAGCTGTTCCTTAAAGGAAGTCATGTCAAGGGGGTGGGGGGGTGGAGGAAGAAGAAGCCCTGGTCCAATGAAGGGCAGAGGCCTTGAGTGGGAAGGACCCTGGCGTTGCCAAGAACACACAGATCAGCGTGGCCGAGTCTAGCGTGCGAGACATGGCAAGTGGCAGGGGATGCGTTGAGAAATGTCTACAGAGATTGGATTTTATTCAACCTGCAAAGTGGGAAGTTACCGAGAGGCCATAAGGACCTGTCTCACCCTGATCTGTATTTAGAGAAGATGAAATAGGTGGCTCTGTGGAGGGAACCTTAAAGGGAGAGAACACAGAAGCTTGGAGAACAGTGGCAAGGCTGTGCCGGCATGCTGGCGGCTTGGTCCTAAGTCATAGGACTCAGTGGAGCTCAGTTATGTGGTGGGGACAAAGGGAAGGGACTGTGTTAATAAACTGAATGTAACTGTGATGGAAAAGAACAAATCAAAAGTAACACTTAGCTTTGTGGCTTCAGTGACTGGACGGATGTTGGCGCATTCACAGGTAGGACTAGAGGAGGAGTCGGGGCAGTTCAAAGAGGGTCAGGACTGAACACTTCCTGTTGAGGAGCAAATGCAATTCCCAAGGCCTGAACTGTCCATCGGATAGGAGAGAAATATCTAAGAGTCACCAGCTCGAAGGAACTCACCTTGGAGGAGGGAAGTGGACCCAGGATGGAGCTTTTCCGTGTGACAGTCCTCAGGAGTCAGGCAGGGGAAGAGAACCCAACATGGCAGCTGCCGAGGACAAGCCAAGATCACGGAGAACCAGTCAGTGACGAAGTTTTGAAAACTGACAAAGGGTTGAAGAAGAAGAAGTTAACGGTATTTAAGGCCGCTGAGAAGTCACGTGGCGTAAGGACAGAGAAGCCCGTGGTGGTATGAGGCCTGGCCGTCTGGACGCCATGGACACGAAGAGTCAAGAACAAGGCTTCGAATGCTTCGCTAAACAACTCCCCGTGTCTCTTCGGATAAAGATAAATCTCCTCGTACGCGTGAGGCCCAGCAGAGCCTGCCTACTGTCTTCCTCCGAAACGTCACCTCCTTTCCTCTTTTTCACGTCTGACCTTTTTTGATAACTGAGGTATAATTGATATATACCACTGTGTGAGTGGAAGGTGCCAGCCTGTCCAAGGAACATTTGCATATGGCAGGGCTCCAGGCCTCTGGAGCGCCGTCTGCCTCCAACGAGACGGCTCGCTCTGCCCGGAAGGCTCTCTCTCCCCTCGACCACGGAACTGCTGCTGCTCGTTCAGGTCTAACCTCACTGCTTTTTGCTTCAGAGAAACATCCCTGTCTGCATGACTAGGTCAAACCGCCTGTGCTTGCCGCCATCACAACTTCAAGTACTTCCTGTGTGCCGAACTGGTCATGGTGATGAGCTAATTCATTGTTGTCACCTCTACTGAAGTACGGGTGCCACCAGGGCAGGGAGTACGGCCGTTTTTGCTCACCGTTCTTTTTCACATCAGGAAACTTGACTGTCGTAGGTCGGGAGATGACTATTTGTTGAATGAACGAAAGAATGAGACCTGCTTCTGCAGTTAACCTCAGGTAGCCCATTTCTACCTTTATGCCACTTTTACTGTATGGAACTGAAAAATCCGGAAAAGGATGATTAATGAAAACGTAATTCAACATGTAATACTCCAGCCGTTAAAAATCTGTTATAAAAATCAGTTGGCTATGATGATTCTGAAATTTCGATGCTCACCCTTGAGGTAGTTTTAGGCACATACTGTTTCAACTGCTCAAAAAAAAAAAAAAACAACAAAAAAAAAAACCCACACACTGCTTACACCATGTGAACTCTGACATCACTTCTTGGTCTTTTCCTAGCCTCAGGTTTTTTTTTTTTAATTTTATTGTTATTTAAAAAAAACTTCAATTAGACTTGACAATCAATATTATTCCATATCGGTTTCAGGTGCATGGCACAGTGGTTAGACAGTCACGTAGTTTACATAGCGGCCCCCCGGCATTCCCGGTGCCCACCTGGTTCCGTACGGCGTTATGACAGTGTCATTGCCTCCATTTCCTGTGCTGGACTTTACATCCCTGTGACTGTTTTATAACTGCCAATTTGCACTTCCCTTTACCTCCTCACCCAGCTCCCCAAACCCTCCTCCCCTCTGACAGCTGTCAGTCTGTCCTCTGTGCCCGTGAGTCTTTATTTCATTTGTATTTTTTGTCCTTTCGATCCCACATGTAAGTGAGATCCTGTGGTATTTGTCTTTGTCTGACTCATTTCACTGAACATAATGCCCTCTATCCATCCGTGTTGTGGCAATTGGTAAGATTTCATCCTTTTTTATGGCCAAGTAGCATTCCATTTTGTAAATATACCACAGCTTCTTCATCCACTCATCTACTGATGGGCACTTGGGATGCTTCCAGATCTCACCTATTGTAAATAATGCCACAAAGAACAGAGGGGAACATGTATTCTTTCGAATTAGTGTTTGGGTTCCCTTGGATATATGCTCAGGGGTAGAATCACCGGGTCATAAGGCAGTTCTATATTTAATTTTTTTTGAGGAACCTCCATCCTGCTTTCCACAGTGGCTGCACCAATTTGCATTCCCACCGACGGTGCCCAAGGGTTCCCTTTTTTCCACTTCCTTGCCCACACTTGCTGTTCGTTGATTCACTGATGAACAGATACCCCTGTTTCTGGGGAAGTCTTTGTCTGCCATGTGCTCAGGGCCCGATACTTGGCCCAGGCATGATAACGTGGAGATTTTTGTGGACGTGGAACGCCAGCTGCCAACAAGACCCCTGCCGTGGTATCCAAGTCAGGGCTGCCCACTATCAAAGGGGATCTGCGCTCTGTCCCCCAGCAAGCCGCCAGAGCCTTCCTTCCGGCCTCCCAGCTGACAGAAGCACCTCGGGGATACGCACGCCTGGCGCATTCCTGCCTCTGTCTGAGAGCAACCAAACTGTGCACACCCTTGTCCACCGATGCCTCTCTGTGTTAGACACCATTGGTGCTGCCATGGAACTGCAGCATTGATTTTGCTACCAAAGTCCCACATTCCCTGCACACACTGAACTCAACTCTAACACATTGAGACAAAAGTTACAGCCCAACTCATTTGGTGATCATTAATCTCTGTATTTGTTGGGTAGGATCTCTCTGCCCACCTGTCCAAATGGAATCGAATCTCCTAAATCCTTCCTACTTCCTCCAAGCATGACCTTCCAAGCTCCATTTAAATGTCTGTTTGAGAGCTTGTTACAGAGTATACCTTCTAAACTGAACTCCTTTTTAAAAGATGGGATGTCACACACTTTCCCCCGGTCAGAAATCTGCCAGGATGGTAAGCAAGCCGCACAGAGGTATTTGTTAAAAATATTCAAAGCTGACGCCACATGGTTTTCCGCTGCGAATGCAGTTTGAGGAATAGGCGGTGGAGTTCAAGTGGGCCTGGAAGAGCCTCGGGTCCGCTACGAGGGTCCGCTATGAGGATCTGCTACGAGGGTCTGCTATGAGGGTCTGCTACGAGGGTCCGCTACGAGGGCCCGCTGCCCGCTAGCACCCAGGTGTTTTTTTCAACAAACGTGCAGTGGGTCCTCTGTGTCCCTGGGTTTCAAGTCTATGGACTCCACCCACCGTGGATGGAAAACTGGATTTTCTATCCGGTGCTGGGAGTCCGTGGATGGGGTGGGGAGGGGAGACAGTATGCATCGTTCTAACCATTTCATAGAAGAGACTTAGGCATCCACGGATTCTGGCGTCCATGTGGGTCCTGGAACCAATGCCCTGCAGTTACTGAGGATTGGCTGTAGGTAAGTTTTGGGTGAATCAAAAGTGGTACTTAAATTTTTGGCAGCGCATGGGGTCAGTGCCCCTAAACTTTGTGTGGTTCAAGTGTCAGCCATACTTAAATTTGTGACTTCTGACACATTTTTCAAGAGGCCTACCTACTGAAAAACGGGGCTTACATTTACAGCTATTTTATTTAAAGATACATTTGCAAAAAGAGAGCAACATAACTTTTATGGGGCATATGTTCTATCAGAGATTGAAAATCATAAAAAAGACAGTGAAGAAGACTGGGGAAAGAAAGGGGAAAAATGAAGGATGTCAGTAAGATAAGGAAGGAAAGGAAGATAAAACTTCAATATGCTCCAAGCATAACCTGTCTACTTGTACCTGTGAGACCTCAGACACAGCACCTAACCTCCTGGAACTTCATTAATAAAATGAGGGATAACATTATCTGCCTCAAACGTTGTCGCCCAAATTAGATTATGCGGTTAAAAATCTAAGCGTCGTCCTGGACAGGGTAACGGCCCAGAGAGTTAGTGATTTTGATCATAATGGAGTCGCGATCATAACAAAAATCTTATTACAATGTCATTATCCAGAATTTAAGATGCGGGATTATGTCTAGTTGCACAAAGGGGGTGTGTGGATCCCAGCAGCCAAAGTAAGGGTGAAACACATATGTTTGTAAATATCAAAAGGTTTATTTACCTAAATACAAGAACCCCACAACAGTGCTTCCTACCTTGGGAGCCTGGGGTTCCTGCAAAGCCGCGGCCTGTCTAGGGGTCCCCAGAACTGTATGGTTTGAATAATCATAATTATGCCTTAGATCGCATGTGCTGTTGAATTCATAGCGACTCTTTGTCAGTGTCACATCTATGGAGTTACCAAGGGCCCCTCGAAATCATGAGGAGCCGTCGTATGTTAACTTGTGCCTTTTAATGGAAAAGGCTGGGAAGTGTGGCTGAGGGGACACAAAACGGCGGACTTCTGTCAAAGGTAGAGCATGGCTTTTGCTGTGACCTCTGCCTCATCCACAACATGAAGAATATCTTGAGTCCCAGAAGTAGGACTTGTCTGACGCCGGCTTTGGGTGGGGGAAGGGAGTTCTGACAGCAACCCCGGTCCCACCAGGGTGCAGCGAAGGGTTTGGGGCAAGCCTGTTAAAGCAACCTGGGGGCTTTGGCATAGGAAATGGTTTGATATTCAAGCTGCCACATCGCTGGGTTCTGAATGCCCTGATCACACACATGGTTAATGGTTGCCCAAATTAACCAGATAAGTAGTTGTTTATGTAGGTATTTTCTACTAATTCAGTTAGTGAATCATTTTGGCATCGCCTGCCCACTGCTGAATCTGTTTAATCATCTCTTTGGTAAGAAACTTATTGGTTATTTGGGGGAGGATATGGTATTTTAAACAGCAATGACTACTGTAAGGGTACTTACACTATTAATATTCGGATACTTAAAAACATCGTCCTTGAAGAGACAAATCTTTCGATAAACATGGGCCTACTAACTTGGTCTAATTACTTGAATTAAGGAAGTAAGATGCATTTACACTGGCTTTGAACAACTTTCTTGACTTCCTGCAAAGAGGAGGTCGCACAGTGTTTTTGCAGAAGTTAGTAAAACCGAATCTGACATCACTAGTTAACCAGCAAGCGGTTCCTTCTTCGGGCAGCAAAGGAGGAAATAGCTCCCCTGTGATAGCACATCAGTGAAGAGTGTCAGTTCACGTCTTTTGTCCTTCATTCGGTTTCAGGGAGGGAAACTTTTGCAGAGATAACCATTATTTTGCCTTTTCAGAAGGACGCATGCAGTTTCGGAGGGATACGGCCGGCTTCCAGATATGACCATGTATCTGTGGCTTAAACTTCTGGCATTTGTCTGTGTGCTTCTGGACATGGGAGGGCTCAGTGAAGGTGAGTACCTGGTGTTATTGTGGCCTTACCTAGTTTTTCCTGGTGGAGAGACAGTGGTTTGAAAGAGGCATAAAAACAGGTTTCGGGTCGGCGACCAGAAGTGAGGAGGCTGCTTGTAGCGGGTCGGAGCTGGGGTAGCTCGGACAGGCTGGTTTTTCTCTGAGACAGAACACGTTGTTTCTGCCAAAAAAGACCATAAATGTTTGGCAGGGAAATCACAATTTAAAAGGAAAACTTGTCTGTTTGTGTCTTTGTTTACAAACTGTTCGAGGGTGTTACAAAAGCAATTGTTACCTAACCTTTCAAACTACACGGATGTAAGTGCATGTTAAGTCTAAAGACATTTTAATGACAAAACAGGCAATATTTTATCCTTTTAATAAAACATCAATTTTTTTAAAGTTATACTATTGCCTTTGGTTGCATGGAGCTACCCTTTCTTTCCGGGCCAAGAGGTTGCTTCCTCAAATTTTGATTAATATTAATATGTACCGTTGAATAGTTAGTTATATGATAGTTGAAAATAATATGCTTGGCTACTTAGTAAGATATTAACTTTTTGCACATCCTTATCGCAGAATGTATTTTAAATCAAGCTTTTGGGTTTTTACTAGTAGTTTTCATGCCTCTGTGCTTTGGCGACTCTTACGAGGCCACCGCCCTTCCTGGGTGATGGGCAGATGTGAGGGCTTCGGTGAGGTGAAAACACGGCACCTCGGCCTCCACACCAGCGCTCTGCTCTGCAGAAAACGTACCTACCTGGACCTCAGACCCGGGTTTCCGCCTGCGACCCGCTACCCTGCTGGTCTAGTTAATGAATCTTGTGTCAACAGTTTCAGTTCAGGGTACATTTAGGTTGGGTCTTCAACGTGGCTAGTAGATCGGTATTTAATATTACTCCTTATGATGTAGTATCTAAAACTGTTTTTTTGTTATTGAAATGGTATTTTTGTAGAAATATCAAGTCAGAAAAAACGGAGATACTTATTTTTTAAAAACTTGCTTGTCAGTATTCACTCTAGAATCCTTTTTTTTTTTTTTTTGGCCTTTCTGCCATTCTCCTTCCCTCCAAGAGGCAGGGTGGTGGCGAACTCCTGAACTTGTGATGTCGTCAATTTGTATTCTGTGTGACCAGGACAGTGGAAGCAGTGTGAGAGAGGGTGTGTTTTCAAACTTCAAAGATGGATGGAAGTGATTTTATATAGGGACAGCCTGTTGTTTTAGTACAGAAAACGTTTATTAGTTACTGTCCTTATAAAGTTGCTTATCATAATCCAAGGGATTAAACAAAGAAAAAAAACCTTATGGATACAGATATCAGTGTGGTGATTGCCAGAGGGATGGGGATGGGGGAGGCAGGAGGGGGTAAAGGGGGAATAAATGGTGACGGCAGGAGACTTGACTTGGGTGGACACACAGTACAGTGCACAGACGATGTGTTACAGAATGTATTCCTGAAACCTGGATAATTTTATTAACCAATGTCACTGCAATAAATTCAATTAAAATATTTTTTAAAGAATAGTAATTTTAATATAAATCAGAGTAAATTTGCATGGCATTCAAGAATGGTTGCGAAGCATTTCCAAAAGAGCACCCGTGAATGCAGAAATATTTTGTTGGCCACAGAACAAATCACCATTAAAATTTCAACTCGGTCTGTTGAGGATTTTTACCATAAGAATTATCTTTGAATTTGTAATCAAAATAAGGGCCTACAATGACCTAAAAGCCTGTATGTCAGTGCTGCTGAATAACTTATACTAGAGATAAATGAAGAGGTATAAATAGGTTTGTTTTGAAAAATCAAGTTTAACTTCAATTGCTCGCATAAATGCTGTGAACCACTTTTCTAAAAGATGTCGATAGTACAGTTTTGAAAAAAATATATAGATACAGTCATCTGTGTCCGCAGATTTTGCTTATCATGCTTTCAGATCTGACATTTCGTGATTCGATCTTTCATTTGGGAAGGTATTAATGCTTTAAATTATGTATTTTCTATACTAGCAACATGTGAATTGGATTATGTCTTATTTTAAAGTATTAAACCTGAGTTTACTGTTTGTGGGAAATCTTAGGCTTCCGAAGACCAAAGTTTTAGTGCAGGTTTTAAAGGCTTAAACAGATAGGAGTTAACATAGAGAGACATCAGTGAAAAATATGGGCACAGTTCAGGCGCTGTCTCATCTCTAAAGGCAGCGATGTAACATTTTGTCAGGGAGACAACAATGTGTGCTTGAGTTTCACACAAAAGTTTGTCATCTCTTTGCTCTGTGCCTCTGCCATGAAAACTGGAAACCAAAACTTTGCACAAAATTTCTCAGTAACTGTAAAGGACAATGATGGTTTTGAGAATGCAGCTCTGAGTTTGTGAGCTCTGAGTCATAATAGCTAAGATTCATTTCCTGGACCCAAGCCTTCATTTTTCCACTGACATCAAAAGGAAATATGTTACAAACACGCACTGCGCCTTGCACATACAGGGGTTCAATACAAATTTTAAATTCAATTTGATAAGCAATCCTAGTAAGTTCTAAAAACAGTTCAGACACTGGGGGCTGTGTGATTAGTTACTGAGTTTTTAGAAGTGTCTTCAGAATGAAAACCTGCCTGTGACCCTTATCATTACTGGAACTTAAGGTGCATTTTGTTAGAGGAGGGCTAAGGTGGTCAGGGGCCTCTCCCCACTTTTCTCTGTTGTCCTGTGCAACTGAGCCCAGGGCCAGGGCGGTCAACTTGAGCTGGGTTGCATGTGTGAGTTTTATATACTAGTTCTATATTATACTCATATGGTTATACAGAAATAAATATAAGTATATTTTGTATGTAGTTTTATATATATTCTATATCAGTCTATCATCTATCTACAGGTTCTTCATATTTGTCTACTTTTAAAAATTAGGATTCTGGGGGCTTCAATTCTTGGCTATTTTCCTTTGTATTTTCTGTACCCAGAGCCTCTTATCATTACTTACTACTTATTAATAGTCCTGATTCTCTGTCTCCGGACTCATCTCTGAGGTGTGGAACCTACCTCCTTTTCTAAACTTAATCTTGTCTTGTGTTTGCAAAAAAAAAGAAAAAAATCTGAAATATATATTTAAATGCTCCCCAAATTCTGTCATTTTAGTTTTAAATAATCCCTGAGCTCTTTCTCTTCTCCGTGTCCACTACCGGCCCCTTAGCTCTTGCCCTTCTCAGCCATCGCCTGGAGTATTGGAATAGGTTCTTAACTCACCTGGAGCCTCGTTCATTTCTCCCCTCACTACACAGCTTAGAAATGGAAAATGAAATGGGGAAACAGCATCTGCTATCTCAGCACTGCCTTTGGTGTGCGTTCTAAACTCCTGGCCGGATCAGCTGAACTCATGGATGAGCGAGGACCGGGGCAGGGATGTTTTTTGCTTTCTCTTAGGACTGATTAAAATAGAACACGCATCAGCCCGTTTCAACACAGGTCCTCTTGCCCAAGCTGAGGCCCTGAGCAAACCCTATTTCCTCTCTTGGGTTCCCTTTTATCACGCTTGTCACAAAATAGTGCCACTGACATGGTATACTTTTTGCCCCCTTTACTTGACATCTTCCACGCACCATTTCCATTTGCTGTTGGAGGTGTTACCGGTATTTTTTTTCACCAGTCAGAGTGGCGACTGCCCATGGAACCTCCCTGAAGGCAGACACCATTTTGTGTCTTTTTCTTGCGTCATCCGCACCTGGTTTCTTATCAGGGACCGAAAAAGTAATGGATGGTTTTGGACAAAACTGCAGATTATGACAAAGGAGGAGAAGGAAGAGCAGAACACTCAGGGCGAGAGAGGACAGAAGGAGGAAAAAGCATAAGACGAAAAACTTAAGAGGCAAACGAAGTAGGATGGGGGCAGCCAGACGATGTCATCAAAATTATTTTAGATCTACATTTTTACAGGCTTATCCCTTCCCCCCATTTCTTCTTTTGTCTCCTAGCTTACTTTTTATCTGCAAAGATTTTCTGACTTCTTAAAAACTCATCGTTCCCCCACTTCGTTCCTGAATTTTCCTTGGCTCTCTCTGAATGTGTTCTCGCAGAGGGCATTTCAGCCGTGGGTCCGGCTTGTCCCGTCAGAGCCAGATGCCAGGAGGAAAACTGGGAGGGACGGGGAGGGAGACGAGACAGCAGTGTCACGGGCCCCCGCAGGTGCTCCCGCCCTAGACACGGTGCCCGGCAGCGGGGCTGTTTCCAAGCGCAGATGGAAGGGGTCACGCCCCCAACGCCGCCTTGTGTGCACCAGGAAGTTTGGGGGGAGTCTGGCCCTCGCTTCCCGCCAGATGAGGCGATGATGGATTTCAGTCCCGTTCGGCCCCGAGCACAGATTCGTAGTCAGGCTGATGAACTTCACCAGGGGGCACAGGGTCCGTACAGGTGAGGTTCTGCGTACAGGCCACGTGCATGTAAGTCTCCAGGTGCAGAGAGAGGCGCCTCTCGTCTTTTCCAGTCCTAAGTTAATGGGCATGTCTGCACAGCAGAAAACTGGAATGGAAATTTAACCGCATTGCAGTTTAAACTTAATTTCTACCTACCCTAAATGGCTCTAATAGAGAGCCACCCCAGTTGTGTATCACCGAAGGGCTAGTGCTGTGACTTCACATCCATAAAGGTCGTCCCCTTTAGGGAAGGACAAAGGGAAAAAATGAAACACTGCAGGCTAATCATTTAGCAATATGATGTGATTGAAATCTATTGCTATATATACGGAAATATGGTAATTATTGGGCTGTGTTTACATGGCCCCGATCAATATTTACATTAGAAAATATCTGATTGTTACCTAAACTTTTTAGTATGCGTTCCTTTTTCATACACCAGTATGCTCCTTCGATTTCGGTCTGTCAAGGCTCTTGGGAATGGCTACTTTACGCAGATTCAGTAGCCACAACAAAAACAAGAAAACATAAAGAAACAAAAACTTCCCTACACGTTTAGCCAGAACAAGCTACATAAAGCTGGTGTTACTGAAAGACGTAGGCAGGTCCCACTTCCATTCATGGTGTCTCCAATCGAGTTACTTCTGAAAAGATGGTCAGCAATGTTAAGGATGTGTTCACTGGATTCTTTACTGAAGACCCAACTCAAACAAACTTTCACATTTTCCGTGGTGCTTAACTATACCATGTGTATTTCGGCTAAAAATGAGACATGAGTCTCTGTAAAGGACAAAACTCGCGTTTGCCACCTCCAGCGGCTTCCTAGGCAGGGGAGAGCACACGGATTCCACGACCCGGACCCCAAGTGTTTGGGCTCGGCTTTTATGAAAATACACATTTAATTAGACTGTACCAACGTTTATGAGTTTTCCTTGAGGACAGGCTTCACAGAAAACACAGAATCTATTAAACTGATTTAATTCCCTGAGTATTTTTTATATCGAGCCTGATTAGATCATTACCCATTTTTTCCATTTTTATTTTTATTTTCCCGAACTAATGTTCAACAAAATCAATTTTCATTTAATTTTTATAATTACTATGAAATTTATGAATGAATTTTTATCCCCATCATTTTACCGATCTCAGCTCGTGCCCCTGGCAAATTTCCCCTCACAGTTAAGGCCTTCATGAGTGTGATTTTACCCTGCAAACAATACAGATCTCACTTTTCCAAAAAGCTTTTAATTCTTCTGTTTAGTCAGAAACAACATGTCTTGTGTGCAGTTTTTGTCAGTGCTGGATTTTTCTTTTGCTTTTCAATGTTACATAAAAAGTGATTTATGTCCTTTTTTTACTTTTGTCAAACTTTCGATTGGGCGGTCTTAACCATTCTCAAATTTATGTGTTGATGTTTGTATCAGTAACATTCATTTCGCAACTGAGGGCTCTTCATAAAATTCATTTTGAGATTTTGAGAGTTCTGGTTATTTCTTAGCCAGTGGACACTTTAGAAACACTAATCAGACTGCTGTATAGTCTAGAACTGTCACATTTTAATTCTTACTCATTTGCGTGTCACGCCACTGATTAGCTTACACACCTGTGCCAACTTCTTGGTAATGGTGTGGCAAACAATAGCGAGAAGAATCAAGGTAATAAGTTTAAAATGTTCTCAATGTACAGCAGTAGGTGGGGCCAAAATAAGGTGTCAAATCATCCTACGTTGGTCTTTGAATTTAGAGAAAGGACAAGCTATCACGTGGTGCGCACGGGGCCAGTTCAGCCCTCTAGGCTCCCTCGTCCTATGCGAGACCACTTTGTGACATCATTACGCAGTCTTGCTGTTAACTTGCATTTTCCTAAAACTGAACGGTTTTCTGTCTCCAAACCACTGGCCATGCTGTTTTTCTTACCTCCATACACATACCTGTTAACTGGGTAAACGCTGGTCGCTGGTCAAAAGTCTGCTCCTGGGGCTGCAGGGGGCGACCTGTGAACCCTGCTGTCGGAGGCCCTTGGCGGGCGGTCTCACGGTCAGTAAGGCTGCTCGACCGGAAGAGGAGCCAGCCAACAGTCCCCATTTGTTTTAGCTGCTTCTTGTGATTTAAACTGAAAAGAAAAGATTTATCGGGAGGGAAGGATTAGCGTGTGCGCGCACACACCCCGCACAAATAAATCCTCGACATTTTGGGTGATCTTTCACAGTGATGTTTTAAGGCCCGCGGCTCCTAAGGAGTGGGATGTGAGGGGGTGAGGACTGAGGTGTCCTACTGGGTCTGTCTGATTCTGGGTTTTTTTTTCTTTTCCCACCGGGTTACTCAGCCTTCTTAGTTGTCCCCTGAATAGCCGGGGGCTTGAGGACATGACCTCATGGTGGTGGGCACAGAACACCGACCAGAAGGGCACTGAGCCCTCTGTCCGAGGTCATTTCTGTGAAACGTACATTTAAGCCCCATCCACCCGAATTAGGTCCGTCGGTGAAGCATGGTGTCCTGAGTCGCTTCCCTGCGGGAAGCAAGATCTAAGTCAGCTGCGACCATGTGTCTCTTATGAAATGCAAGAGGACATCTTTGATTTGCTCGCCTTGACTGTGAGAGTAGATGCCACTTTAACAATGCGAGGTCCACGTTTCCGCCGTCCTGAGGGGGAGTTGGCACGGCCCAGCTCTGAGCCTGTCTCGGGCTCAGTGCCATGATGGAAGGACTGGATTTCCCCCCACCTAATTGGCTTTTGATATTACATAAAGTGAAAGGCATTGAATACTTTATCAAAGTGTCTAGATTTTTTTTTTAAGTGCAAGGGAAGTAATTTGACCTTTTCTGAACACTTTGATTGTGAAAAACATATGATGCTCTTGTCTTGTTCCAGAAAGTGAGGAGACCAGGTATTGGTTCCATGGTCATCCAAGGGGCATGTTAAACGGGCCGTCTTACGGATTTCCACTCCAGAAAGGGCTGGCGCTACCTTCAGGGCAACCACAGAAAACATTTGTTTACTACAGTAAATGTGGGCTGCCAATGGGATGATTTAGGCCCAATACTCTCCTTTCACTTTTCGATGTAGGTTTCCAAAGGCTCTTCTGTTTTCTCAGTGAAGATTATCACTTATTTCTAATAACCCCAAGCCTTTCTACTTTTCTGTGATCGTGTCTTCTCACATTCTGAGTTTACTGACTGATCCTTTGCTCGTCCTCAAGAGGCACAATGGCTGAGCGCAAATGAACAGAGTGGGAGGTGTCGGTCCCGAGTCTGGGCTGTGAGAGGAAGTTGGGGTGGGGGAGGGATAAGCGAACGAAAAGGGTCAGGGAATTGATCAAAGTCATTTGAGAGACAATGTGTGCCACGGCTGGGCGCAGACGCGCTCTGCGAGTCGGTCTCGGGCATCTTACCTGGACTCCATCCTGAGCTCTCTCATTATGACACCCGGGGGATTCACCTTTCGCCCCCTCGGCTCCCTTACCCGTGCCACAGGCATCAGGGCAGTAGCTGCCGAGTGAGACGGCCGCGCCGGGGGCTGTTCGGAGCGCAGGCACGTGGTAATGAACGCAGAAAAGGCGCCGACCGGACATGAAGCCAACCTCTTAGCAAGAAAGTATCAAACAAAAAGCTAAATAAGGAAGAAGATTTCGGATCCTGACAAGCGTTGTGAAATGAAACAGTGTCATAGGATAGGGACAGGATAGAGACAGGCCAGATTTGAGGTGGGGGGAGAGGCTGGTGGCCCTTTAAACAGAACGTCCCAGGAAGGCCTCTGAAAGGGGTGTCATTAAGCCACCCGTTGGCTCACAAGATGTCAAGATTTGTGTGAACAGGAACTGGCAGGTGCAAAGGCCCCTCAGAAAAAAGCAAAGAAACTGGCGGGCTCCGGCACCGACAGGCGGCAGGTGCCTGCAGGCGGGGAGCGGCGGCTGAGGCCCGTGTGGGCGGAGGAGCTGGAGGCCCATCAGGGAAGGCGGCCCCGCGGGGCCCTGATAGACCGGGGGAGTTCGCGTGTCGCCCGACGTGGAGTGGGAAGACGCCACTTGGAATTTTTGAGCAGAAAAGGGCCTCATTTTATTTCTCCGTTAAAGTGATTAACCTGGCAGCTGTGAGGAGACTACTTTGGAAGGGAGTCCAAGCCGGGAGAGCAGCTGGGAGCCCGCGGGGCTGGGGCAGGCAGAACGGGGTGCCGGTGGAGAGAAAGCGCGGAGTCACGCGGGGGCGAGGGCGGGCTGGGTGGGCAGGAGGTAGGAAGCGACACAGAGAGACTCACTTTCCAATGAGCAGCTGGGACAGGAAACCCCCTAGTAGGGCCAGGCGGCCAAGTGTTGCACTTTGTCCTTATTAATGCTTAAATTTGCATTCGACACCCAACTAGAGAGGTCTAGAAATCACTGGAACCATAAATCTGCAAGTCACCGTGTGCAGAGGGGACTTAAAGCCAGGGCGCCAAGCGCGACAGGGTGGGAGCCCCTTGAGATGGACAAGGACACAGGACCCGTCCTGAGCCTGGGCACACGTCACATTTGCAGGGACCGGAAGGAGGAGGCAGAAAAGAAAGTGAGAAGAGGGAGTCAGAGAAGAAGAAGAGGAAAATATTTTGTTTCAGATGTTGAAAAACAGATCTGATGAGCTTAAACAGCTTAGCCTGCCTGCTGACATGTAATGAGAATCCTGTCAATTCCATAAAAAACATCAAAATGCATGTCTTCTCTGGAAAGGTTCGTTGTGAACATGCTAATGACTGTCAGATATCCCTATTTAATGTTATCAGAAAAGTAAATGTGAAGGAATTGATAACAATATTTGGAAAAATTGAGCATCATCTATATCTCACTGGCTTAGCTACTAAAAGGAGAAAGTACAACAAAAGAATTTGTTTTAATAAAGCTATGTAAGATTTATTGAGAGGCTAGTGATGAGAAATTTAATTTAAAACGTCTGCCAAAGGTAATGCTCTCTAGACACCCTTGTGGTGCACATTTTGTTTTGATGAGTGTTGGTAAGAATATTATAAAGTATATTGGAGCCGAGACCTGGACAGGTTGGGGGGGTCTGTGGTGACTGACACAAAAGACGTATTTCTTACTAAAATTTTATATCTTCCATTTCTTTTAGAAATTTGAAAAATAATTGGTTATCACTTGGGCTTCTGTTAGGTCGACCCTAACAGCCCGGACGGTCACACAGTGTACAGAGATTTGTTCTTCTGGGAGCATAGGTACATAAAACCTTAATTTCAGGCTTGGCGGGTTGTCTTTAAAGAGATACATATTTAGAGCAACTTGTTTTTGTACTAACCGGTAGTTATTTAATAAGAGCAATGGTTAGCTAATAAGAAAAATAATGCCAGGCACCTGTTCTCAACATTTTATGTAAGCGTGGTCTCATTTAACCTAAGTGTACAAGTCATTATGAAGTCTAGCCTCTACCGGACCATACGTAAATTCGTCCATTTGTTTCCTGACAGTTCTCATAAAAGGTACTAGTTATCATCTCCTAAGAGGGACTAGTTCAATTTAATTTTCCTGGTCCTTGTTTTAAGTACTAACACTGAGAAGGACGGAGCGTGGGCAGGAATGGCGCCGGAGTGCGCCCCATGTGCTTCGAGCCCTGCGAGGCCTTTGACCTCCACGGGCCCTCAGTGCCCTTGTCTCTTTGGATTCTAATTTTTCGAAGTATTAAACAGAGGTTCAGACAATCTTTGGTCACTAGACTTAAGAGAGGAGAACAGAACAAAAGACTAAGTGACCTGAACACCGTCGATATGTAGTTTGGTGGGTTGGTATTTTGCTGACGTTGGACACGGGGCCCACTGGTGGCCTTGGCAGTTTACTTTGAGTTGTGACCTTTGGGATCGTATTGAAAAGTTCAGCCCAGGAGAAAGTCCTGCCGCTTTCTCTTCCTGCTCTGCCTAATTTTCATAAGGACGCACGGCAGTGGCGTGAGCACATCTGCTTCAGCTCCAGAGAAAGGGCAGGGGGCCGCTCAGGGATTTACCGCCAGGGCTGTGTCCTGGCGTGTGGGAACCAGGTTGTCTCCCAGGTAGGCGCTGCGGTCAGTGAGCCAGGAGGCGGAATTGACTGCAACACAGAAAAAGGCAGCTGCGCCGTGGTCCTCAGGAGACACAACCCCTGAAAGCCCGAGTAATCCGTTTTCAGCTGGGTTAGCTCAACTGTGCCGTTGTCATGTTTTTTGCCCTTTGCTTCATGGACGAAGTTGAATGAAGGAAAAAGTGTCCTTCTCAACAAAAGAGGAGTCATGTCACTTAGGAGTGAGAGGCTGTCAGGCCGCCTGGGTGCCCGGCAACTTGAGACTATTAGAACCCACGGGTCCAACCCCAGGTCCAGAACGGATTGGTCCTCACATGGAGAAAGATGAAAGGCTGGCCCAGGGTGACCCACAGCAGAAAACCGCCCCGGCCTTTGAAACACAGCCTCTCCCTGCGGCAAGAAGTCGAGGGCAGCTGGAAGGGGCAGATGAAAGACGGGCCGGGAATGACCAGGGGGTCAAAGCCGCAGGACCTCCACTTTCTGGAAGTGGAACGAGTGGGCACTTCAAAGGCCCAAGTACGAATGATGAAAATTATTATACCTCCAGTTGTTAAGTGCAAACTCTGTGCCAGTGTTGTCACAGTCTGTTTTGGACGGAGCCCTGGAACGCTAAAGATAGTGTCAGTTAACATTGATTTAACTACCCACATTTTTCCCATCTGTCTTAACCACTCCGTCTTCAAAAAGGAAAAAAATATATGCATGATGCTTGAAGAACCCAAAATGACTTTTTTGGTTATTCTTCATAGAATGTCTTCTCTTAAACTGACTTTTAATATTTATCTTTCTAAGTAGAAGATGGCTGTAGAAAAGGAACATAAAAGCCCTGCATTAATTATGATTTGGAAACCATAAAGGAATTCGGTTCTGTTCCTACTAGTATAATTGGCCTCTTTTTTGATTTTTCACTCTAAGAGTTGGAATCAAAGTTGAAATCTTGATTTAAACCAAGAAGAAATGACTCATCTATTAATCTATAAATCTCAGGGCAGCCATATGGAGTGTTCAGCCTCTGTCGATGTGCATTTCCGGTTTGTAATTAAATGATTCTAGAACCATCCGTATTTGCTAACGAGTGAATAGACGAAGGGGAAAGAAACAAGAATCAGTGCCATCCACGAGGCTGTGGGTTTGTCCAACCTTTGCTCCACTGCATGTTTTATCACATTATTAAAAATGCTTATCATTTATCTAAAGTTGCTAAAGAGTAACCTTTATAGTTTAAATCAAAATATTTACCCAATGGTGTTTCTGGGGAAAAAATTCCTGTGCCTTTTATCTTAAGCCATCCATTTCCCCACTCCGTATCTAACTCAGAAAATAATTAGTATAATTCCTTTAAAACAAAAGTAAAGCATAATTCATTTAAAAATCTCTCTTGACTTTCCTTGTCCATGAATTTTCTCTGAAGTGACACTTTAAGGGCATCAGATGCCATAACCTGCCTTTCCCTCTGAGCCCGTTTTATGGTCCGAGCGTCTGGATTTGATGGACGAGAAAGCATTTCCTTCCGCTGACTTTTCTAATAATCCTCTCTAACAGATACACGTGCGTCCTGCATGCTAATAAAATTGACATAATTTTAATATCTACTGTTTTAACACACAATGAATTATGGAATTTTCAGGGGCCTTTTTAATTAAATACATTTTAAACTCCCTTTAAAAGCAATACTGAGAGCCACTCTAAAAAGTAGTAGGCCCACAGATGTTTTCCTTTATAGTGTTAATTGATTTAAGATCCATCAAAATGTTGTTAAAGTGTCCAGAGGTTAACAATAATGATGGCACATGGGTCAGATTAAAATTCTTTTTGTGTTAAAAAAAATAATAAAATGATAGCTTAACTTCTTCCGATTGAAAAACATTTTGGTAGTGGAATGAAGTAATCCAATGTCTACAATTTCATTCTTTTATTTTATAATGAAAGAGGATTTAACATTAGGACTTAGGGTACCCGCAATATTTATGCACAAAGGTTACAAGTACTCGTTACATTTTTTTCTTTTTATCTATTGTCCTATCGTACAATTGCAGTGGTTAATCTCTAAACTCTTCAGTCTAAAAAATATTGCAAATAACAAGCAACTTTGCTTTCTCTCTCCCTCTAAATACATGAGAATTAAAGTGAAAATTGTAATCACTAATCACTTTCTCTTGTCTACAATATGAAAATTGCTAAGTGTGAGGTACGGATGGATGAATACTTTGGGGAACTTTTATCTCAAGAAATATGTCATTGGGTCGTATCTGTCAAAACAATTCAATTGATTCAGTAAGAACAATTGGCTGTTTACATGGCTAATTTTCTTGTATTTTTATAGTTTTTATATTGCACGTGCATAGTCAAAATAAGTTAATATGCACACAGGCTATAAAAGGACCAGCCCTGCCCATTAAAATAATAGGCGATGAGCGTGCCTTCCTTCTGGTCCCTTTGTGTTTAGGTGACGCATTTTCTTCTGTTCTTCACTATTTTCTGAAAGTCCAGTATTGCTCAAGACACTGCGGGGTTTTTTTTGTTGTTGTTGTTTTTGAATTAGCAGTAATATTTCCTACTTTTATTTGGGTTAGGGTTCCTAGAGAAGAAGTTTAAAAAGAGAGAAAAGAATTTGGAAATTTGGAGACTATTATAATGGAAGAAGCATTATTTATACAATAATACACTGTTAGAAAAAGAGACCTTGGAAATCATCTAGTTTAACTCACCTATTTGCAAATGGGAAAACTGAGATGCAAAAATACTCAATGACTTGTTCTATGTTGTACAAAAATGAGGGCACCTGGTGCAGAATTCCTTCAGTATAGCACAGGGCAGGTACCCATTTGTCTGATGTAAGGAAATGCGTATCAGTTCAGACATTCGAGGACAAATTTTGAATCCTAACTTACCCCAAATTCATTCTCACTAGACTTAGATTCTGAGGCGTGGTATTGGGTAAGTTTCTTGACTTCTTCAAGCCTCCGTCCCCTTTGCAGTGACACGAGTGGCTCGGTCCGTTTTGTCAGCCTCAGCCTGGTTCGCGTTTTGGGCTGGATAACTGGCTGTCCTGTGCGTTGCAAGATGCTCAGCAGCGCCCCTGGCCTTCACAAGCTGCGTGCAGTTTACCTTCCTCCCTGCTCCCCTCCCCCACGTGTCGCAACCAAAACTGTCTCCAGGTGTTGCCAGATGTCCCCTGAGGGCAAAACTGTCAGCCCTCACCGCCTTCCTTAGGAGCTGCTGGTACGGTTGGAATTACTTCTTTAGGACTCACTGGGCAGTCACGTCGTGCCTCCCTGGACCGCGTGGAGAGCTCTTGGACGTGTCGTCAGAAAGCTCGCACTCTGTGTCATTCTGCATGGAGCCTCTGAGGTACCATTTACGGTGACCAAAGGGGACATCATGCAACAGTTAGAAACTTGGGGTGAAACATCAGAAATATTCACAGTTGGGCGATTTACAGCAGCAATGAGATATGAAATGCCAGAAAGTTCCAAGGAGGCTTACCAGAACAATCTAAAAATTCATCCACTGTATTGGTGTGTACTTTTTTCATGTTAAGAAGTATCTGTGTAGTTACCAGTTGTCCCAAACACCCCACAGCAATTTGGCCGTTGATTCGTAGATGGTAGGGCCTCCCCTCACCTTGGATGTGTCCGCGAGGCATGTTTCTGCCTAAGACTGTTTTCACTGTGTGGGGCAGTTGTTTCTGAGAAGATTTACGAGAACAAAAACCAAATGTTTCACCGTTGAAAAGGGTCACAGATGTATTTTCATTCTTTGCACATGGAAGAAAGAGACACTTGTTAATATGTTTTTAAATGAAAAGGTATTGTTATTTCTTTCTTTTTCTCCTGCACCCTCATTCCCCGGCCCAGACACTGGCCGGTAGAAGGTGACAGGCTAACTGTAGGCGCAGGGCCATCTGACACTCGTCTGGCACCCAGGGCCGGACCTGAGAGCCGCGGGCGCCCTGGGCTGCGCACCCCGGGGTCAGTCGGGCCCAGGCGCGGCCACGGCTCCCCGTGGAAGCTGGCTGCTGTGCGGTTTCCAAGCAGCACCGTCCGGGAGGTGGGGGCGGGGCGCGGCGCGGCCGGGGCGGGCGCTGGGGGCGCGTCTGGCTGCTGCAAAGTGGAAGCCGAGAGCTCAGATAGGCTGGTTCTGTGCTGCCAGATGGAGGTAAAAATGGAAGTGGCCACATCCTGTGACTAGAACTGGTTCGCGTAAGCGCACTTTGGTTGCCAGGGAGCGACGGTGGGTTCCCCAGACAATGAGACGCATCTCAACAGGGAAAAGCCTTTTTGCTTCAGCTGGAAGATCCATTTCTTGGGTGGACAGACCCCCTAAGGCCCACCCTAAGACCGTTCGAGATCGTTGCCTGCTGCACACAGTGTGCAGAATGTGCATGGTGACTTATCTTTCCCTGCCGAGACAGCCTTTGCACCGACGGGCACAGCGTTTGGTTACTGGGGCAGGGCACGTGAACTGGGCCTTTCTCCCAATCACGGTGTTGGTCATTAATCTTTCAGAAAAGCCAGTTTTTCAGAGTTCACTAGTTGATAAAATGTTCTTGGAGAAGAGAAGCTTTTCTGACCATGAATGCTGTCACTAGATTACGGGGGCTGTAGATTCATTTTTATTAAAGAAATCCAACTTTATAAGCCTTATCGTTTTCTGTTTTTAGTGGAGTCAGACAATGGTGATTTTCTTTTTTCCCCAAGCTAAGCGAAAGGATGTCAAGAATAAACTAGGTTTTCATTTTAAATAAAGATAGATTCACTATAGATATTCACCTAAAATCCCAAGCACACCTGAATGAAGTATACTAAGTGTTTGCATTAAAAAATGCAATTGTCATTTAAAAAAAAAAATGTTTTCATTTTTCACTGTCTTGCTGCTTCCGGGTTCTGACAGTAACAGAAGCAGAAGTTGGGAAACATTCTGAGAAAATGTTTGCTCTTTTTTTTTTTTTTTTTTTTTTTGCCCCCTGAGATGATCTCATGGGCAGGGCGGAATGTTTGCCCCAGCTGGGAGGCGAGAGAACCCTTTCCTGCTCCTCTCAGCCCTGACAAGGTGGTTAATACTTCTTCGGTTTGTGGGACCTGGGATAATATATGGAAACTCTCTCCCTCTCTCTCTCTCTCTCTCTCTCTC
>PVJD01001831.1:0-236668 GCA_004026545.1 Mormoops blainvillei
ACTTCAATGATCCTGAACCCCACCCAAAACTTTCTATTTCCTAAAGCTAGACCAAATAGTGCCAGCCATTCAGCAACATGAAGAAGCAGAAAACCTTCCTACTCAGAAAGAGAGAAACTGGCGAAGGATTCAGTTGTTCCTTTTGTGTGTTTATTAGGATTTTGCACATACCTTTTCTTCTTGCTTCTCTGCCTGCCACCCTATAAAAACACACAGATTTATGCATGTTATGTGCAGCCTGGGAGCCTATAACTTGGTGTATCTTTTGCTTGTCTTTCAAGATATAATATGGCCATAAAGAAATAGTGCTTAATTGAATGTATACAGATTTCCTGGCTGATATCTCTTGTTTTCACGGAAAGCAGAACGTGACACTTTATTTTCGACAAAAAGCTTTTGCCCCTTGGAAAAATAAGCATATTCTCTGTGAACAGCCAAGAATATGATATCACAATAATTTATTTCTTTGCTTTCAAAAAATCTGATCTTATTCATGGCCATAGTCATAATTCTCTGATTTTTATTATCACGTGGTACATAATCTGGAAAAAAAAGTAACTTCTCCAAGAGCAAGGCTAATCTTGAGTAGTTTTTACCTATAATTCTGAATCAACCAGCTTAGTGGATCCAGGCATTTAAAAAAAAATATTTATTTATTTAGCCATTACAGTTTCTGACCCCTAAGTAATGGATGAGTGCAAGACATGAGTCATCTGATTGGTATAATGATTAATACTGTATTTAACAAAAGAAAACTGATGTTTGCAACCTACTTATTTCAATCTTTGAGTAATTTTCTTAGGTCTCCGTGTGGAGCACTTCTGTCTATTTCTCAGTTTATAGGTACTTGAGTCAGTAGACTCGGTAAGAATGACCAATGGGAAGCATGGCTCTTAAGAGAAAATACCAGTCTGTCTTTCAACTAACAAACCAACTCATGGGGTACATCAGTTGTGAGATTCTCCCAGGTGTCCCAAATTATTTGCAAGGTTTGGCAAAACATATTAGTATCGACGGCTCTTTTATCTGTTTTTGTTTCCATGATGTGAAAGGCAGTGCTCTGTAGAAGTGCTGGAAACAAGTGGTGGGCAGGAATGTGTCTTGCCCTGCATTGACCATTTTGAGATCGTGGGCAAGTGATGACACCTATTTGAGTCTCAGATGCCCATTGATAAATGTGTTACTAAGATCCAGAAAATGAGATAAAATGCTTCTCTGAGATCTGAGATCTGTTCTGCTATCATTATTCAGGTGTTTGAGAAGGCCTGGAGCCTAGTTTCTTTAGGATTAACTATGGGATTAGGTAACAGACAAACATCACAAGCTGCAAGAATCCAAGCATCCCTTATTATGTCATTAACGTCATTGTCTCTGGCAAGCTCAGCGAAGGAACCAATAAGTGAATTGACTTATGTTCCCCAGTGGGTCTGGAAGCAAGCATTTATGATGTTATGTGTTTGAAAACAGGGTTGAAGCTGATCAAGGGCTCACAGAAAGGTGATTCTGAGGAATACTTATACTATGTAACATAATAAAAACAAAGGTAAACAATTTTTAAACAATGACTATAGAAAATTGTGGTATCTATTGTGTCATGTAAAATCACTTTGTCACGGGCTATGGAAATCTATGGTAGAAATTAATATTTTTCAAGGCTTTCAGAATCTCATGGATTAAAAAGAATTAGTAGCACGGACCACCAAATCTGCTCTTCTGAGCAAGTGTATTAATCAAAATAACAATTTTTTTCTCATTGTAAATTAAACCACTGAAGTCATAGGTCTTGATTTTTTCATCTCCTGCCTATTCTTGTGAGGAGCAGTGGATGGGGTTGCATGCACTGAATATGGGCTCAATAGGTGTTTAGTACAGCCAGTTCTTTGAGATATTTTTGAACATAAGAGTCAGAATTTCTGGGAATGTTTTCCAGTTCTGTCCACATCATCCATGTGGCTTTGCTCTCACTATTTTTCTTAGTCCTGGTTTTTTCAGCCCTAATTTGGATAAATAGCAGTTGTTCTGTCTACTCCACAGCAATGCTCTGAGGGTCCAATGAGGTCTTGGGGATAAGAATTACTGTACAAATGGAAGGATTGTTGCAGTTTACGCTGAAAATTAAAGGGGCTAATAATTGATTAAGTTTTAAAGAAACAATTGTCTTAATTTTAGGTTTCCTACGAGCAGACCCTGAGTAAAGGAGTAAAGTAAATGCAAGTTGTTTATTTAGAAGGCGAGCACTGGTAGAGGAGGAAGAGAAAAGGTATGAAACCAGGGAAGGCTGTGCTATCATGCCATTTACTACTGCAGGCAATTGGAGCTCACTTCTGGTGGGGACCCTGGGAAACAGCATAGAACATGCTCAGAGTCATCCACCTGAGGAGTGAGGGAGTAGGGGGTGTTCATGTAAGAACTGCTCTAATCAGTCAGTAGTTGAGGGCTGTTCTTAGAGTTGAGGGCAGTCAGTAGTTGAGGACTGTTGATTCTCTGGCACTTCTAGCCTGGTGCACATTAGGTCAGAATAGGCTTCAGGGGCCCAGAGAATGTCCTTGGGCAAAGGACATGGGAGCTGGTCTTTGGAAGTAATACTTTGCGCACAGAAATGGGAAGAGCTGAGGGGTGAAGGGAACATGGCATGAATGGGATCTGCTACTGTAATCATGATTTCATAACTGCACCACCTTAATACTTAACCTTCCCCTTTCCACATTGTTATTTTCTAATATGCAGTTTATTTTCATTTCAAGACTTGTTGGTCTTTTACTCAGGTATTTCTGAACTGTGTGCTAAAGGCCATGACAATATGCATATCAATACACATATTCTCTTTGTATTCTGGCACCTTTTCACCAAAGAAAGGCTAGGGATAGAAATAGGTAGATTCCTGCAAGGGCCAACATTAACAAGAGCTCACATTTATGGAGAGTTTCTTTCAGTTACTGGCACTTTCCTAAGTCTTTATGTGCACTACCAGTGGTATCACTTACAATTCTATTGGGTAGGCACTACTATTAGCCCCATCTTCTAAATGGAGAACTGAGACACAGAGATATTATACCCAAGGTCTCAGAGCTACCAATGTAAAGCTGGAATTCAAGCCTAGGCACTGACATGGGGAAGCAATTCTGTGTGGTGATTCAGTTTATTAGGGCAGCAGGACTGTGGAATGTGGCAACAGGTTATGTGATACCAGGAGTTAGAAAATCCTGGTTCCACTGTTTTGCAGCCATGTGGATGACTAACCCTTATATGTGAAATTTGAAAGCCTATTTTTGATTAACAATCATATGTCAAAAAGCACAAACACATAGTAGGTTTTCATGTGTGGTAGCGATCATTACTTTAATTAATATTGACCTCTCTGACGTGGTGTCCTAAGAGATGCAAAAAAGGAGGCTCTCTACATATGGGCTCTTATTTTGGGAAACAGGAAAGAAGATGCCTTTAGTTCTTACGTGAAACAAATGCAATTTTGCAATATCAATTTTGAAATTGAGACTAAAGAATTTGCAATAGCAGATACCAGTTGAGTCTTCAAATATGTAGTCCCTGGTTGTTTGCTTTAAAAGCTTGGAATTTTCACAAAAATGCTGCTTCCCAGTGAGGGCTTTGGGACAAGAGGCTAAAGGAGTATCATATTGGTGTGACTTTGGAGGCAGTCACTTAGGTTTGCTGAGCTTTATTTCTCTATGTGTGAGAAGACAGGGGTTGGAGTGGAATTGTAAGAATTTCTAAACCAAGCTCCCTTACTGCTAACTGGGTTACACTATAGACCAAAAAGGGAAATGGCTCTCGATCCCTTTGGAATTAAATGTGTACAACAGGAGAACTTCTCTAGTGAGTCAGCCTTCCCTTGAGCCTTTCCTTTACCTCACTTGTTGCTAATTTACATATTACTCATTCCTTTTATCCAGAGAGTAAACTCTCCAGTATTAAGTGAACAGTTTTGTAATCAATCTTTCTGTAGTCAAAACCGCATTATGAAACTCTTTCCAAGATCAAAAGGTAGTGTACGTTGAAATTCATTGAATGGTATACTTAAGATTTGTGTAGTTCATTATATGTAAATTTTGCCTCAAAAGAAGAAAAAATAAACTATAAGCAATAATTGAAGTAAAGTTAACGATATGTATATGGAAGAGTTTAGGGGTGAAGTGCATTGATTCTACAACTTCCTTTGAAATGCACAAAGCATATGAATTGATGGATGGAGAGAGGGATAGATAGATGGATAGACATGAGATAAAACAAATACAGTAAAATGTAGAATTTATAGTTAGAATCTAACTATAGAATTCAGGTGGTAAGTATATGAGTATTCATTGTAGAACTCTTATTTTTTCTGTTAAGTTTGCAAAAATAATCACAATAAGATGTTTGAGGAGAGGTATTTTTTTTTCTAGTGATAAAAACATAGACCCTGGGTCCAGCCTGTGGTACTAACCAAAAACTTAATCTTAGGGAAGAAAATATATCTTACTTTGTATAATCAATTGCCTCATCTAAAAATATTGGGGATAGTAACAGTATCAAATGCATAAGGATGTTGTGAAGATCAAGTAAGTTAGTATTTGTAAAGCTCATAACAAGTAGTGTAATGAAAAACTTTGTTAAATGAAATTTTAAAAATCTCTCATATACAGAGTCTTTGGTGGGAAAACAGATCATACTGACTTTTCTGGGACATTCAAACCTGAGAGTGAAGAATTTTATTAAAACCAGATGACAGGCCTGTATACCCTGAGGTATTAGTCATTTTCTCCCTAATCCAGTTATATTTCATCTCCTACTAAGAGGTAACAGAATCATCAGGATTAATCAATAATATTTAGTTTCTATTTTCATTTTCTTCAAAAAGTTTCACTTGCTTAAAGCATGTTCCTTGACTCCAGGCCCAGAGTATATTTGGCATCTGAACATCAATATAAATTGTACATTATTTGTTGGATTGTAAATTAGTGCAGCCACTATGGAAAGCAGTATTGAGGTCTCACAAAAAATTAAAAATAGAACTACCACATTACCCAGAAGTTTTACTTCTGGGTATTTATCCAAAGAAAACGAACCACTAATTCAAAAAGATATATGCCCCTCTGTTGTCATGCCAGCCTATATTTACCATAAACAAGTTATGGAAGCAATCTTGGTGTCTATTGATAAATGAGTGAATAAAGAAGATATGATACCTATATACAAGAAAATATTATGTGGTTCTAAAAGAGAATGAAAGATTGCCATTTGCAACAATATGGATAGGTCTAGAGGACATAATGCTACATGAAGTAAGTCCGACAGAGAACAGTAGGTAGCTACTGGTTGCACAAAATAATCTAGTGTTTTAACGATTTTTAAAAAGAGAGCAGTGAATGTTCTCTAACAAAGGTTAGGAAGTCTGTAATTTATAAAAGGCTATATACTTTGAAATGTACAAAGAAGCTTATGTATCATGTGTGGGGCCTTTTTAGTCTTTTAAAGAACTAGGCTTGTAGATAGCAAATAACAATTTGAATAACAAACCAAACAACCTGAAATGAGAATTCTTACAAGCAATAGATTAATAAAAACACATGGTCTTTATTCATTCCACAAATATTATTGAGCACTGACTACATACAGGTTCTGGTCTAGATGCTGGGGATTCAGCAGTAGGTAATATAGAAATCCTTGCCAATGTGGAGCTCACATGCTAGACAGATGACAGATAGGAAATAAATTTGTGTGTGTGTGTGTTGTGTGTGTGTGTTTGTAGATGGTGTTAAGCACTAAAGAAAACAAGCATGAAAGGGAGGCAGGAAGTGAGGAGGTTTGCCATTTTAGATAAGATTAAGATTACCTTTAATGGAGAGGATAACATTTGAGTAAGGACTCGAAGGGAGGAAGGACACAGGCACCTGGATACCTGGGAAGAATAATGGGAGAGGAAGTGCTAATGACCCCGAGTGGACAGATGCATGGTGCTTGCACTAGTGTGACTGGAATATACTGAGCACTGGGAAAAAGGGCAGGAGATGAGTCAGAGAGGAGCAAGCCATGGGGTCAATGGACCTTGTAAATTTTAGCTTTAGCTCTGAATGAAATGGAAACCATGGGAAGGATTTGGGCAGAAGAGTCACATCATGATTTTATTTCAGAAGATCATTTCACAGTTGTGTTGAGAACAGTCTTGCAGTTGTGCAGGTGTGGTGGAGGGGAGGTCAGGGGTGGAAGAAAGTTATGGTGGTTTAAAAATATGTTCATAAATTTTTTGATGCTCTTCCCATTGGGAGGTAGGATGGTCCTTTCCCCTTGAATCTGGTGGGCATGTTTGTGATGGCTTCAACCTATAAGGTAGGGTGGAAGTGAAGCTACCCTTTGAGGCTAGGCTATAAAAGGCCATGGGACTTCTACCTCATTTACTAGAAAGTTCTCTTTAAGTCCCTGCTGCTGGAGAGGATACATGTGGCAATTTAGTCCAGAGTCCCAGCCTGTCCTGCTCTTCAGCCATCCCAGCCTGGAGGCCAGGTATGGACTGCGGAAGCCATCTTGGAGGCAGATACTCCTGACCCAGCTGTTTTGGACCAAGCCAACTGAGTCATCCTAGCTGAGGCCCCAGATATCATGGGACAGGAAACAGCAGTCCCTGCTGTGTCTGTTTCTGAATTTCTGACTAGCAGAATCCATGAGCATAATAAAATGGTTGTTGTTTAATGCCACTGTGTGTTGGGATGGTTTGTTACACAGTGGCAGATCACTGGGACACAGAGAGAAGAGAGGAGGCTCCTCAAACAGTCCAAATGAGAGAAGAAGGTGGCTGAGACCAGAGTGGTTGCTGCGGGGAAGGCAAAGAGTAGTAAAATTCTGCATACACTGTGAAGGTAGGATTATGAATTTCCTGACTGATTGAATGTAGAATGGAAGAGAAAAGTCATGAATGATGGCCAAGTTGTTGGTTTCAGCCACTGGAAGGACAGAGATGTCATTTACTAGATGGGAAAAACTATAGGGAGAGAAGGTTTGGGGACAGAGAGAGGGAGTATCAGGAGCTCAGTTCTAGACATGTGAAATTGGAGATGGCTTTTAATTATCTGAGTGGAAGGATCAAGTAGGCAGTTGTAAATGACATATATGTAGAGAGATGAGACAAGATCAGATGATCATGGCAGATGTGCAGTTAGAAAAGAAAAAAGGTACAAGGACTGAGCCTTGGGTCACTCCATTGTTTAAAGGTCAAGGAGATGAACAGGAACCAGGAACAGAAACTGCAAAGGAACAGCTAGTGATATAGAAGTGTCATATTCTGGAATCCAAGAGAAGAAAGTACCTTAAGGAGGAGGGAGTGATTACTTGTGTCATATGCGGCTGACAGGTCAAGTAAATTAAGAACCGAAAAGCTACCATCGGATGAGAGAAGCTGAGGGTTTCAGACTATCATTTATTGAGCACCTATCACGTGCCAGGCACTGTATTGCACACATGCTACAGCGGAGAAAGAGATGGCTGCAGGCTGACATTAGTAGAACACAGTTGTCATTTATTGAATATTTACTATGTATCTGATAGTTATTGGGAGCCTTACATATGCTATCTCATTTCATCTTCATCGTTGATATGAAGTTACCTGCCCAGTGTGACACAGCTAGTAAGGGGCAGAGCTGGGTCTTAAGCCCAGCCCTATCTGATGTCAAAGTGAGTGGTCTTCCTAGTATCATTCTTCCTTAAGTGATTCTGTGGGAAATCCTGAGGGGCTCTAGGGTATGAAAAGTCACCAGGACAAAAATGTCTTTCTGGGAGTTCATTTTTACTTAAAGTTTTAAGGGATGGGGACATAAAGTAAACTTACAGTGAAAAATAGAACTATATTTTAGAGTAGAATGCAAAATTCTAATATAAGTTTTTAAATAAATGAATAACACATGTGCTATTGCTTGAGTCACTTTGGGTTTTGTGTGCTTTTCTCTTCTTGGTGAACCAATTTCTGAATACCTTACCCTATCTCCTCTGGAGAGGCTGATGTGCTGGTTTTTCCGGTTAGGTTGTGAGAGCAGATACAGCCTAATTAGCGAAGGCATTCCACAACTGAAGTTCTTAACAGGGGTATCTGAGAAAGTCAGAGAATATATGAACTCCCTACGTGGAAAATCTTATGATTATAAACACATTTACTTTTCTATAAAAGTGTTTGTCAGCTTCTCAAAGATCCTTGACTTTCAAATGCTTAAGCCCCACTTGGAAGAGAAAGAATAGTCAAGTATAACTTGTAGTTAACAGAATAGTTATGATTTGCACATAGCCTTTTCCTTGAGCAACTTTTGCAGGCCCAGTTACACCGTATCTAGAGAACAATAACAGTGACCAAGCTTTATGACGCATTGTCTAACGAAGGCTTGTGTGTCACCTCCTGTGAAGTCTGGGAGATGAAGTTTGACCAGGAAAATACTGTCAGCTCTATTATATTTTGATGAACACTTTGGTACCTAATATTTAAAATCAGGGCTAGTCAGGTAAATCTAGTATATGTGGTTGGTCATAATTGTTCCTCAAACTTGCACATTCCAGGATCAAGTGTTAATATAACAACTCAGGAAAATGAAGATATATTTTTATATCATCTACTGTTTTTTAAAATATAAAATAATTTAAATTTAAATTAAGAGGAGCCAAATCTTTTGAACCATTCTTCCTAAATACGTATGAGAAAAATAACTATATTTATCACCTCTTATTTTTCTCACCCTATTTACCTGTATGTAGTTCAGAGATTATAGATTTGTGGTTGGTAGGAATATTTCTTTGAAATATACACTATTTAGAGTTTTTAAAAGTTAAATGCCAACATTTAAAAATTAGGAGATTCTCTCATTTGGATTTCCAACCTCTTTCAAAAACCCTAAGATCTGTCAACACAGGACTCATTCTCCCTCATGGAGAAGAGCTTTGTTAGGTAAACCCATTCTTACCACATCTTGTGGTTATATTCCAGGCCCTGTCACCCTTGCAGGCATTTGCAATCTGAGAGTCTGCTATAATCAAATGATCTTCAATGTGACAAAACTATTGAGTGGGGTAGTATTCAGATAGAATTGTGATGGATAAAATAGATTGTGCGGAACAGTTTTGAATACCTCTCTGAGTTATGCTGATAGTATTTTTTCCCCAAATGTTTAACCTACATTGTAAATTACCTGGCCAATGTCTTGGTTTTTTAATATGGTGGCAACAGCCTCTTCTCACATTAATTTATAGGTTGGTATACTTTAGAATTCCAGTAAAACTATATGAGTTCAGGCCAACTAATACAAAGGTGACAATATTTAGTCAAAGTATTAAATTCAATGTATTTCAAAGTAGATGTAGTAGATTCCTTGCAAGTATTTAGGTTAACATTAATCCACTTCTAACAGAGTTTCCAAAAGAGCTTGTTTTTTTGAAGAAACTTTAGCAAATAGATAAAATTAATTTATAATTGGCAGATATTAAATATACTTAAAAACCTATGTTTTTTTAATTAAGAAAACATCTGCACCTGAACACAGACACTCCCTGAGCCAGTTATTCCTTCATAGGTAATACAATAAATTACAGGCCACTGCAGGTTGAATAATTATACTTTAGATTTGGCAGCATTCAGATGATTATGGTTTTGCATTGGCGATATTTGACTTTGTTGTATTTGGTTAAACTGGACAGACAGTCATCTTAAGCACACAGTCCTTATGCCAAAACACAAAACAAATTGAAAGCAAATGGTTGGTCACACAAATTCTTCTCTCAAAATGTAAATGCCAGCACTGAAAATGAGTATGATGAGATTACAGAATAAATTTTCTAGACATTTTAAAGAAATAGAATATGCATGTGTTCAGTTACTTATTACTGTTTGACAAACCACCACCACACTTAAAACAACAGTCATTTGTTTGCTCAAGAATCTGTAATATGGGCAGGACTCAACAGGGACAACTCATCTATTCTCCGTGAAATATCGATTGGAGCTGACAGATCCCAGGGTGGAGGATTCATTTCCAAGAGAGCTCACTCATACAGTTTACAAGTTGGTGCTGCATCTCAGCTAGAAGCACAGCACAGATATTTGGTTTCTCTCTACCTGGGATTCTCCTCCAGGCTCCTTGGGCTTCCTTCAAGCATGCTGGCTGGGTTCTAAGAGTGAGTGTTCTAGGAGGACTGGGTTTAAGCTATAAGAATTCTTTTAACTTTAGTTTCAGAAGTCCCAGATAGTGCCTTCTGCCACATTCTATAGGCCAAGTAAGTCATTAGGCCCAGCTCAGATCGAAAGGGAGTAAAATAGATTTCACTTCTCAATGGAAAATATATCAAATAATTTGCAGCTATATTTTATCTACTGCACTGCATATCTAAGATATCACTGTTACCAGGAAATGCTGTGCTAAGTGAACTGCTTATTCAGGGTGACTGTGAGCTCATGAAGAAAGCTTCTGAAAGGCAGATTATCTCTAGAGCTACATCTGGGGCTCAGTATAAGCTTATATGACTCAGGGCTACATGGAGTTGGTTTACTTGAACTCGGAGTGGTTTAAAGGAAAAAATGGGTAAAGGCCAGTACACTGATTCAGTGTGTCTGTGAATGAACAATATTGCATATTGAAGGCTCTGGTATGTGGCAGTCTGGAGTCATTTGCAGTAATAAGCTCCAATTTCCATTAACAACAGTGAAGCAAGCAAGCAAAACAACCGACAACACCTTAAACTCACACTGATTCTGCCCTTTAAGGCTGAGTTCGGTTCGCCCCTTCTCTGTGGGAGTAGGTATGAGTCTCATTTCTGCTAACATCTTATGCTTAGAAAGGCAGCATGGACTAAGAAATACAAACTTGGGTTTTAGAATTAGGAAAACCCGGTTCCAACACTGGTTTTGATACTTCTGAGTTGATGACTGGTTAACTTACTGAAGCTTTGTTTCCTCACCTCGAAAATGGATCTGATAGTAATAATATCTACCTTGTAGGAATGTTGTGAGGTGATGAATGCAAAGCAGTTAGAATGCCAGGCACTTAGAAAGAATGCAGTACGTGTTAGGAATTATGCAATATGTAATTATTATTTTCTTGGTTACTTCCCAAGGTTTTTAACTATAGGCCAGTGTGTTAGGAGTTAGAGCAAGATATTCTTGAATATTTGTGGTCACGATGAAAGAAAAATCCCCTTTCTTTTCTAATGTGGATTGGTACGTTAGTCAACTGGAATTTTCAGTTCTTAAAATAAGAGTTTCTAGGTCTATTTTAGTGGGAAGTGGATAATACCATAGGGTCCTGGAACCAAAAAGAAGTTGGGCTAAAGCATATGGCCTAGAGCTCATGTTCCAGTTTTCTTATTGCTGGGTGATCTTGGGGAAGTTATGTTTTCAGAGCCTCAATTTCCTCATCTATGCGGACATGGCTAATAGTATTCATTTATCACTCTTGTTAGGAGAATAATATGAGGCAAAAGAATGTGGCATGAAGCAGCTACCAACAATGTTATGTATTAGCCTTAATACTATTATTGGACTGATCAAAATAACTAGATTATTCTTTCAACTTAATTTCATACTTCTTAAACACAAGTCTAAGAAAATAGATTTTTATTCCATCTTCCATGGAAGCTGATTCTAGCTTATTCTTTTCCTTCACTTTCCTCACTTCCTTTCTTTTTCTTTTCTTTTTTCTTTACTTTTTAAATTTCCATTTCTACTTCCTTCATATATTTTGCCTATTATTTTCTTATTTTCTTTTTAGTTTCTGGGTATCTTCTGTGTTGGTTTCTAAAAGTATTTTTTATATATTAAGACTTTTGCATTTTGTGATATGAATTGGGAATATTTCCTGGTCTGTACTCTGCCCTTTGATTATTATTTTTTTGTTGTTATGTTTTGCCATGGAGAAAGAAATGTTTGATTTTTATGTAGTTAAAATTTTTTGACCTTGTGTTTTATGGATTCTGGGTATTATATTATAGTTGTAAAGACTTTTCCCACACACATATTATTTTAAAAATTAGTTTTGAGCACTCCATAGATTAATTTTAACAAAAATAATATTTATCTGTTCATGTGCTAGTATATAGTCTATCTAATTCTTGTGCTACATAACATGGTTTATTAGTAGGCAAGGCCAGTCACTCCTCATTATAACTTTTTAAAATAATTCTTCTGGTTAATCTTATTAATTTTTCCACATCAATTTTAACATCATTTGTCTGGTTCATAGAAAGTATGTTGTTTTATTTACTGGAGTCACACAAATTTATAGTTTAAGTTAGGCAGAATTTATATATTTTTCATCTTGAGTCTTCCTATCCATGAGTATTGTATGTCTTTTCACTTATTACAGTTTCTTTCGTGTCCCTCTAGCATTTTAACACTCTTCATGTTGATTTTAGCTTTACGTCCTAAATTTATTCCCACATACTTCATGTTTCTTATGCTATTTTAAGTGGGGTTTTTATTTTGATTACACTTTCTGATTGATTTTTTTCATTATTCTTTATGCTTTTTCATGTAAATAAAACAGGTAAATTTTTCTTCATGGCTTCTGCTTTTTCACTTTGTTAGAGTGCAAAGGGAACAAATCATGGTGATACTATCCAGCATTGACATATCCCTCTTCTTTTCTCCACTGCCAGACACAGTTGGTAGGCTCTGTTTATGTTGCTTAATGACATAAACCAGTCTCCCACAGTGATTAACCCATTAGGCCAGAGCTAATCCATAAGCCATGTTCTAAAAATCACCGGAGATAAAATGCACACAGCCTGAGAAAGCCACATCTGATCATGGCAGTTCTCTTCTCAAACCTCCATTGCTTATGAATATATTGCATATTATGGCAGACATTCTTGATACAATATCCAGATCCCCTTGCATTCTGATAATTTCTTTATTTTTTAAACATTGTATGTATTTATTTTTGGAGAGAGAGGAAGGGCAGGAGAAAGAGGCAGAGAGAAACACTGATGTGAGAAAGAAACATTGATCAGTTGCTTCTCTTACTTGCCCTGACTGGGGACCGAATCTGCTATCCAGGCATATGCCCTGACCAGAGATTGAACTGATGACCTTTTGGTTTGCAAGATGATGCCCAACCAAGTGAACCACACCAGTCAGAGCTGATAATTTCTTACTAAAAGTGTCTTTAGATCAATTTTAGGACTTTCTTTAGACATATGTAACCAGGATAAAAGTGTTACATGGTAAATGTTCCTGGGAGCATTCCCCAACTGATGATAGACAGGCATTTGTTGATATATGAGGATCTCCTCAAAATGGAAGTTATTTATGAAAATTGTATATTTATTCTCACATGTTTAAACTTCAGTCACCTTCAAAGTACTTTCCATTTGATGCAGTACACCTATTGAGACTTTTTTCTACTGCTCAAAACAGTTTTTGAACTTGTCGATTTTGATGCCTTTCAGTGCTTCTGCCATTTTTTGTTTCACCTCTTCCACATGAGCAAAATGTTTCCCTTAGAGGGTTTTTTCATCCAGGGAAACAAAAAAAAGTCACTCAGTGCAAAATTGTGTAAATAGGAAGGGTGGGGCTTGGGGGTCATGCCATTTTTGGTCAAAAAACTGCTGAACACTCAGAGCCGTGTGGACAGGTGTGCTGGTAAATCACCCATCATGAAATGGGCAAACACACTGAAAGCATCCTCAAAAATAATTTACTAAAGCTGAAAGTAGCCTTTCACAACACCAGCTGGTACGCTATTGATACAGATGGGTTCCTAGAATACTCACTTAGCAGAGGAAGCCTTTACTACATGGAACCTGCCCCAAAGGATAATTCTGAGAGTTTTGGGTCTCCCTGTATACCCCTTTTACTTGTGCCTTACTTGAGACAACTTTAAGGCATGTTCTATATCATCCTCTAAATATCCACAAAAGTCTGAGCCCCAATTTCCCATAGTGGTAACCTATTCATGAGTGCACTGGCTTCCTTCTCTTCTGTGTCCCACTTCACGATTACCCTAATTCCTAGGTTCAACTTCCAGATAAATTTCTTACACTAGAATCTTTATCTCCGACTCTGTTTATTGGGGTACATAAAATAAAACAAAGGCATATTACAATCTTACCCCACCTACTTTTACAGCCCCATTGCCTGTTTCTCTTTAAGTGTCCTAAACTTTGTCTCACTAACCCAACCTCTAGTGCCCAATTACGTCATGTTCTGATGTTTTCTATCTTTCTAAGACCTTCTCCCTCTGTTAAGATGCCTTTTCATGATTATTTTCATGTACCTGGCTATTCTGCTCTTAAGACTTGGTTCAAAAGTCATTCTGTCTGGAGTGACTTTGCCTCCCTAACCAGGGCCAAATGCCCTCTCCTCTATGCTCCCAAAAAGGATGGACTGTTCCCAGAAATGGTCATAATAATCCCACCAATCCATCACCACCTTTTGCAATGTGACTTCCATTAAGAAGCAGAATATAGCCCCGGCTATTGTGGCTCAGTTGGTTGGGCATTTTCTTGCAAACCAAAAGGTCACTGGTTTGATTCCTAGTCAGGGCACATGCGTGGGTTGCAGGTTCAATCTCAGGTTGGGGCACATATAGAAGGCAATCAGTCAATGTTTCTCTTGCACATCGATGTTTCTCTCCCTCTTGCTCTCCCTGCTTTCCTCTCTCTTTAAAATCAAAAATAAAAATTAAAAACTAAAAAAGAGAGCAGAGCCTGTTTTCCCTACCCTTGTCTCTGGGCTGGTGTGTGACTGGCCTTGAGGGTAGAACGTGGTAGAAATAAGCCTGTGCCTAAGGGGAACTAGCATTTCCCATTTTCACTCTTTTGGACGCTAGCCTTCATGTAAAGAAGCTTAGGTTACCCTGCAGGTAATAAGGTACCACATGGAGAAGGTATCCTTGTGAAAGAGATACAAGGTGCCCCACACAACAACTAGTACCAAGGTCTCAGGCATGTGAGTGGGTCCTTCTTGGATATACATCAAACACCACATGGAGCACAGACATGCCCTGCCCAAGTTCCTGGCCCACAAAATTCATGAAAAATACGGTAGTTGTTTTAAGCTGTTTAGTTTTGTTGTGGTTGTTATACAGCAATAGATAACTGCAATGCCTATTATAGAACTTGCCATTAAATATTATAATTACTTGTTTACTTGTCTGTCTATCACACTTGTGAACTATGCATAAATGGAGACTGAATATTTTCATCTTAATAGCTACAGTACCTGACACACAGGAAAGCTTTACAGTGAGGATCCAATAGAAATAATGGGGGTTCCGCAGGGAGGTCACAGAGAAAACTTGTTAGATTGGGATTTTTTTTTGGGGGGAAATGAGAACCAAAAATCAAAATGTACTAGAGAATGATTGTAGATGAGAATAAGATAACAAACTGGAGTAATTAAAAGAGATTTTCAAAGCATTTAGTTCATGAATTCTCCTAATACTTGGTGAGATTCTTGACTTCTGTTTCAAGCAGTGTGCAGCCTAGACGAGCCCTACAGACACTAGTATGTACAGGGGCCTGTCAAGCAGTTACTGCTGTGTGCAATTGAACTGTCAGTCATGGTTCTAACTCTCCAGAAGTTTATGTCATAACAGAAAAGCAGATGTACCAGGACATTGCAGGTCTCAAGAGAATATAGTAAGGTGTGGAGAATAGGAAGATCAGCTTCAATGATTATGAGTTTCCTGCTAATAGGTAAATTACAAACTTTTAAATATATCTTTATATGTCCCAATGATAATAGATTCTTAATAAATATTGGTGCCTGCATGAATAAACAAAAGAATGAGCAGCTGCCATTTAGTGGTCACTATATGACACTTTGTTGTGTTACAACATTGAGGGTCAAGAACACACTGAATTAGAATTATTCTAACCCCAGGACATTTTTGTTTGCTAAGAGAGGAAATGATTAAGGAAAATTTCAATGGTTTTCTTTCCACTCTTAGGATCCATTTCATAGAAGAAAATACCGACTCCGCCCCATTAGGATACCACCAAGGAAATGAAATATTAGGAACGCTAAAGACACAATGACTACCTTCCTAGCTTCAGGCTTTCCGAAAAAAATTTATGGCCAGGTCCAAAATACTGAGTGGGGGTGACAGAGTAATTATATGGAGATTAAGTTAATGAATAGAAAATTAAAGAAACTATCAAGCTTGGATGAAGACATTGAATAAGGGCCCTTCTGTCAGTTATGCGGGTACGCTCATGAGGAGAGAGAACAAATCCTCTAGGACAATAGCTCCATCCATCAGGAGCAAGAGATAGGATAACATATTAGAAGTGAACAAAGAAATGGCCTTAATCAGTGATGAAAACCAATGATCAGTGCACCCTCAGGTCATATGAGGTTTAAAGAGAAAAAGAAAAGGCAATACAGTCAAGTTCTAAAAGAGGTCCAGAAAGGAACTCTAGGTTTCCAGCATGGAAAGAATCTGGTGTCCTTGCCAATGTCAAGGCTGAGGAAGCAAGCCTGAACTCCAGCACTGGGGTGTGGAAGTGAGGCTTCATGGGAACAAAGAAAAGGAGGGCTCCTGAGAGGCTAATGCTGCTTTTTAAAATTATCTTTTATTCCAGAAAACCCTGTGTGAACAGAATCTTACAGGATACCCCAGTATATACCAGAGACAAATGTATTGCCATGTGGTTACAAAAGACAGGAAGAGTTAGGGGATCTTCAGAGGAGCTGGTAGGACTTTAGATGCTGCTTCATAGGACACTAGGCTGGCAGAATGTACTTGAAAGACTACGGGCCCAGGGCATCTGTAAGCCTTTATGGATTGCTTGTCTACTGTCCAGGTTTTTGGTCAAGACCCAGTTTGTTAAGGGGCCATTTGGCAAAATGGACTAAAACCGTAACTGAGGGTCATAATAGTGAAAACAGCTTCATCCACATCATGGTCGCAAGCAGGCCCTTGTCTGTCCTTCTATACTAAGGTCTCAGCAGGGTTTACTCTTTCTGAAAAATATTTTAAGCAATAATTGAGGCTCTCAGTCATTGCCAATTCCAACTTAGTAACACCTGAATTTATCTTAGCCAGTAGGTTCTGGATGGCCCTTTAAGAAGAGATGTCAGAAAAGATAACAGCAGCCTTGATATTTCCTGCAGCTCTCAGGGAAGCCTCAAAGTCCAAGGCTACTTAGTAATGAACCTTTACTTAAGGAACACTTAGTAACGAACCTTTAGGATACTGGTTTTTGTCCTTACTTAGGAGTGGTTGTAACCACCTAGCTACATGTCTAACCTCAGACACTAGAAGGTGGTTATAAACCCAAAATAAGTAAAGAGAGAGGAGAATGGCTTTGAGGACATCTCAACCATATGAGGGCTCAGAATGTTTCAGAGGACAAGTAGGCAAGTGTCCAGTGTCACAGGCATTTCAGGGACAAGGAGCATCTTTGTCCCTGGGTGATAGTCTGAATTGACACACTGACAGATAGAACAGATTATTATGACTGCTGTCATACAAATGATGGGAGTTGAGTGTTTCCTTGTTACATTGCACTAGGTTTCAGATACTGAGCTGGGAGAGTTCAGGCCCGACATTTTCAGTAGACACCTTTCAGGCTAGGGTAATGCCTTTTTAAAAGAGTGACCACAGCCTATTTACATACAGCCTATGCTCCAGAGTGCCCCCCTCCCCACTCCCCACTTCCAACTGGATGCACAGATTTAATGTACTGAGTGGTGAGCCCAACTCAGTGAGCCCAGCCTGTCCTGTGATCTTACAACAATCTGACCTTTCCCCTGAGCTGGGCGGATACTGGTTCTCTGAGGATGGATGAGTGATGGAAGACTGCAAAAGTTCCCTGGCCAGTTTCTCATTTCCCAACAGCGAAGCTACCTGTTTGGCTATGCTAATTTGCTTCTGAAGCAGGTGAGCTCACCCCTGCTACTCAGAGCAGTGAGCCAGGGCATCCTGTGGAAATGGGGAACTGCCTTTTCACAAGTACCTCACAGAGCCCAGTTCCCTCTTTGAATAAGTGGACAACATTTCTTGAGTTCCTTCTCCTCCTCAGTATAGCCCCATCAAACATTCTGTCATAGCGGGAGCCAAAGACTGTATCAAATGGGAAAACAAAAGATTGTTTGGGTCCTGCGTGCAGCCTGTAACAATAAGCCACACTTCCTGAAGTGTCTTCAAAAGGAGTGCCGTAATGTCAAGTTTCAAAGACTCTGGCCCAAAGTCAAACTGCAAGCTGTGACAGTGCTCCACTAAACACCGAAAGTAATTCATCTTTTATCCAGAGAGGCATTTCTCATGTAGAGGAGAAATGCCATTCATACCACATAATCTCAGCAACTTTCAGTTTACTTCGACTTCCTCTTTTTCTTATGAAGCATAATGAATGTAGCCTGTCATGATTTCTTGATGGGTTGAAATTTAGCTGAAAAGTTTGAGCCTTCACAATTCTACCCACAGAAATGCTTAAGAAACAATTAAAGTCTAATAGGTATGTTTGTATTATCAGGGTTTAAAAGACTCTTGGGACTAAGTATGTCCTCTCTTATACAGAGAAGAAATTCTCTCCTTAACCCACACCTAAGCCATTTGGTAGCTAAGCATTTGAAATTAGCTGAAGTGATGAGTCAACACACATAACACTTCATAAGAAGAGCTTTCAGTTAAGGCAGTTTCAAACAGTTTTACAAAGAAATATTGAGATGCTCTGGCTATTTGGGGTCAGGGAGGGGTTGCCTCTTACCTGGGCTTCTTTCACTATCCCATTTTTTGTGCAGTTTCCATTCTGTGAGCTGTCACTCTGCTTCTTGTGATTGGGTAGTTTTCCATTGCAAACAGCACCACCTCCAGAATTGGCCATTTGTGTGAAATGATGGAACCTGGCAGGTTTTTCTCCGGTGCTTCTCCGCAAGCTGCAGTTTTGAAGTTAGTGAGGGGATGGCATGAAGTACTTGGGGCTGAGCCTTTGGAGGAATCCTACCAATCAGGCTTTTCCAGAAGAGGAGCAACAGTCTATCTTTTGGTCAGATCTTTGAAACTAAAAACAAACGGTTACCTTTCCACTCCTCAGTTCAGAATGTGTCTTCCACTGCAACGAACTAGCTCCTGAAGCTGCAGAGATTACCCAAGCACTGAGGAAATCAGGAGACTGCAAAACCCAGTAGCGAACTATGAGGGGGCGGTCTGGGAGGAGGAAGATCTTTTAAAGACATACACACATACACACACAGTGCACTCACAGGAGCCTTCTACATACATATAGTCAGTACTGAATTTACATCTATACCCCACCTTCCCCTTGCGCCTCTAATTACATTTTCTTGGCTGTAAATCAAGCTCGAAGTCAACATTTCTTTTTGTAAAATTTGTAAAATGACATTCAGAAGTAATTACCAGGAGCTGGAGGAAAGAGAAAATAGGAAGTTACCGTTTAATGGGCACAGAGTTTTAGTTGGAGAAGGCGGAAAAAGTTTTGGCAATAGATGGTGTTAATGGTCGCACAACAATGTGAGTGTACTTAATGCCACTGAACTGTAAACTTTAAAGTAGTTAAAATGGTGAATTTTATGTGATGCATCTTTTATCACAATACAAAAATGGCAAAAAAACCCCAAAAACTCAGAACCCACCTAATGTTATACCCACCTAATATTTAAGCTAATGGTAAGATCAATGGTATAATGAGAGGTACTAACTCATAAAGAATCCCTGTAAGACAGAAGCTTAGGAGACAGAATATTTATTTTTTTTATCATGGTTGCATTACCTTTATTAATGTGACCTTGGGGAAGCCATTTTCCCTCTTTATGCCTAACTTTCTCCACCTATAAAATGAGATAAAACATTTTCGTTGGGTAATACCTGATGAATGATAGGCAAACAAAACACTGGTTTGGTTTTGCTACTGACACAAGTGTTTGAGGCAGATGGTGACTGCAGCACCCCAGTCCCAGACAGTTCTGGTTTGCTTGTGAGCGCCATCTCTCACGCACTCACTGGTCAGAGGTCTGTTTTGTCCTATCACTATCAAATGGCATTGTGGTGATATGATTGGCAGTGTCAATCATTTAAAACCTGTTGAGTCCTCCCTAACCCACTTTCGTTGTTTTCCTGAATCAAGTCTTCTTTAACATCAGACACTTAGAACAATAACCCATTTATTGGGTCAATGGGCAAAAACAAATAAAAAGAAAACAAAAACCAAAAGATAGGAACAGCCCCTGTCTTCAAAGCCTCATTTCCTGGTTCTCAGCTTTGGATAGGGTTTGTTTCCCTTCCAGGAAGAGGTGGCTTAAGGAGGAGGTGGTGATGATGCTTTTCTTAATCACAATTTCCATGTGAGAATTAATACCAAGTTAATACCCTTTGTGTCTCAAGCTCATAATTTATGTTGCATCTCTCCTAGCCATTGCTGTAAGAGCAGAACTAGCTTTTTCCTGGTCTCTCTCTCCCATGGTCGTTACATTGGGAATCGGGAGCTTAACCTGTGTTATTGGTTTCTTTCCTCTAGACTTATCCAAAAGATTGATGGAAGGGTAGGAGGGAGCACTGGTAACTGTTGGCCTAACTGCCTCAGCTTACTGAGAATGGCAAGTTGAAGACACTGTTATTTTGACTGAGCTTTACTGACCTGTAGAAAGTTGTTTTTAACATGAAGATTTTGAGATAAAACTAAATTCTGAACATTAGATATTTCTGTTCTTCCTGTTTTTCTTTTCTTCTTTCTTTTTCTCTTTCTTAAATTTTCCCTTTTCCTTTTTCTCCTACTTTTCCTCTTCCTCCTCTTTTCCTTCTTGTTTTTCTTTATTTCCTTTTTACAAAGGAACAAAAACTATACATCAAAAAATCTCAAAACATAGATGAAATCTGCTTCACTTTTGTTTTTTCCTAATCCCAATTTGCCAAGGTTAGGTAATCACATATAGACGTTCAGAAAATGTCTACAGCATATTCTTACTCTTGAAACTTTCCTACTTGCCATATTGGAATATGTGAATTGCTGTGTGCACAAAATCATCAGAATATTCCAACCATTCAGCATCAGACACTGAGGATAGGCATAATCAAGGGTGGCTCATTGTTTTATACCATCTCCAGTGAAAATAAGTGTAGAAGTCTGTTTGAGTGATTGGTAGCTTTGAGTGTAAGAATATTGACTGCTTCTAGTCTGAATGTTTGTGACCCCCTCAAAATTCTGTTGTTGAACTCTTAACTCACAAGGCAATGGTATTAAAGGTGGGGTTGTTGGAAGGTAGTTAGGTCATGTCCTTAAGATAAAGACTTCATAATGGAATTAGTGCTCTCATAAGAAGATGTCAAGAAGTTCCGTTGCTTCTACAGCCATGTGAGGTTACAGCAAAAAGATGCACCTTTAGGAAGCGGGTCTTCACAAGGCACAAAATCTTCTGGTGCCTTAATTTTGGATTTCTCGGCCTTCATAACTGTGAGGAATAAATTCTGTTCTTTATGAGTTATTCAGTTTGTGACATTTTGTTATAGTAACCCTAGAGAACTAAGACATTGATCAACAGTAAAACACAGACTGATTATTGAGTATGATTTGGTGTCTCTGAATAACTAAATTTATTTTAGATCAACCAGTAAACCCAACAATTGTTTGGATAACTATTGCATATTAAGTTATTTGCTAAGCCTTTCATTACAACAATGAACAAGACATAAACCGTCTTTACCTTCACAAAACTAAGAGTTAACAGTATCTGCTTATCTTCTACTCAAGATCTCTCATTAATACAGGTAAAAATAAACCTTTCCTTTAGTGTATTAAGGATGAAGACCAAATTAGTTAACAATAATCTGGTGATATTCCCTGAAGGGACATTTTTGTTGAGATAACCAGCTTCTAGAGGTAGGCAAGAAGGGGAAGTTCAGAAGCTTGTAATGTGTTCTTTTTTAAAAAATTGTATTTTATCAATTATGCTATTACAGTTGCCCCAATTTTTCCCCCTTTGCCCCCCTCCACCCAGCACTGCTCCTCCCTCAGGCAATCCCCCCACCATTACTTATGTCCATGAGGTATGTGTGTAAATTCCTTGGCTACTCTATTTCCTGTTCTGTCCTTTACATCTCCATAGCTATTTTGTAACTACCTCTTTTTAAAGTATATTTTATTGATTATGTTATTACAGTTGTCCCATTTTTTTCTTCCTTTTATTCCCCTCTACCCTGTAACCCCCTTCCACCAGCATTCTGCCCAACCCTTAGTTCATGTCCATGGGTTGCACATATAAGTTCTTTGGCTTCTCCCTTTTCTATACTATTCTTAACCTCCTCCTGTATATTTTGTACCTACCATTTATCCTTCTTATTCCCTGTACCTTTTCAATTATTCTCCACCCTCCACCTCCCTACTGATAACTCTCCATGTGATCTCCATTTCTGTGGTTCTGTTCCCATTCTAGTTGTTTGCTTAGTTTTTTTTTTTTTTTTTAGGTTTAGTTGTTGATAATTGTGAGTTTATTGTCATTTTACTGTTCATAGTTTTGATCTTTCTCTTAGATAAGTCCCTTTAACATTTCACATAATAAGGGCTTGATGATGCTGAACTCCTTTAATTTAACCTTATCAGGGAAGCACTTTGTCTGCCCTTCCACTCTAAATGTTAGCTTTGCTGGATAGAGTAACCTTGGATGTAGGTCCTTGCCTTTCATGACTTTGAATACTTCTTTCCAGCTCCTTCTTGCCTATAAGGTTTGTTTTGAGAAATCAGCTGATAGTCTTATGGGAACTCCTTTTTAGGTAACTATCGCCTTTTTTCTTACTGCTTTTAAGATTCTGTCCTTATCTTTAATCTTGGGTAATGTAATTATGATGTGCCTTGGTATGTGCTTCCTTGGGTCCAACTTCTTTGGGACTCTCTGAGCTTCCTGGGCTTCCTGGAAGTCTATTTCCTTTGCCAGAAGGGGAAGTTCTCCACTATTTTTTCAAATAAGTTTTTAATGTCTTGCTCTTCCTATTCTCCTTCTGGCACCCCTATGATTCAGATGTTGGCATGTTAAAGTTGTCCTGGAGCTTCCTCAGCCTCTCCTCATTTTTTTGAATTCTTGTTTCTTCATCCTGTTCTGGTGGAATGTTTATTTCTTCTTTCTGCTCCAAATTGTTGATTTGAGTTCTGGTTTCCTTCCCTTCACTGTTGATTCCCTGTCTATTTTTCATTATTTCACTTTGCATAGCCTCCACTTTTTCCTCTATTTTGTGACCATATTCAGTCATTTCTGTGAGCACCCTGATTACCAGTGTTTTGAACTCTGCATCTGATAGGTTGGCTATCTCTTTGCAGCTTGGTTGTATTTTTGGAGTTTTGATCTGTTCTTTCATTTGTGCCACATTTCTTTGTCTTGGCACACCTGTTACATTGTATGGGGCTGAGCCTTAGGTATTCTCCAGGGTGGGGCAACCCACATAGCTGTGTTGTGGTGCTGTATGTTGGGGAGGGGTCTGAGAGGGAATAATGATGCTTTCTTGGCTCTTGCCCCACTTTCAATCACTTCTCCCACTACCCACAAGCAAATTGGACTCTTCTGGTTCTGATTCCCAGGTGGATGGGTTTGTGTATGTTCTAGGACCCTGTGGGTCTCTTCAAAGAACACTCCTGTAAGGCTGGGAGCTTCTCCTGCCACTGCAATGCCCACAGATTTTTACAGCCAGAGGTTTTGAAGTTTTTTTTTCCTGCACTGCAACCCTGGGTTTCATGGCCTGTCTCACTCCCCTATTGTTCCTCCCTGTTTATCTGCATGCAAATGTGGGACTGCCATTGTCTTGCCTTCCTGGTCCTCCAGCAGCTGTCTTGCCACGTGTCCTCTCTGCCCTGGCTGCCTGTCTCCTCCCCTACTACCAGTCTGGATAAATGTTTCTTCTTTAACTCCTTCATTGTCGGACTTCCATACAGTTCGATTTTCTGGCAGTTGTGGTTGTTTTTTGTTTTTAAATTTGTTGTTGTCCTTCTTTGGTTGTGTGAGGAGGCAATGTGTATCTACCTATGCCTCTATCTTGGCCAGAAGAGGTAATGTGTTCTGAAAAAGCTTTGGGAAACACTTGGAAATGGAAAGTTGACAGAAAGGAGGAAATGAGCAAAATCAATGGTCAGCATTTTACAGTGTCTAGAAATCTATTTAGTGAATTAATCTTTACTTATATGATGGATGGTAATGATGATGCAAAAACTAAATTTCCAGCAAGTTAAGTGACTTTCCAAAACTGCAAGAATATACAGCAGTAGTAGGTCATGAATCCTAGGTTTCTGAGTCCAGAGCAAGTCCCCTGTCCCTAATACCATGATTTTTGTTCCTCATCTACTTTCTTGAATACATCAATCAAGAAGAAAAATAACAGAAAGTGGTATGATTTGGGAAATTTCATTGAATTAGCCAAATAACTAAAATAGTTTATTTTGCCTTTCTGAATCATTAAAATCCTGTCACCTATTAAATAAAGGCAAAGATCTAATGACATCTCAATCTACTGGGATTTGATTGTCTGGCATTCCTCTATAAGGAAGTACTTAAATTTTCTAAGCAATTCAGTCTGGAAAATTCTCAGTGTAAGATAATTCAGCTCAAAGTCTTTTTTATCAACAAGTTGTAAACATCATAACATAGAAGGCCAGATACCAACATTACAGTTGTCAAATGTCAGGGTTTCTTTTCTTTTTTTCAAAACATGGGCTAATAAGGTGGCAATGCCCCTTTAAAATAAAAAAAAATCATGTTATTGATGACTACTACCCAAGGTCAGCAACTGTGGTATATTTCTGCTTTTCATCCTACTTATAAATGTCATAACTCCCTGCCTATGAAACTAAACATCTATTTTTTTTTTAAAGTCCAGGATTCAGACTCTCAAAATATAGAACTGGGTACTTCTAAGAAGTACTCAAGAACCACTACTATCACTTTACTATTCTAGATGTTTGAAGATGAGCTTCGCAAAGCCACTGTATTTGGGGGCAGCTTTCTGACTTTGTTAATTAAAAAAAAAACTTTCATATCTGCCAAAATTAGTTTATTTGTTTTCTGGAGGGGCTATTTGTTAAGAGCAATGATGATTTATTTAAGTGGTTTTAAATTATTATTTGGTATATAAATTAGAAATTGACAACCTAGTTAAGTTCCATCTATAAATCTTGTTATAAGTTCTGTATGAACTAAGAACAATTACTTTTGTGATTGTTAATTGACATCGGATTAACATAAATTGAATAGGCTAAATTCTCCTTACACAAAAACGACACTTATAACTTAGTTAATGCATTGCTTTAAAACATTTAAAACTTAGTTAATTAAATACCTTTAAAATTTAAAGCATAATGAACTATAGAAATGATCCCTGAAAGTAGGGTCAAGGAACATGTATGAAGGACACATGGACAAAGACAACAGGGGGGAGGGTTGAAGGTGGGAGGTGGGAGGTGGGTAGGGCAAGGGAGAGTAATGAGAGAAAATGGGGACAACTGTAATTGAATAACAATAAAAATAAATAAATAAATAAAATTTAAAACATAAAAACACTTGAATATATTTTATTTTTTTAAGCACTTCAAATGGCAACTGAAACTTCTAACCCTAACAAGCAAAACCTTGCCATGCACAATAATGACTCATGTAAATTTGATAATTTTAAATAAATTTATATGGTAAAAACAATTTTATCCAATTCTCAATATTACCTATAAACTAGTTAATATTCTGTTATACGTATTTAAAATTACAAGACTGCTATGTGAAAATATCTTAAATGTTATAGATTATTCAGCTCATTTGCATACATACATTACACCTATACTTGATAGTAAATATTAATACTATGGACTTAATTATTTTCTTATTTTTAACAGTCTTGATGTGGCTTCTTTTTATCTTTATTATCGAGTTCTGTTCAGCTAGTCTTCAGGTAGTTCTCCAGGTGATTGCTGTATAATTTAGTTGTAATTTTCATGTGGTTGTGGGAGGAGGCCAGCACACTCTGGGTCTTGACTGGAAGCCCTCTTGGCTTCATTTTCTTTATCATTTCCCTATTACCTTCAATATTTCCAGGACTGAGTATACAATCACTGAACTCTAAGGAAAAGATGTGTCCTCTAGGTGAAGTTGAGGTACTGATACATTTGTGTAGCCTGTCTTTCACTTTGCTAGGTAGTTCATTTGGACTCCAAAATGTGACTGGGTCGTTTTATACCCCTGCTAGGTGGGCATGGTATGACTTAAAAAACCCACCTTGTTCCAGACATTTGTAGGGTAAACCCATCCTAGAGTGACCTGACTTTACAGGTAAGTCCTGAGGTGATTCTGGTGCCTTGGAATGGAGAAATATTCTAAGCTTCCAAGGAGCTGGTGTCTGAGCCTTTCTGATAATCTCAATAAGAGGCGCTATATTGTGGACTTGAGAAGATGACCAGTATTGGGTCTGCTGAGGGCTGAGAGTCTCTAAGTACAGTGATCATAAATACGTTGGACATAAATCCCAACCCATAATTCAACTCTACAAAAAATAACTGTTTCTTAGAATTTGATTTTAATTTTGAAGAAACATCCCCCATTTCATTGGGTGGTCTAGTTATGGCCTAGTTGAGGAGTCTTCTGATTCTGCAAGAGCATGTGACCTTTCATTGGTTTTTACTTTGGCCATTTTATGGAATCAGGTTGCTATGGGGACAATGGGCTTGGAGAATGACAGTGTCTTTGGCCACTGACATATACTTCTCAGTACCTTCTCATTATGCTCTTCTGCCTTTTCCTTCTCTAGTGGATTTCTCTCTGCTTTCTCTTTGCCATGTGGGAAAGTGAAGGAGCCATTCTTCTCCTCCCTGTCAGGCTAGAAATCAGGGACCTTTACAAGTCTGCCTAGAGCTTCGTCCACCCAGATTCTCTGCAGCTGTTCTCTCTCCAGGCACTTTCCTCCTCTGAAGGGCACGGCCTGGGGAGCAGGGCAAGCCCCTCTCATGCCACCCACATATGCCTCTGCTTTTATTATTTTCCTTCCAATTTCCTTTTTTTCCAACCTGCAAGCATCTCTCTTCTAGTCCCTGAGAACATCCCTCTCTCCACAAACCTGTGACTGTCACTCCAATGAGTCTCCTGTTTCCGTGTTTTGGAACACAAAAGTTCAAAGGAGGTTATTTGTATTCTGTTCTCCCTCTCGGTTCAGTGAGAATAGAGCAGCTTCACAGCTAGGATAAGGAGGGCAGAAAAGGTTAATAATGCTCATCAGTTACTGCATTAGACTAGTATTCTACAACAGCAGTTCAGCTCCATCCTTACAACATACACACACATAATACAAAGAAAGAAGCAAATGTGTCAGCCCACTATAATATTTGAAATGAATCTGTATGACCTTAGGCATTTTAAATTGTTTCCATTCAACTACATATACCAGTGATTTTCAACCAGTGGCCACAAGAATTTTTAAAACATGCAATACCTGATTATTCAGTTAGGGCCACTGATCTCTTTTCCCTTAGATTGTCAAATAAAAAATGACAACAGCCAAAATAACAGTAGTCATCCACTGTGAATGAATCAAAATTACATCATTTTTTGTCAGATTGGCAAAAAAATATTCTTGGTGTGCCACAAAATTTGAGTGATTAGTTTATGTGTGCCATTAGATACAAATGGTTGAAAATTGCTGACATATACACATACTCTGAGTTATACTGTTGATAATTTGTAAGAAACAGTTATCCAAGACTTGGAAATGGGCAAGGGAAATGGCAGCATCCTTCCAGTGGGGGGAAGCATGGCATCTAGTGAAATATCAAGGGGTCCTCTGATTCAATGAGTTTACGCCTTTTGGTTGGTTTTCTGTTGGCCACTTTACAGCTCTGCAGGGATAAAAGTTAATGTGCAGAAAACTGATAGTAATGCTAATGGTTCTTCTGGATAGAAATGCAAATTAATTTTGACTGATAGAGACACAATTGGTTTCTCTCAATTTGAAAAGATAATCCCAAACATTAGCATGCATTGCCATAGTGGACACTATCCAGTTTTATATATTGTATCAGAACATTCATTTGTTGCATTCCTCTTTTTTCTCTATATATCTGCCTGTATTTGTTTGTTCTTCAAAGTTTCCTTTGACCCAGTCTTAACATATTACTGTTTATTGATTAAAAAAGTGAGTAAAAACTTTGATGTGTTCATTTGGTATTTGTCTGAAAGTTAATTTTTTACTTTTTGAAAACTATAGTAATTTGTAGAGTAAGCTGTTTTGTTGGTATCTAAACTGCCACTGTAATCTTCTTCTTGCTTTATCAGCAATATTCTAAATAGTTTCTCAGGGTTCTTCCACATTTTAGTATTCATAATAATATTCACAAAAATAGGCAATAAAATGTCCATTTTATACCTTTAAAACCGAGGCTCAAAGAATGATTTAATTGTAGGACCCAGATAGTTAAAAACCACTCTGTAATGCAGCTGAGTTTTCAATAATTTTTGAGCTTGCTTCGAAGCCTGTACCCTGTGTTACCCTGAGCAATTTTAAAGTCAAAATTACTCAGAAATGCACAGTACTCCTATAAAATTAAAAGTATTGGAAGACCTGATGGTCCTCATTTTAAGCCTCTTCAAGAAAAAAACAAAACAAAACTGTTTACTAGGGAGGCTTCAATTCAAAGCAATATTTGGTAAGATAGCAAAACTGGTGTCTTAATTGGTAAGTCAGCCAATTAACTTTGGAATCTGAACTTTATAGAGGGTGGCTTGTAGGACATTGGATAATAGATGTTACTTGGCATCAGGAATATATGCTATTTAAGTGACTAACATTCAACAATCGAGTTGTGAAGGCAAAGCATGGGCACATCAAGTTTTAAAAATCCATAAAATTGGAGAACATAAACAACATTTTTCTGAAAAGATATAGATGAGACATCACAACTAATTAGCTATTGGTGATCAAATGAATTATTCTTTTTTGTGGAAAGAAAAAAGCATGAAAAATAATGTTTTATATTAGCTTGGTATTCGGGTTCAAAATTCAGTCCATCTTGATTATTTTTCTTTTTTTCGCTTCTGCAAACCACAAGAGAGGTATCATTCAAATTTGAATGGTACCAGTGCTAGGATACCTATAACGTACATAAGAATTCTTACTGTCTTCAGATTGTCTTGTCTTCATTTTATTTTCTGTCCTGAATGCATGATTTATGATATCTTGTGGAGATACTGTAATTATTTTTTTCTTGAATTTCCAGACAGAAAATGCGGGATGGGGCAAAAGTAGGTTTACAGTTGTTTGTATGGAGAATAATACAATAATTAATAAATAATACAAGAATAAACTGTTTCACATACTCACAACTGTAACCCTACTATTGCCCCATTGTACAGCAGGGCTAGCTACCTCATTTGCAGGCCTGGTGCCAAATAAAAATGTGAACACTTTATTCAAATGAGAAGCAGAACATTGCCCACACCCTAGAACCTGTAGCTCAGGATCCCCCCAGTCCCAGCTTTCCCCAGATTCACCATTATGTCAACTTCTTACAGCACAGATTATCTTGGCCTTTTTTTTGTAAACTTTTATATCAACGGAACCATGCATGAAGAAATCACATATATGTAATGACTGATGGAAAAATCCACAGAAACAGCCTGCAAGGAAGATATGCATCAATTACACTTTAGCTTGTTTTAAATGAGGGGAATGCCATCAGATATTTTCTTCCATTTTTGAAATTCCCAAGGCTGATCTTTATTATTTTTATTAAGTTATTAATATATAATTCATGTACCATACAATTAACTCATTTAAAGAATACCATTCAATAGTTTTTACGATACAGTGTTGTGCAGTCACCACCACAATCCATTTTAGAAAGTGTCATTACCCTAAAAGGAAACTGCATACCCATATGCAGTCATTCCTTATTTTCTCCCAATTTCTCACTCCCTCCTCCCCCCATTTGCCCCTGGCTAGATAACCACGAAACTAATTTTTTCTCTACATTTTTACCATTGCACTTTTTGGGAAATTTTATATCAGTGGAATTATACACTTTATCTTCTTTTGTGAATGTTTTTTTCACTACTTCTTTCCTTTATATGGCTGAATAATATTCAGATATACCACATTTTGTTTCTCCATTCATCAGTTGATGGATATCAAGATTGTTTCTACTTTGTGGTTATTATGAATGCTTCTGTAAACATTTGTGTACAGGTTTTTATGTGGAAATACATTTTTATTTCTCTTGAGTATGTAAAATTAACAGATAGCCCAGTATAAGAATTGCTGGGCTATCTGTTAATTTTATGTTCAACATTTGAGGAGCTACCAGACTGTTTTCCAAAGTGGTTGCATCATTTTATATTGTAAACAGCAATGTATGAGGCTTCCAATTTCTGCATATCCTCATTAAAAATTTGCAATTATTTGTCATTTTGATTCTAGCTATTCTAGTAGGTATAAGGTAGTATCTCATTATGGTTTTGATTTGCATTTCCCTAATGCCTAATAATATTGAGCATCTTTTCATATGCTTATCAGTTGTGTCTATTCTTCTTCAGAGAAATGTTTATTCAAATCCTTTGCCCATTTTTAAACTGCATTCTTTCTTTATTATTAAGTTTTAGGGATTCCTTATATATCTTAACTTCAAGTATCTTATATATGTAATTTGCAAATATTTTCTCTCATTTTGTAGGTTGCTTCTCTCTGTTTTTCTTTGGGGGAGTTGATTTTTAAAAAAATCCTTACCTGAAGATATGTTTATTGATTTTAGAGAGACAGAGAGGAAGGGAGATACAGAGACAGAGAGAAACATCAATGTGAGAGAGAAACATTGATAGGAGGGTAGCCTCTTGTACATGCCCTGACCGGGAATTGAACCTGCAACCTTTTGGTGCATGAGATGGTCCTCCTGGACAGGATGTGTGGTTTTCTTTTAAAATTTTCAACTACAGTTGACATACAACATTACATTAGTTCCAGATGTACAATGCAGTGTTTAGACATTACATAACTTACTAAGTCATCACCTGATAAGTCTAGTACTCCTCTGACACCATACATAGTTATTACAATATTATTGATTATATTCTCTATGCTGTACTGTATATCCCCATCTTTTCACTTTATTGATACTACCCTTTGAAGCACAAAAGTTTTTAATTTTGTGGAAGTCTACTTTATCTCTTTTTTTTCACTTGTGCTTTTGGTGCCATTGCACTTATTCTTGAATAAGATTTCAAAGCATTTTTGAATTGTTAATGCTTAAAAATCAGTCATATTATTTTCCTGGAACTTGATATGTTTACTATAATTTTAGAGAAGGATTTTTAATGGCAAACCAGTCAATGATTTTCTGTAGGTTTTGAGGAGGTTGGAATTCCCACTTGTTACCTAGTGCTAGGTTTAAATAAAAAGATCTTAAATAGACTTTTTTTCTAACAAGGGATTTAAGGATGATCTGGAGATGAATGACCCTGAGATCAGCCATAGGACAAGAATGTTTAGTAGCTGATGGGCATCTGGTTGTCTTGGCAGACAAGATAAGAAGGTACCAAGACAGCAATTTTTAATCTTTATCATCTCATGGCACACATGAAATAATTACTACAATTCTGTGGCACAGCAAAAATATATTTGTTGCTGATCTGAAAAAATAGTTATAATTTTGACTGATTTACCAAAAAAAAAAAAAGTAATTACCTACCCTTTTTGTTCCAATGCGACTTTTTCAAAAATCAGGTGCCCATTCTTGTATATACGGATTTCTATTACCAAGAATTAACCAATTAGATGCAACCTTATTATGCAATGTTACCAACAAGATGTGACTCTCTTATGATCTATATATTTATAGTTCAAGACGGGTCATTCACTCTTGGCAGCTATTGTTGTGTTGGCTGTTGTCATTTTTTTTTTTTAATTTGACAGTCTAAGGGAAAAGAGGTCAGTGCCCCTGACCAAATAGTCAGGTCTTGCATGTTTTAAAAACCCTTGCAGTGCACTGGTTGAAAATTGCTCTCCTGAGGTAATCTGTCTAGTAGTATATACTTACTGTTTCTAGACCCCAGGCTGATGTAAGCAGTGTGGGAAGCTGATAAGTTGGATGAGCTCTGTTCTGTTTAGGATGTTATAAACTAGATGTAAGATATATATATATCTAACATAAGAAATATTTCATAAACAAGCTATTTAATTCCCAGCATATCTAGCTTAATGCTCTTCAAGTAGGTCCTTAATAAAAATTTATGTAATTAACTAAAATATAGAATCAGGGACTGAATCATGTGGTATGGATTATAATTATGGTGTGACCTTGGGTAAGTCACTTCACCTTTCTGAGCTTCTGTTTATTGATCTGTAAATGGGCACAATAATAATGCTTAGCTCCAAGGGTTATAAGGAAGGGCAAGTGAGATACTGCCTATGTAAGTGTGCATGTAACTGTTAAGACTCATGATATCTGTGAATGCAGGAATAGAGGCCACAGAGAGGAGTGGTTCAGATATAGCGTTTGGAATTAAACAGAACTGGGCGCACAGTATCTACCTGCTCTTGGACACATTTGTAAAAGTTGCTTTATGAGATTGTTGTGTGGAATATTTTAAATGAGATAAGATATGCAAAACTAAACACAGGGAGATCTTTTAGGTGGAGGCAACAGGTGCAAAGTATAAAAGTACATATTTTCCCCAGGATGACAGTATGTGTTGGGGGGTAACCAAAAAGCAGGGCTAGGAACACCTTGGGAAAGGACTGAAAACAGAATCAGAGAACTGAACTCGTCCCCCTGGGAGTCCACTGAAGAACTTTAATCAACAGCTATTTTGTCTGATGCTTATCTCAGACAGAAGGAAACCAGCTACAATGGAAAAAACCCTGCAATGGTAAACTGGAGACCTGGGTTTGGTTGTAGCTCTGCCACTAGTTAGTTAGCTGTGTGCCTTAGTCCAGTCATTTAACCTCTCTGGGCTTTCTCACTGGTAAGTTCCTCAAAGTTTGAGAAACAATAAGCTCCAAGTTGGTAGATCTGGTTTTCTTTTCTCTTCCTCTTTTTGTTTAATTCTCAGCTGAGGATGTGTTTATCAGTTTGGAGAGAGAGAGAGAGGGAGAGAGAGAGAGGGAGAGAGAGAAAGAGAGAGAGAGGGAGAGAGAGAGAGAGAGAGGGAGAGAGAGAGGTGAGAGAAAGAAAGAAAGACATTGCTGTAAGAGAACTATCGATGGGTTGCTTCCCGTACATTTCCCTGCCAGGGATTGAACCTGCAGCCTTTTTGTGTATGGGACCACACTCCAACCAACTGAGCTGCTCGGCCAGGGATAGATCTGGTTTTCTTAATTGTGCCACAGTTAGACTGCTGCCAAAGTTGAGAAAACAAGGAATATTTAATCACCTGGCACTTGAAGCAATTTTCTAATACCCACAGACTTGGTGTTTTGAAATACCTTTGACAGTTTGTAGCAAAATATATGAGCATACATAGATACCCAATTCCAACCCAGAGTGGGGTTCAGGAAAATGTTCCAGATTGTTCATGTGTCTCTCTGCAATATGACAAACATTTCCATGAAATACCACAATGCAGTTCTTGAACATTTATAAATCTATAACACACATAGAAAAAAGTGCTGAAGTCGTAAGTGTCTTGCTCTCCTAGTTTTCACAAACTGAACTCATCTGACTAATTGGTTCTCAAATCAAGACACAGAACATAACTAGGCCATGGAATCCCTCTTGCTATCTATTAGTCATTGCTTCCCCCAAGGATAACCATTGTTTATAATATCATAGAATAGTTTTAGAATGTAAAAATAAATAAACAAAGTCCCTAACTCACTTAAAGTAAAGATTGCTGAGTCTTTATTTAGAGATCTTTAAATGCCATTCAGGAAAACTTTGCTTGTGCCTGCATGAATCATTTTCTACACTTCTGGAAAATAATTTGGCAATATGTCTTGAGATCCATGAACACACTTATTCTATTCTGTTTTTGGTAATTTATCCAGGGAATATCTACTTAAAAGGATGATTTTATGTTTATGAATATTTTCACAGTTATCTGTAATTATTAAACCAGAAAATAACTCAGACATTCAACAATAGATGTATCATTAATTAGTTTATAGATACTAACCATGAAATGTTAAGCAGCTGTTAAATGGGAAGACTCCATAAAAACAGGGAAAATATTTATCTTGAAAGACCTAGTAAAAATTGAAAGTGCCAAATTGCCCTATGCTAGAACCATATCTTTATAAAAATCAAATGCATATGGACAAAGCTGGAAAATACTTATGAGGGGATGTTGGTTGCTCTCTATCTGTTTGGTTATAAAATTTTTATGGTAATAAAAATCTGATGGGCAAAATAAGAACATGTAAGCTTTTCTATTTAAAATGAATGTCTCATAACAGTAAAGTCAGGACTTTAGAGTACAAAAGAACAAAAAATTACAAACCTGATTATTTTTTAATTTAAAAGTCAACTGACAGCTATGTAAATGAAAAAAGCTTTAAAGTGCGGCAACCTCCAATGCTGGCAATGATTCAAAGAAATGAGCATTTTCATACATTGATTGTGGGTGTAAAATTTCTACAATATTTGGAAAACAAACAAGCATTAACTGATGAAATAAAAATACATGTGCCCTTTGACCCAAAAATCTTTCACAGGATAGATCTAGGAATCTATCTTATGTAAATTAAAGTACCAGGACTCAAATATATGTATCAAATATATGAAATTGTTCGCAGCATTGTTTGTGGTAGAAAAAAAAACACACAGCCACAAACAAACCTGGACACAACTAGAATGCCCAATAACTCTGCAATGATTGGGCAAATTGTGGTATATCCATAAAATGAAACATTTTGGAGTTGTGATAAGGAATGACTTAGATCTATCTCTAAGATTGACTTGGAGAAATACAAATGATTGCTAAATGAGAAACAGGAAATACTAATGTGAGCAATATAAACTTGTTTTGTAAAAATTTTATAAATGTGAAGCTATTTTCTGGTTACCCAAGGAAGTGAGAGGATGAATGTTGTTATCTTTTCTTGAAGTATCTTTACATCAGTGAGTTTGAATAGACACTGTTGTATAATTTCTGAAAAGGCATTTAATAAAACACATTTTTTAAAGTTGATGACCCTCTGTAAGCACTTACAGTTGAATACTGATCAATAATTTCTCTGACAAAGTGTAGAATTATTACTAATGAGGCTACTTCATCTAATACTAACTGGCATATGATGATTCCTCTGCAGATGATTCTTCTTGTGCAATTTCATGAAGAATTTAAACACTTCTAAAATACAAATATTCTTTTTATAGAATGCTCATATTTGTGCTATGAGAACTATTTTTTATATGTGCATTTTTGAAAAAATAGAATGATATAGCATCCTTAACATTTTCACTAAATATAATATTTTCTTGAATATCGAAAGAACAACTTTGTGGAATAATGTGAAAGAGTAAGTAGCCTCTCTTGGTTTCTGACATCTACAAGTAACTGAGCCTCACTTTTAGTTGGTGAAATGTCATCACTCCTTCCTTTGTTTATTTATAAGGGGTCAGGGTAGAAAGTTGAGCCACCATCCAGTAGTCGCTGGTGTTCCCCAGTTCTAAACCCTGTTCATGTCCTCCAAGCTTGCTTTATTCAGGAGCAGGACTCCCATCAGCCTTGTCCCCAGGAAGCAGGCGATTCCTGGTGACAAGTGGGAGAAGAGCTCTTAGTGATCCCGCAAGTATAGTGGCAGAACCATAAAGAGACCAGAGGAAACGCTTCTTGGATGCACGGAAATTAGGTGCCTAGTCCCAAGGCCTTACCGCTGGCAATGGTCCTAAGATTCACGTTTCTCTTGCCAAAAGATCGTCTGATCAAAAATCTTGTGCAGACAGCCAAGTGGGCAAATGGCACACTATTGATGCTCCAGAGAAATCATTACCTATTGGCAAAAACTTAGTTAATTTTTTTCTTAATGTACATTTTTTTCATTATTTACTATTGAGGTGAGAAAACCCTGACATGTGATTTCTGCCTCTTTATTCTCTAAACCACAGGGCCCAAACTTCTTTTGTGTATTATGCTGAGTTATGAAGTGCCTGAATTACAGAAAAGGAGGAGATACTGCCTCTGATCTCAGTAAATATTTGATCTAAACTTTCTGTCCCACTAAATACCTCACAAAGACTGTTTTTAACTAATGATAAGGCTTTAGTCCCCAAAGTTTGTTTATAATTTACTTTGGAATTCAGCATTACAGAATTTTAGGTCGTAAGGGGTATCATCCTGAAGAGGCCCATTACTTACCTTTTCTTTTAAAAAGCATTTAACCTCACCTGAGGATATATTTATTGATTTTAGAGAGAGAGAAGGGGGTAGAGAGAGACAGAGAAACATCAATGTGAGAGACAAACATCAATTGGTTGCCTCTTGTACATGCCCCTACTGGGATGGAACCTCGACCTCGGTATATACCCTGACCAGGAGTGGAATCCACAAGCTTTTTGGTGTATGGGTCAGCACTTCAAACAGCTGAGCCGTCTGGCCACGGCTTGCCTTTTTTATCGTAGTAAGAACAGATGAGATCTGCTCTCTTAACAAATTTTTAAGTGTATAGTATAGTATTATTAACAATAAGCACAATGTTATATAGAAGACCTCTAAAACTAATTAATCTTGTATAACTTCAACTTTATTCCCCTTGAATAGCAACTCCTTATTTCCTACCTTCCTCCAGCCCCTGACAATAATCATCCTACTTTGTATGTCTTTAGAGTTCACGGTCTTGATTCTCTCATATAAGTGGAATCATGCACTATTTTGTCTCCTGAGACTGGATTATTTCACTTACTGTAATGTTCTCAAGCTTCATGCATGTTGTTGCATGTGGCAGAGCTTTCTTCTTTTTTATGACTGAATGATATTCCGCTGTGTGTATAGGAAGCATTTTCTTTGTTCATTCATTCATCAATGGATGTTCAGTTTGTTTCCACATCTTAACTATTGTGAAAAATAGCACATGACATGAGGATACATAAATCTCTTCAAGAACCTAACATTAATTTTTTGAATAAATACCCAGAATAAAACTGTTGGGTCATACAATAATTCTATTTTTAATTTTTTGAGGAGGTCCCATACTGTTTTCCATAGCAATTTTACCATTTTATATCCCCACCAACACTGTATAAGGATTCCAATTTCTCCACTTCTTTGCCAACATTTATCTTAAACTTTTTTTCAATGATTATCCTCTAACAGATGTGCTCACCCTGAGTGTTGTAACCTCTTAATGTGAGCTAGACCTCTCCAAAAGCTATTTTATCATTGTGAAATCTGTTTCTGTGGGGGTCAAAGACTGGGACTTCTTACTCTGCCATTTTACTGATGTTACTCACCAGGATGTCCCTGTACCCATTTAAGTTTAAAGTGATAATTTTTTTAAATGAGGTTAATTTTGATAAAACAGAAATATATCTGTATTATAATTTCTACTTTATGTGATGATATCTTACAGAACTTCTATGAGGGAGAGAAAGGCAAATATACCATTCGAATGATCTCAAGAAGAAAATGTTCCATTATCTGAGCCATTGGACATCTGAAAATTACCATCTTGGAATAATCTAAGGGGGAAGAATGCAGGACTGAGTCTTCTCAACAATGTGCTTTCAAAACAGCACCACTCTGGGTTCTATTGCTCACCGCCGAAAAAATTGTGACTCCCAATGCCAGAGTCTATGAGAAGGAAAGGAACTATTTATTTTAAACTTACACAGATTTCAAATAATTGTGGAATTCTGTTTTTAAGTCCCAAAGTCTATTAATACTAAACACCCATGCACACACACAGAGTCCTGCCTTCCCTTGCCAAACCATGCCCATCAGAGGTACCGTCTCTCAGGAAAAGAAATAGAAGTCTGTAGCTTGGCTAGGCAGATTCCTGTTTTAACATTCCAGCTTCTCTCAATCATCTGAGCTTGGCTTGGCTCCCACTCTTAATCCAAAATTGCATGGCCCCTCCTCATAGTGGGTTGGTGGGGTCCTTCTGCATCCTTTCATACTGTGTGGCCAAGACATCATGGCTGTCTCACACTTAAGTTTAAGTCCTGGGGTGGATCTGCCTCCGTAACCCCATTTCTGACTTTTCCCACAATGGGCTACACCTGCCAGTACTCTGGCTTCTTCTGCCTTTCTCTGCTGCCGTTGTTAATCCAGGCAGGCTTCTCCCCATGACATGGAGTGGACTATTTCCAAGTTCTTGCACAAGCACTGTAGCCTCCCAACTGCATCATGGGTTAGAGTCACGCCCATCTCCCTGGCTCCAAGCATGGCAAGCACAGCTATGAGCATTACTAAAAACACAGGCCAAGTTCTTCAGATATGCAAAGTAACCCTCAATGGCCCTGCTCTGCTTCCCCTTCCCCCAAGCCCAGTTAGTGGGGGTCTTCCCCATTTGGGGAATGTCTACATTCCCTGTTACATGTTTCATTACAAGAACCCTCAGCTTTTCTTTCTCCTTTGAAACACCTCTATGTTTTGACTAGCTGCATTTTAGTTTGCAAACCCTAAGACCCTTGAATAAATGTCTGTTATTTACTTTCTAGCAAAATATTTTGAGTTTTTTGGACACCATACCACCCCAAAGCTTACAGTTTTCTAAGAATACTCTATTAAATGCTCAACTGTTCAATCATGTCATGTCTCTCCAACATCAGTGGCATTGCTATATAAGCTTTGAAATATTTCTCTGAAGTTCTCTGATCTTAATATTTAAAAACATTCCCCAGACTTTTTTCCTTGATACTCACTGAGTTTGCATTCACTGGACTTCTTACCATTAGGACCTTCATAAACAATGTCAGATCTGAGTGACCTCATTTAAATCTTCAGTGATCTGATCATCGTTGCCCCAATTATCATCATCCCAGGTGTGGCATGGGGCTCTGAGTGTGCCTGAACAATCATTTGACTTCTTTTAGCTGATGCTTTTTTTCCCACCTATTGTACTGAATCCTGTGGAAGACACACAATAGATATTTAATGAAGGTGTGCTGAATGAATGAATAAGCCTCAGTTTCTCTATCTGTGAAGTGAGGGGTTTGGCAGTAGCCTATTATAAGCTGTCATCCAGCCCAAACATTTGAAAATTCTTGAAGTTTGTATCATCGTAGCTGCCAGGGTACTGTGCCATATGCTGTACAAACAAGTTAGACATGACTGCACCCTGCAATTACTTCTCTATTTTAATCAGAGGACATTGATGTGCACATATATTTAATGTGAATGAAGACAAGTTATACACAGAATGGGCTTCAGAATAAAATGTTTTCTTTTGAAAAGTATACAGATATTCTCAAAAAATTCTTTAAGAATAATAATAAAAGATAATAATTTTTTGTCTTGAAGTGACCAAAGATTAACTAGATTCTTCCATCGACACTAAAAGCGTCTTCACTACTTTATCCAATCACCTTCAAGGTGGGTTGATTGGTGTCTTGAACTGTTATTTATAAGCTTTCAATGAGAAAAATTATACAAATGCGTTAGGGAGCTAGTTCTGATTTGAGATACTTCTACCTAATATGAGACAAACTACAGAGCTTTGGAAGCAGACAAATATGGGCTTAAATTCTAGATCTGAATCTGCTCCTTACTAGCTGAGTTCTCAGCCTTTCTGAGACTCAATTTTCCCACCTGTATTATGTACAATAAATGTACGATTTCTTCTATGTCTCCAGGCTTTTGAACAATCTATGATGTATTTATTGTATTTTTCCAACTAACAAACATATCGCTTTAAATTTCATACCTATTATTTTTAAAACAAAGCAAACATACTATCTTAAATAACTTTATCCTATCATTTCTACCTTGTTAGAGACACTGTGGAGGCAAAGGGTTTTCATTTTATGGAAGTGAAATGCATGTAAATAAAATATTGTTCTTAAAGAGAGGACATAGACCCTAGAAACTGACCCAGACATACTCTCCAAAATTATGAGTGTTTAAGCTTCCCTATACTAGAAAACAGGCCATTGAGAATGGAGTGCAGAGGAAATGCAAGCAGGATTAATAATGATTGGTGAGGAAGGAGGATACCTAGAGCAACACTGAGAGCTCAAAACTACTATCTGCCATGACCAGGTTAGAAAGTTCCAGATATAACAAAGGGGGTAGTAGCTCTTTACCCACTGAACCCCCATCTGACCTGCCAATCTAGTACTGCTTTCTCTATGTGTCACCGAGGATTCTCATGATTTGCTGTGACAAATTATGCAATCCAGACAGAACTGTGTCCTCAAAGTCTCCAGCATCATCAAACCAACTATTACCACATTGGTTTTCTCCTCCTCCTGAGATGACCTCTTATGAGGCTCCAGCAGCATGGAAAGAGAATCTTCAACTTGTCCCATTTCCTGGGTAATGCAACCTTCCCAATTAGACTGCAATAAGGGATTTTGTGTGTGTGTGTGTGTGTGTGTGTGTGTGTAAGATTTAATAAAAAATAAAATTAGAAATGGCTGTTTTGGATATTTTCCAGGTTGTGAGAGTTTATGGCAATTATCTGGGGTGTGTTTCTAAGCTGTATTAATTAGTTTTGATGTAGTAAAATCATCTTCTTTTGCAGTTGGAGAAACCGAGGCCCAGAAGAGCTATGTGACTTGCAGAGAAGAGCACTTCGGGCTAATGGCAGAGCTGAGGCCAGAACGCATCTCTCCTGGTTCTCAATCCAGTGTTTTGTTTTGTTTTTTCATTTGTTTGTTTTTTACAGAACTATGTCTATCTTATATAGCTCCATAGAGAACAGCGGTTTAAGTATTCACCCACATTCTTAAAAAAGAAATATGAATTTTGTGTGTCTAGTAGAAATAACTCTGGGAATGGTCCTTCTGTGTATGGGCCTAGGGCTGAATGTCTGGTTCTCTGAAGTTGAAAGGAGAGGTTCAGTGCCACAAATCACGAAAACAAAAGTCTGCATGGTGACGACCCAGCTGTGAGCATGTACTGGCCTTGGCATGAATTCAAGAAGCTGGTCTGAGTCAAAGATAGCTCATTAGGGCTGGTAGGCTATTGCAGCTGAGATAAGATTTGTCCTAATGAAACCTTCTGGGGAGTTCCTTCTGCCATTTCCTGTGCTGTTTATAGTTTTGAGTTGTGCAATTGCATAAACTATGCTAAATCCTTTGTTGTGTTGTAGTCAGGTGGATGACATACATGCATAATTCTTCTTTATTAAAAAAAAGAAAGGCCAGAAGCTTACTCTCAGGAGGAAGACTGATTCTTTTTTAAACTTTGTTTTATACTATTTCTTTCTTATATTGGCTACAACATTCTTAATCATATAGTCAAAAATCTCATCTCCTGCTTTATATATAATTCTAATAGTAATACCTCATAACAGCACTTTTGTATGGGTGAGTTTCTCTGCTGGCCAATTTGATAGCTGCTACTCATAAGTGGTTATTTGAATTTAAATTTAAAACAATTAAAATTAAGTGAAAATAAAAATTTACTTTAATCACATGAATCCCATTTTAAGTGCTCAATAGCTAGAAGTGGCTAGTGGCTTCCATTTTGGCCAATGGAGATATGGAATATTTCTATCATCACAGAAAGTTCTCTTGGACAGCACTGGTCTATTGATAAAGATTAAAGAAGTGGAGTTTATAACTTGCTAGATTATATGATATATGCTGACTTACCCTCTCAAGTGAAACAATAAAAATGTTGAATGAAATAATTTTTAAAAAAATGTAAGTGTCTCCATGAGCTGGTATAAAACATAAAATAAAGGAAACTTCAGCCTCCAAACTGAAGCACAAGCAAGAATCTTGAGAGTTAGCTTAAATGCCGCAGCTGGAACTTCTCCAGGAGTTTCTAAGAAACTTGGGGACCTTGAACTTCTGATTTGGCTTTATGAGATATGAGGGCACGGGGGCAAGTCTTACGGCCTCCCATAGCTGAAGCCTGTTAGGATCTCTCCTCTAATTCTGGGATTCTTAAGGCCTAGGCCCCTGGAAGTAAGGTGAACTAGAAAGAAATCTTGCCCCTGAAGAAGGGAACATCAATGGAACAGGTGTTTTTTGACCTTGGTACTTAGTAGAAAAAAGCAATAACCCCCTCTAAAATTATGTAATCATAAGCCAGCCCTCATACGGGTTTTAGGCCATGTTCACACTGTGTTTGTTGTCTGGAGGATTTCAGTCAGATTGTTTAAGTGATGCCATTTTGATAATGCTCTTAGGCACCTAGTGGATGAAAATGCACATTCTTTCCATAAAGGTTCAAATTCAAACACAGTAAGAAATTTCCACAGATTAAATTTCAGGTAAAGTGAGTCACCCACAGTCAAAAAATCATAACACACAAGGAAATAATGTTCAAATCCATTTTAAGAATACAAATACAAATCAAAACAAAAAAGGACACTGTTGCACCCTATCAGTTTGATAATATGTATACTTGATGATATCAAATGATCATTAAGATATAGAGGAACTAGAATATTCATTCATGCACTGTTGATTTGGGCTTGATAATGGTACAACTTTGGAAACCAGTTTAACATCAAATATGGTATTGAACCTATGTAATTTCATAATACAATGATTGACTTCAAGAGACAATTGTTCAGTCATGTAACAGCATATTTGTATAAGAATGTTCCCGGGCATCATGATTCATAATAACCAAAAACCAAAAACAACCTAATTTCCCTTAAAGTAGACTGAATTAATAAACTATAAGATAGTCAAGCAGTGAAAATAAATAAATGACAACCACAGACCTAAACATGGGTGAGCCTCAAAAACATGTTGACTGAAAGAAGCAAACCTTAGAATGACATTTATAGCATAATTCTATTTATATAAGTTCCAAACCAAGCGAAAACAAATGTATCTACATATATACCTTATATTAGATGATTATATATAAATGATATATATCTAATATAAATATTAAATATACAAACACTTAAACAAACTGAAACAAAAGAATGATTACCGCAATTTAAGATCAGGAATGAGAGAGGGATGTGACCTGGAAGAGCCACAGAGGGCAACTTCTGGAGTACTATGCCTTCAATGTCTTCAATTGGGTAGTGAAAACACACATATATAAGTATATTTAATATCCTTTTGTAAATTGGATCTATTAAATAATATTGAAAGATGTGAATTTAGTACAATTCCTGGTAATAAGTGGCAGTGATGGAGTTGCAACCAATTTCCACCAAGTCCTTGGTTGCTTCTCGCACACATGGTCCTCAGCATGCGTTCTAACGGGATTTCCCTCAGGTTCTCTATCTCCCAGAAATGTGTGGGCATCTCTTGTCCTTTCAGCATAATCTCACTCCCTGTTCTTTGTTTTAGGATAATTCAATCATACACACACACACACACACACACACATACACACACACACACACACTGACCCTGGAAGACATAGAAATAATCAGGGCACAAAAGAGAGCTTAAAGACATACCAATTTAAGAACATATTGTATTCACCTCCTCCCAAAAAGTAGAAGAACATATTGTATCCATAAAGGAAGAACAAACATAAAGCATGCACTGGATCAAAGAACAAAGTGTATAAAAGAATCCTTTTAATTAAAAAGGGGAAAAGTAAAAAAAATTGTCAAAATGTTGAGTAACAAGAAAAGGATATGGAACGTTTTAGAGAAATAATAACAGGCATACAGGATCTATCCAGGAGATCCAACAGCTAGCAAGTAAGTAGTGCCAGAAAGATAAAACAGAGGAAATACATGGGTCAAATGATCTAAAGAGCAATCTGAGGATACTTTTTCAGATCTGAAGGGGAGCAGAATAAAAAAGACTCATATGTAGATCCTGATTATGAGATGTCAGATTAAGAGAACAAAAGACATTTTGGTAACAGAATTATCATTGGAAACATTACATACTAAAAAACTAATGAAACAATGCCTTCAGACTTCTGAAGGAAAATAATTTCCCTTCCTTCCTGTTCCTTTTCTTGTCTCTTCTCCATTGATCACTCCATCCATCCATCCATCCATCCATCCATCCATCCATCCATCCATATTAAGTCATATTTTCTGAATTTTCTTTTACAGTCCATACATTTTCTTATACATTCTTAAGCTATTTCCTTAGATGTCAAGTTTTCCTCTTAAATTTGAATATTATTATTAATTTTTCTGGTATGGCACTTGCTGGCTTGTTTTCACATTTTATATTGGGATATTCTCCCTTGCAATTTGTATTTACTAAAATGAATACTTACAATATACATTATTCTGAAAATTGCTTTTTCTCACCTAACATATTAACGCTATGTGATGTTAATATACATCTAATTTAATTATTAGCCAATAGTTTCTTGTAGAGATTTATCACTATTTATTCAACCACTTTGCCAGGAAGTATGATTCCATTTATTTCCAGTAACCAAGTTCTAGTCTCCACCCAGAGTGGGGAGTGGAGGAGATCCAAGTTATCATAATGTATTTCAGGAGTTTGCACTCAGTTTATCACTTTCTAGTCTGTATCTGATTTCTATATAGACTATCACCTGTTTATCACTGGAAAATACATCTCCAGGTAGTAGCTTATCTTTTCTTCTTGAGGGAGGTACATGTGTTGCATATGGTAAAGGCTATATTCTCCTTCTCAACAGGCTTTCAATTTAACTCACTTTTGCTTTCCAAGCAAGTCACCAGAATGATAGTTCTACAGATATCTATCTTGCTTTTAAACAGGAAATGTAATTTCGGACTCCCCACTTCTTAGAACTTATCTGGGTGAGAGATGGTGAGTAGTAATTTAATTTTGCTTCCTAAGCTAATTACATAAAGCTACGTGCTGCCTTTTTTTTTTTTTACAAGAGATCTGTCAGCCCAATAGGTAGGACACACTTTAATACACACTGTATTACTTCTCAGTGTGAGAAATAAATGCAGTAAGTCAGTTTTAATTCCAAAGTAAATTTTATGAACCATGAACTTAATTGAAAAAATATTCCTTAAAAAGAGTTCATAATAAATACTTTTATGTATATAAATATGGCATTTGAGTATAATACTGGTTTTTTCTGCAACAGAACTTTAGTCCTTTTAATTATAGATTTTTAAAAAACACACCACCATTTTATCTTTTTTCAACTGACTTCTCAGAATTTTTTGCTATAACTTATCATTTGAGATATAGGCTATTATTAAAGCACTAATTTTATAACATTGTCTCATAAAATGATTAAATTAATTAAAAATCTAAGCATATGGTTTTAATCTTTTCTATAGATTTTTATTGGTTTTACTACCCTCTTCTATGCTTTTCTGAACCATTATTCTGCTTTTTTTTTTAAGATTGATTCCTCAGGTAATATGTTGTTTTAATTTGTTAGGTTTTGTTTTTAAAAAAGTTGAGTGTATGCTACATTTTCAAGACCCTAGAATTTTTTAAACCAAGATATCATATGCTCAGACTGATGAGTTTTTGACAATTATGTGTGTAACCACCAAAAATAATATGCAGAACATTTGCACCCTCTGGGAATTTCCCTCATGAAACTTTCTAGTCCATTCTCTCTTTACTTTCCTCCTCCAACACCTAGTATTCAACTTTTATTGCCATAGATTAACTTTCAGTAGTTCATTCTTTTTTTATTGTTAAATGCCATTAAATTGTATGAATATACTAAAATTGTTTACCTAATTTTTTTATAGATGGGCATTTGAGTTGTTTCCAGGTTTTCAATATTTTGAGTGAGGATGTTGGAAATATTCTTATACAAGATTTTTGTGGATGTGGGCTTTCATTTCTTTTGGGTAGTGCCTAGGAATAAAATTTCTGGGTCATAAGGTCAATTTAACTTTATGAAAAATTACCAATCTCTGAAAAGTGATTATACTATAAACAGCAGTATACAAACATTCCAGTTTCTCCACATCTTTGACAGTATTTACTTTTATAATGCATTCCATGGTAGCTGTACTAGTTGCCTGGTTGTTCTAGTATTTATGTTTACTTTTTCAGTTTCTCCTCACTTTATTGTTCCTACACGGCGCTGCAAGGCTCACTGCCTGGCCAACGGCTTCAGCCTAGGGCAATAATACTCAGCTCAAATTCTTTCACTGGTGTTCCAGTCACTACCTGAACCTCTGTGATCTGACCCTTACCTGAATTTTTAGTTTTATCTCCCGACCTCTAATCTATAAATTCCACACACTTCACATTCCAGTCCAACTAGTTATAGCTGTCTGTACCCCAAACCTGCTAGATGATTTCTTGTCTCTCCGCTTTTCTTCCTGCTGTCCGCTGCCCTCCAGCCCCTCCCTGGCGTTGCTCATCTCTACAGCCTGCTCATTCCCGACTCCGCTGGGGTTGTGGCTTCCTAGGACATCCACTCCCCCGAATGGGAAACTGAATTTCAGAATCCTTTTAAAATTTAATTTTTCCCTTTGTTCTAGGCCATCTCATTTCCACCTGTTATTATAGTTCATTTCTGGTATGCTTCCAGGCCCCTTGCTGGTTGCAAACTACTTTGATGGTGAGGTTATATTCCAGTTCTTCTCTGTGCACTGGACCCTCAGTAACTTCACTGAAGGAATGAATAAGCCGAGTGAATTGTAAGTGGAAATGGTGAGGGCTGTTTATGACTGGGGTAGCTGTTCCTTTTAAATTGAATTTTACCTTGGTATCAGCTAACTTAAAACTAGTTATTCAGAGAGATTATCAGACCCACTCACTAGACACTATTTGCATAAAAAGCAGTAGAAGTGGTAAAAGTGGGGGCTTTGAAATCAGACAGAACTGTGTCTCTGTCCCACTCACAGGCTATAAAATTGTAAGTCACTGAATACTTTTTGCTCTTCAATTTTCCTCATTGATCAAGTGAGGATGATATTACTTCATTTTCTTGATGACATTAGATGAAATAAAGTACTCAAAACATGTTGGCGTTTTCTTTTTTTCTTGAATACAGTATACTGATCCACATAACAAACTTTAAATTCTCTTTAATAATTGTTTTCTATGTAAAACGTAGAAGACATTGAGGATGACATTCACTCTGACCCCATATTGGCAACAATGAACCGAACCTAAGGATCAAGTGAGTTACATACCCACCTCTAGAAAGCTGCAAAATGCCTCAGGTTTACCAAGGGCAGACACATATTCCCTATTATCCTTTGTCACTTCCCAGACTATAAAAAAACCATTGAGGGAGTTGGGGAATTCCCAGGAATATGGGTGTCAGCCTGGTTAAGCAAGTGTTCATGTTAAAGACTCTTTCTCATCTCCAAAGCCAAGTGATAGAATCTTTAAGAGACTCTCTCAAAGAGACTGGGGAGGGTCTGGAAAAGGGAAAAGCTGGATCTCTTTCTGTGATGGACATCTTGCTAGGCAAGGAGGCTAGCCCATCTGCCCCAGAACGTAAATAAAGAGAGCGAGAAGAGACAAGGAGGCAGGATAGAGAGAGACATTTGCACACCCCTGGCTAGAATGTAAAGAGTTTCCCACAGCATAACAGAAAACAACCAGTCTTAACGTCGTCTTGTCAATTCTCCTCTGACCATGGCTATAACGGTTGCTACCAGGAACAGGTTTTGAGGGGTTTCTACCTGGAAAGGGAGGTCAGAAAATTGGAAAGAGATTGAAGTGAGGCACCACATCAGCAAATTGTAGAGAGACACCAATAAAGCTTTAAAAAGATTCTGTGGTCGTAACCTGTGAGAGAGCCAGTTCCTGACTGATGAAATGATTCCGACTTGGAGGATGTCGGCGGACACCCTGTGCTAACACAGAAGCAACCACCACCACAGAGAAATAATGACAAACTTGCTTGGTAAAAATACTTCTGGACCATTTTTTCTGATGCCTTTATTTTCACTCACCTTCAGAGGACTTGGAGGCTAAAAGAAAGAGCACCAAGAGGGATTCCAGGAGGGTCTGACCTATGTCTTCCCAGTGGCCCACCTCGAAGTGCTGAAGTAGAGGGAAGGAAAGAGTAGAGCACAAACTCGTCCGTTCTGAACATTCCGATGGTGGAGCATTTGCCTGGAAAGGGGGAGAGATGGGATTGAAATAGGTATTTAGAATAAAATTTTAAAATAAATAGAACCTAAGTAATTGAAAGTGAGTAGCAAGTTATCGAATCTGCCCAAGAGGTCCCTAAGGGGTTGAATGGGGAGGCCCAGCAGAACTCCAAGGAAAGTAATTGGGGGGAAATGGAAAACCTTTGTTTTTACCCCACTATATGGAGACTTACTGAACCAGCCCAAAATTCATTCAAAATAGTAGAATTTTCACAAATTATCTTTGTAAGTAGTCAATAGACCTACATAAAACTTAAAAGATTTCACTATGATAAATTACCTGAACAGTATATGTTATTTTTTTAATGTTGATTTACTGAGAATGGAGTATATTCTTATATGGATTTTTTGCAGGTCCTTCTCTTTGTCAGTCTGTTATCTTGTGAAGCTGATTATGCTAGTTGTCTTTGCAACAGCCTTGATAATAGAGCCCTATTTTGTTCAAGTTGGGGGCAGTGCCGTGCCCCAGGGGATGGGTGTAACTAATCTATACCCATCAATGCATCCCCACTCCTCCCCCTGATGACCTTTTCAGGGACAGGCTGGCCAGTGAGTTGTAAGCCTATACCTCCCGGGAGTTGTCTGGAAGAGATTATTTCTGCTTCAGAAAAATTTATTAGGAAAGAAAAGGAGCCCCCTCACCCTCGCCTTCTTTGTTTTATGGCAAGAATGTGATCCTTAGAGCTACCACAGGCACCTCGCACCCATGGGATCCCACTGACACATTGGGGAGGACAGGTTGCAAATGAGAAAGTCATTTTCACTTACAAAGGCATCACCTAGCTTCTGAACCAGCTCTGGAGCTGCCTTCATGCACCTCCCCAGATGTAGGTACGTGGTATCCTCTCCCCACAGGTCAGCACACGTTTCCTGTTCTTGCACAGGAAACGCCAGTGCCCTCCCAGGTTTAGGGGTTTCTGTGGGAAGGAAAGGTGGGTCTTCCGGAGATTGTGCAAATTGCTGTCAGCAGAGGCCCTTTTGAAGTGGCTGGAATTTAAGGCAATCAATTGTTATTTATTTAGAGCCCACGATCCAAAGGCTATTCATCTGCTCAGAGCCATAAAGGTCTCATTCAGGAAGAGCTTCCAGGGAAAGTGACTACTGTGGTCACTATACCAGGTCCTGAGGGAAAAAAGAAAACTTACTCTGTGGCCCAGGAAAATGCCAAGATGACTGAGCTTGGGCTGACATCTTCTGGTTGGATATAAAATTTCTTCATTAAGAAATGATTCCCACAGACTGGCAGCTGGCTGCTAAGAGAGGTGGCCTTGAGAATAGAAAAAATAAAGACAAGTTCACTTTTTAATTGTATGATGACATTCTTTAATTGCACTTAAATAACATCTATGAGAAAGAATATTTAACTATCATAATTTATTATTGGCTAATCCAAATGTAACAGGTAAAACTTACCCATGAATATGACTAATTCTGTGTCCAATTAATTTCCAGTATACAGGAGGTCCCCTCTCCTTTACTGTAACTGAGTGCCCTGTGGACACTGTATCTCTGAGAACCCTGAGGAGTTGCTAGAATGCTCCTCACGCACGCCTGTGCTCCTCTGCGCTTCATGCTCCAGGCTCAGTCTCAGTTCCTCCACTCTCTCTCCTCCTGCAAGTCTCTGACCACCTATTCCATGCTCTAGTTATTCCCTCTGGTCTGGTTTGCCAAATAATGTAGACAAAGTTCATCCCTCCAATCATTCCTTACAAAAGGGTTATGAATTAAACAAGCTTTCTTGACATCTGAGAATAATATTAGGGACCTGTCTTGCACAAAGAGAAACAAAAATACACCTTCGACTTTATTTTCCTAGAATTTATCAGCTACCATTTCCTTTTAATTTCTCTACTATCCATAGTTCCTAGGACAATGCCATGTTACTAGGGACTGTGCTTTGCCCCAAGAAGAGTTCAAATTTTTAATGTCCTCCTGCCTCAGGTTCCTATCTGAAGAGACAAAATGGGAATCCCTGTTGTATTCAGCTCTGCAGTGATGAGCCCACCCACTATCATGCTGGTCGTATTTTTAAACAGAACATTTTAAAACATTTGAATTGAGAGTGTGTTGCCAATGTTTAAAGTTCTCCAAAGAATAATGGTCCCCTGTTATTGATACATTTCATGACAAAAGTGGCTCAGAAAGATGGCTCTTCTCAAAATCAAGAGAGTCTATCCTACCTCCTAATTTTAACTTTTACATTCAATGCTACGTCAGAGATATATTTTAAAGTAAGCTTGTTTGTCACCATGTCACTGTATGCTGATGTCAGAATTTAACCTCCCTAGACCCCTAAATGAGGATGGTAATATATGCTTTATTGCTTGGGGATAGTTATGAGAAAACATTTTATAAACCATTACTACGTAAACATAACTGTCCGTTGAGTGTTATTTTCAAGTCTTCTTAACTCCATACTTCTGCAGCTGGTAAATTAGAGTTCCTTAGTCATATAATTCTGCATTAATGCAGGGATACTGGGGGAGAGTGCTATTTTATGTTTCTGTATATATGGCCTTAGTCAACCTAAAGTACCCTGTGGCCTTGGGAAGATGGGTGATGTGGGGGGACTGGAAGGGTGGGGAGAGATAAGAATTGTTATAGCAGAAATTCAAAGAGAGCAGAAATGACCTCCTGCCATGCAAAATGGGTGTTATTGTTTTTAAACAAGAGCTTTGACAGTCAGGTTTAATTATGGAAGAAAGGACCCCCTAAAATTCTTTCCGTTTCCATTGAACAGATCAAGGTTTGGGCCTGGAGACTCTGATCATAGATAGTCTTCCCTATCCTTTCCATCTGAGACTCTAGGGAAGGGATCAATAAATATACAGTGGAGAAAAGAAAAACCCAATCACAGGTGGCTTACCTAGGATATAATGTTGAAGAAAACAAAGCCTGAAGATTATTACATTAAATACTCAAAATCTGTTCTAAGGAGAGGGAAGAAAAGAGATGTAGGGGAAGGAACATATCTGGTGGTGCAGTTCCTATTCCTAGTAATGTGACTGCTTTTTCTTAAGTTCATACTGACAGGTCTGGGGTAGCCTGAGAGCGCCGGGGCTGCGGTCTGCTTCCCTGGGCACCTGGATTGAACCTGTGGGCCTCTAAGAGAAGCGCTGCATCGGGCCACTTTCAACCTGGCAATGGGCGGCGGTGCCCCTGCAGGGGCCACAGATGATCAGACATGGCTGAGATGACTTTCAAGAAGACCTTGCTCCCATTTTCGACCCTGGGAAAAGAAATCTTCACAGTGACAAAGGCAGCAAAATGTACTTAGACACAAGGAGAGGATTTAAAATTGGGTGTCACCAAGCTGTCCTCAGTTCTTACGTGACAAGAGTGGAACCCAGGTGCTCTCATATGCCCCTTAGGAGGTTAAATAGAATTGGAAGCAAGGACATCATGACAGAGAAAGAAGCGCCATCTTAGAGCTGTCCGGGCCCGGATCTTGACCATGTAAAGGGAGGGATTCAGAACAGCATTCAGAGATGAGGTGTTGATGGGGGCCCAGTCAGCAGGGATAGTAACTGGGCTCTGCTCAGCTATGCACTACATGAGTGACACAGAGACCAGCAGCTGATGACAGCAAGGTGAGCGTAGACTCTTGTCCTAGCACCAGTGAGGATTCTAAATGTAGATCTGAGACCCTTCTGTCTCAAAATCAGGAGAACACGTCTACCCTATGCCCTCTGTACTCAGATGCTCTCTTGCTGAGGGCAGAGAAGGGAAAAAGGTGCGCAATCTGGCATAATGAAGATTTTACATAGCAAGTGATTTTATACACAGTTCAACTGGCATGCTGATAATGTTCTAGTTCTTGACCTAGTTCTTGATCAAAGAATGGTGTGCATTCTTTGTGAAAACTCCTGCAACTGTACGCTTAAAATGGTTGTACATATGTTATGTATTTTATTATTCAAGAAAAGTGTTTACTTGAAAATTTGAATGCCTCTGAACTTCCACGGCCACTCCTAAGGACATGCGCATACAAACCAGCAGGTGGCACTCGTGAGAAGCAAAAAGTCAGTTTCAGAAAACCAAAGATGCCACTGTTCTCTGTACATTTGAGAGCAGTGTGAGCAGAAGTGTGAATTCACTTCATGTGCTTTTGCTAAAGAAGGTAGGTAAAAAATCCACACATCTGAAAGACTCCCTAAATACAGTGGCAGTAGTGCCATAGGAAAAACTCAGGCTTGTTCTATATTTAATACTCTTTAGAGTAGTAAATTATCTAGAATTAATTTCAGGTGACAGAAATCAAAAGGGAGATTTAGTCATCATATCTTCAAACTATCATTTTAGATGTGTTAGTAGATGGAACGCATTTCTTATATTTTATTATTATTTTGATATAGTTTTGGAAGTACCAACATATATTCCAATGTACTTGGAGGTGTTACATGAACTTTAACTAAAATTTGCCTCAAATTGACGGTAGCCTTGTAATATAGCAAGGTATAGCAGAAAAGAGAAAAGGGAAAGAAGAAAGTGAGTTAAGTCCTTACCTCTTAACAGTCTTAAAGTGAACCACATAATCTCTCAGGCTGCTTCCTCACCAGTGGATAATCTTTGCATCTAACCACCCACGGCCTTGTCAGAATATAAGAGACTCTGCGCATCTAAGTCCTCTGCAAACTGCATTCACAGGATACCTCTCGATGATTGTAGATAAGTCTTGAGAAATGACAGAACATGCTCATGCTCTGTGTGTCCCATGGGAGGTTCATATTTCCAGTGATTTGGTACCTTGCTAGAAGGTCTGAGACAAGCAGTATTGGCAATGTTAAAATTAAATTGGTTACTGATTAATGTTGCATAATAATCTGCCACACAAAGGGATGTATCTATAAAATAGCTTGTGCCACATGGAAGCCATGTGCTCTCCAGGGTATAATACAAACCAGGAATAAGATAATCCTTTCTTTATATTTAACCCTGCTGAATGTAAACTTTAGTTGACACTGTTGTTGCCCACCTCACTCTCTCCCTCCCACCACTTCAGTGCACACCCATAGATTTCAACTGCCAATTACTGGTCCATGTGCTAGGGGGCTCTCTGTAGTGTACGAGGCTGACTCTGCTTGCTCCTGGAAGAGGCTGAAAGTGTCAGAGAATTAATGCCCTTCAAAGCAGCACTCAATCAGTATCCTTGTTCCCCTGCCCCTGGAGAGAGACAACACTCAGGTGTGTGTTCTACACTGACTCCCAGAATGCTCCAATGTGTCTGAGCTTCGGTTACTCCAGTGATTACTGGTCTGATAGCATTATTGTGTGACTTCTCTGTCTCACTTCCCCACTGTCTTACTCATTTTTTCTTCACCTCCCAGATACACTAATTGCTTCAAATCCCTGTCTTAACATTTGCCTCTGAGGCAATCCCAAATTAAGACAATGACAAAAAATATTGGTTCCAATTTTTGACCCTTGAATTTATTGCTTCATGAGGCTCCAGACCATGGATCAATGAACATAAAACTGGTTTTAGAGTGGGGTATTGGTTTACTTTGGTAGATACACCATGTATTCAATAACATACTTTCTAAAATTAATCATTATGTTTAGTGTCATCTGGGTTGCTCCTCCTACCCAAAATACAGATTCATTGGAGTTCAGTAAACTCCAAAGAAATAACTTGAGAATATGTTAAAGATAACAAAGGTGTATGTTTTTTAAGAAAAAACATATTTCTGAATGTGTTGATTTATCAGAGAGGATTGAAATAGTTTAACAGATGAGATTCATTTTACTGAGCAATTCTTCTGTCTCTTACATCAGTGCTTCTCCTCACTATTTCCCCTCCTTTTATCTCTTCACTTTCCTTCCCTAATCTTTTGTCTTTCCGTGGACCTCATCTTCCCACCTCACTTTAAAAGGAGAAATAATCAGCCCTGGTTGGTGTGACTTGGTGGATTGAGTGCCCGCCTGTGAACCAAAGGGTCGCTGGTTTGATTCCCAGTTAGAGTACGTGCCTGGGTTGTGGGCCAGGCCCCCAGTAGGGGGTGTGTGAGAGGCAACCACACATTGATGTTTGTCTCCCTCTTTCCCTCACTTCCCCTCTCTCTAAAGATAAATAAATAACATCTTTAAAAAAAATAAAAGGAGAAATAATCAGATGATTATATCCGAAACCTCTCCCAGGACAAATACAGTCACCCAGATAACAGCAGGCATTGCAAGATGTTTTTTCTTGGTACAAAATTAATTAAAAAGACATTAACTTCTGAGTACTTCATGAACGGAAGTTTTGCTAATTACAGTATTTAATAGGACGGGCAACCTGGGAGTCTTGTGTTCTAGTCTGAGATCTCTGTTACCTGAGGACAGCTTAGTATAGATGTAATGGAGAATAAGCAAGCTATGGCTTAATCAAGACAGACAAAGAGTAATATTTTAAAGAATGAGCCACTTAAAAAAAATGAGAGGACTTCCAAGATTTAGGCATAGGTGAAAGCAGCTCCCTTCCTTGAACAACCACAGCAAAAGTTACAACTAGACTGCGAAACAATTATCACCCATAATCAAAAAACTGAGCTGCATGGAAGTCCAACAACCAAGGAATTAAAGAAGTCACATTCATCCAAATGGGTAGGAGGGGTGGAAATGTGGAGATGGGCAGTTCCACACTGATATGTGTCGGATAAAAATCAGGGTGATACCTCAGGAAGAAGGGATCCCAGCTCCATACAAGACCACCCAGCCCAAGGTTCTAGTGCTGGGAAGATAAGTCCCCATAACTTCTGGTTGGAAAAACCAGTGAGGGTTGGAGTGGCAGAAAACTCAGGAGTTTTCTGTTAAAGGTCTCCCAATGAACTTAGGACTTATGCTCTCATAAGTCCTGGCAGGAGTTCAGCAGCTAGAAGTGTACAAAGTGGCATACAGGAAGAAATTGAAGTATCTGGCATGAGAGTGAGTGCCAGGAGACAACTTTCTCCTAAACAAAACTTCAGAGGTCAGGCAGCAGCATCGTCCCCTTTCTGAGCCCTCCACCACACAGGGCCAGAGTGGTGACACCACATCGGAGATTCCATGAGCCTGGTTCACATGGGTTGCACCACCCGGGTGATTACCTAAGGTTCCACACCATTCAACTTACTGGTGCACTTTTATACAATAGGCCATGCTACTAAGACAGGGAGTCAAAGCAACTCTACCTAATACGTAGAAACAAACACAAGGAGGCTTCCAAAATGAGGAGACAAAGAGACATGGTCCAAATGAAAAAACAGAACAAAACTCCAAAAAAAGAACTAAATAAACAAAACAGAGATAAACAATCTAATAGATGCAGAGTTCAAAACACTGGTTATAAAGATGCTCAAGGAACTCATTGGGTGCTACTTCAGGAGCATAAAAAAAGACCCAGACTCTGATGAAGGTTATACTAAGTGAAATAAAGAAAAACTTACAGGGAACCAACAGTGGAGTGGATGAAGCCAAGGATCAACTCAATGATTTGGAACATAAGGAAGAAGAGAACATTCAATCAGAAAAGCAAGAAGAAAAAAGAATCTCCCAACAATCTCCCCCCTGCCAACCACCCTGTCCCCCGCCCACAAAAAACCAAGGATAAGCTAAGGAGCCTCTGGGAGAACTTCAAGTGTTCTAACATTTGCATAATAGGGGTGCCAGAGAAGAGGAAGAGCAAGAAACTGAAAACTTGTTTGAAAAAATCATGAAAGAAAACTTCCCTAATTTGGTGAAGGAAATAGACATACAATTCCAGGAAGCACAGAATATCCCAAACAAAATGGATACAAAGAAGACCACACCAAAGTACATCATAATTAAAATGCCAAAGGTTAAAGATAAAGAGAGAATCTTAAAAGCAGCAAAAGAAAAGCAGATTACCTAAAAAGGAGTTCCCATAACACTATCAGATGATTTCCCAGAAGACAGTTTGCAGACTAGAAGGGACAAGCAAGCAGTATTAAAAGTGATGAAAAACAAAGACCTACAACATAAATTACTCTATCCAGCAAAACTATTATTTAGTATGGAAGGGCAGATAAAGTGTTTCCAAGACCAGGTAGAGCTAAAGGAGTTCATCATCACCAAACCATTATTATATGAAATGTTAAAGTGACATTTAAGAAAAAGATGAAACATATAAACATTAAAATGGCAATAAATTCACAACTATCAACAATTGAATCTAAAAAATGAACTAAGCACACAGAACAGAAACAGAATCACAGATTTGGAGATCATATGGAGGATTATCTGTTGGGAGGGGGAAAGGGGGGAATGAGGGAAAAAGTGCAGAGATTAAGAAGTACAAATTGGTAGGTAGAAAATGGTGATTTTTTTTGGGTATATTTTATTGATCCTGCTATAATAGTTGCCTCATTTTTTCTCCCCTTTATCCCCTCTGCTCAGCACCCCATTCCATCACCTCCCCCCTTAGTTCATGTCTATGGCTTGTACATATAAGTTCTTTGGTTTTTCAATTTCCTATACTATTCTTATCCTCCCCCTGTCTATTTTTCTGTTTTGTTTTGTTTTTGTCAACATTTTCCTGCCACCACTTTCCCCAGCCCCACCCACCGCCACCTGCCACCTCCCATGCTCAATCCTTCCTTTATTTGGCTCTGTCGGTGGATCTTTTATGCATGTTCCTTGATGACTCTTCCCCTCCTTTTCCTCCATTATCCCCCTCCCTCCTCCCCTCTGGTTACTGTCAGTTGTTTTTTTATTTCAATTGTTGCTGGTTATATTTAGCTTGCTTTTTTTTGTTGTTGTTGATTAGGTTCCACTGATAGGTGAGATCATATGGCACCTGCCTTTCACAGCATGGCTTACTTCACTTAGCATAATGCTCTCCAGTTCTATACATGCTGTCACGAAGGGTAGTAGCTCTTTATTTCTGCTGCATAATAGTCCATTGTGTAAACGTACCATAGTTTTTAGATCCATTCACTTACTGTTGGATGCGTAGGTTGCTTCCAGCACTTGGCTATTGTAAATTGTGCTGCTATGAACATTGGGGTGCATAGGTTCTTTTGAATCAGTGTTTCAGGATTCTTAGGGTATAACCCCAGCAGTGGAATTGCTGTATCAAAAGGCAGTTCCGTTTTTACTTTTTTGAGGAAATTCCCAACTGTTTTCCACAGTGGTTGCAGCAGTCTGCATGCCCACCAACAGTGTACTAGGGTTCCTTTTTCTCGACATCCTTGACAGCACTTGTTGTTTGTTGATTTTTTTATGATGACCATTCTGGCTGGTGTGAAGTAGTATCTCATTGTGGTTTTAATTTGCATCTCTCTGATGGCTAGTGATGCTGAGCATCCTTTCATATGTCTCTGGAACCTCTGTATGTCCTCCTTGGACAAGTGTCTGTTCTGGTCCTTTGCCCAATTTTTAATCGGATGGTTTTTCCTCCTGGAGTGGAGTCGTGTGAGTTCTTTATATATTTTGGAGATCAAACCCTTGCCCAAGGTATCACTGGAAAATATATTTTCCCATACGGTTGGTTCCCTTTTCATTTTGCTGATGTTTTCTTTAGCTGTGCAGAAGTTTCTTATTTTGATGAAGTCCCATTTGTTTATCCTTTCCTTTATGTCCCTTGCTCTAGGGTACATATCAGTGAAATCATTGCTGTGTGGAATATCTGAGATTTTCCTGCCTATTTTCTCTTCTAGGACTTATATTTATGGTGTCACAACTTATATTTAAGTCTGTTACCATCTTTTTTTTAGATTTAAAAATTTTATTTTTAGAGACAGGGGAAGGGATGGAGAATGAGAGGGAGACAAACATTGATGTGCAAAAGATACATTGATTGGTTGCCTCTTGCAAGTCCCACATTGGGGCCCCTGCCTGCATCCCAAGCATGTGCCCTGACTGGGAATCGAACTGGAGACCTTTTGGTTCCCAGACCAGCACTCAATCCACTGAGCCATACCAACTGGGCAATTTATCTATCTTAAGTTTACTTCTGTGTGTGGTGTAATTTGGTGGTCAAGTTTCAGTTTTTTTGCATGTAGCTGTACAGGTCTCCCAACACCATTTGCTGAAGAGGCTACTTTTACTCCATTTTATGCTTCTGCCCCCTTTGTCAAATATTAATTGACCATAGAGACATGGGTTTATTTCTGGGCTCTCTATTCTCTTCCATTGATCTATATGTCTGTTCTTATGCCAGCATCAGACTCTTTTGATTACAGTAGCCTTGTAAGGTAGTTTGATGTCAGGCATTGTGATCCCTCCTACTTTGTTCTTCTTCCTCAAAATTGCTGTAGCTATTCAGGGTCATTTATGATTCCATATAAATTTTTGAAATGTTTGTTATATATCTGTGAAATATGTCTTTGGCATTTTGTTAGGGATTGCATTGAATCTATAAATTGCTTTGGGTAGTATAGATATTTTGATGATATTAATTCTTCCAATCCATGAACATGGAATATGCTTCCGTTTATTTGGGTCTTCCTTAATTTATTCCTTCAGTGTTGTGTAGTTTTCTGAGTACAGGTCTTTTACCTCCTTGGTTAAGTTCACCCTTACGTACTTCATTTTTCTTGTTGCTATAGTAAATGGTATTTTTTTCCCCAGATTTCTGATTCTGATATTTCATTGTTGGTGTACAAAATTACCTTCAATTTCTGAATATTGACTTTGTATCCTGCTGTTTTGCCAAATTCACTCATTAGGTTGAGTAGTTTTTGGTGGAGTCTATCGGGTTTTCTATGTACACTATCATATCACCTGTAAACAATGACGCTTTTACTTTTTCCTTTCCAATTGAAATACATTTTCTTTCTTTTTCTTATCTGATGGTTGTGGCTAGGACTTCTAATACTATGTTGAACAGAAGTGGTGAAAGTGGACATCATTGTCATGTTCCCTATTTTAGTGGCAAAGGTTTTAGTTGTTGCCTGTTGAGCATGATGTCGGCTATAGGTTTTCATATAAGGTCTTTATTATGTTGAGGTGTGCCCCCTTTATTCCACTTTGCTGAGTGTTTTTATCATAAATTGGTACTGTACCTTATCAGTGCTTTTTCCACATCTATTGATATTATCATGTGATTTTTGTCTTTTCTTTTGTTTATGTGATGTATTATGTTTATTGATTTGCAAATATTATACCATCCTTGCATCCTGGGATGAATCCCACTTGATGATGGTGTATGATCTTTTGAATGTATTGTGGATGAAGTTTGCCAATATTTTGTTGAGGATTTTAGCATCTATGTTCATCAGCGATATTGACCTGCAATTTTCTTTCTTTGTTGTGTCTTTAACTGGCTTTGGAATTAGGATGATGCTGGCCTCATAAAAAGAGTTTGGGAGTCTTCTGTCTTCTTGGATTTTTTGGAATAGTCTGAGAAGGACAGGGGTTAGTTCTGCCTTAAATGTTTTGTAAAATTCTCCTGTGAAACGGTCCAGTCCAGGGCTTTTGTGTGCCAGGATTTTTTGATTACCGCTTCAATTTCAGGAGCTGTTATCAGTCTGTTCAGGCTTTCTGCTTCTTCTTCATTCAGTTTTGGAATATTCTATCTTTCTAGAAATTTGTCCATTTCACCCAAATTCTCAAATTTCTTGGCATAGGGTTGTATGTAGTAATTTCTTACAACCTTTTGTATTTCTGTGGTATCAGTTGTAATTTCTCCTCCTTTTTTTTCTGGTTTTATTTATTTGGGTCATCTCCCTTTTTTTCTTAATGAATCTGCTTAAAGGCTTGTTGATTTTGTTTATCTTTTCAAAGGACCAGCTCTTGGATTTATTGATCCTTTGAATTGTTCTTTTTATCTCTATGTCATTCAATTCTGCTCTGATCTTGATTATTGCCTTCCTTCTACTCACTCTGGGCTTTGTTTGTTGTTGATTCTCCAATTCTTATAGATGTTGTGTTAGGTTGTTCATTTGAAATGTTTCTATCTTTTTCAGGTAGGTCTGATTAGCTATGAACTTTCCTCTCAAGACTCCCTTCACTGTGTTCCATATGTTTTGGAGAGTTGTGTTCATATTCATTCGCTTCCAGAACTTTTTGATTTGTTCTTTGATCTATTATTGACCCATTCATTGTTTAATAGCATGCTATTCATTCTCCATGAGTTTGAATATTTTTCAATTTTTTCCTTGAGGTTGGTTTTCTAGTTTGAAGCCCTTATGGTCTGAGAAAATGCTTGATATGATTTCAATTTTCTTAAATTTGTTGAGGTTTATTTTTTGTTCTATCATATGACACTGTTCCATGTGCATTTGAAAAGAATGTGTAGTTTGCTTCTTTGGGATGAAAGGTTCTATGTATATATTAGTTAAGTCCATTTGATCTAATGCATCTTTCACTTCCACAATATCTTTGGTGATAGTTTGTTTGGCAAATCTATCCATTGTTGACAGTGGGGTGTTAAAATCCCCTTCTATAAGTGTGTTGCTGTCTATATCTTTTTTGAAGTCCTCCAGGATTTTCCTTATATATTTGGGTGTCCTATGTTGAGTACCTATAGGTTTACAATGTTTATGTCTTCTAGATGGATTCTCCTTTGAGTATTATGAAGTGTCCTTCTGGGTCTCTTTTTATGGCCTTTGTTTCGAAGTCTATTTTGTCTGATATATATATTGTTACCTTGGCATTTTTTCCTGTCCTTTTGCTTGGAATATTTTCCCCCACCCTTTACTTTCAGCCTGTATAGGTCTTTTGTTCTGAGGTGGGTCTCTTGTAGGCAGCATATATGCAGGTCATGCTTTCTTAACTATTCAGTTACTTTGTGTCTTCTCACTGGAGCATTTAATCCATTTACATTTAAAGTTATTATTGATAGGTACATATTCATTTTTCCCCTTTGTACCTGTGTTTCTCTGTCTCTCACTCTTTTTCTTTCCCTTCCTAAAGCAATCCCTTTAGCATATCTTGTAATGCTGGTTTGGCAGAGGTATATTCTTTTAGCCTCTTTTGTCTGAGAAACACCTTATTTTACCTTCCACTTTAATCGAGAGCCTTGGGTAGAGTAGTTTTGGTTGCAGGCCTTTGCTTTTCATTCCTTGGAATATTTCTTGCCATTGCCTTCTGGCTTGTAGTGTTTCTGTGGAGAAGTCAGCTGCTAGCCTTACTGGGACTCCTTGTATATTACTTCTTGTTCCTTCCTTGTTGCTTTTAAGATTCTCTCTTTGTCTTTGGTATTTGCCATTTTAATTATGATATACCTTGGAGTGGGCCTCTTTGGGTTACTGTTGATTGTAACCCTTTATGCTTCCTGGACTTATGTGATTATTTCTCTCTTAAAATTAGGGAAGTTTTCCATCATGACTTTTTCAAACTGGTTTTCTATCCCTTACTCCTCTACTTCTGGTATCCCTATTATACAGATATTATTACATTTCATGCTCTACATTTCCATTAACCCTTCTTCATTCTTTCTGAGCCTTTTTTCATTCTCTTTCTCTTTCTGGGACCTTTTTTCTACCTTGTCATCCAGCTCACTGTTTCAATCCTCTGTTTTACCTAGTTGCTTTTGATTCCTTCTACTGTGTTCTTCAGTTCAGAAATTGTATTCTTCTTTTTCTTTTGGTTCTTATCAATAGTGTCTTTGTCCTTTTTCATGTTGATATAGTTTGCTTTACTCCTCGTAGTTCCCTGTAGTTTTCAATAATTCTCACTGAGCTCATTGAGCTTCCTTATAACCATTGTTTTGAACTCAGTATCTGATAGCTTACTTGCTTCTGTTTCATTTAGTAGTCTTCCTGAGCATTTCTCCTTTCTTTTTGATTAGGGGTTGTTCCCTTGTCTTCCCATTATTTGACTGCCAGAGCAAAACCACAAAGCCCAGAAAACAAGCCCACATCTGCAAAAATAACCCCGACCCCTGAAATCCCACTATCAACAGCAAATGAACCAGTATTAATAAAGCTATAAATAGGGTAACAGATTATAAGAAAGGAGAGAAATAAACTATAGTATAAAAATCTAGTGCCTTTGCACAGACTTGATGTATGAGAAATGAATGTTTAAAAGCTGTATAATAAAGAAAATAATGCAAACCATGGAGAAGACCACAGTGGATATTGTCTTAGTAGCTTGTAGTATTACTGCTGTTTTTTTCTTTCTGGGTCTGCCTCTGGTGATGTTAGATGTTGGCCCCATCTGACCTTAGGCAGCCTGTTGGAGACTTACAGGGATCTAATGTCTGTGGCTGTCTCCTTCATTTGTTAATGTAGACAGTCTGCACTTAGCATTCAGGCTTACATACCACAGGATGGGATTATTGTTTCCCCTCAGGCTGCTGCTGCTCAGAGGGGAGTGGTCTGTGTGAGCTTGTTGGCTGCTGCCTTATGGGGAACAATTCAGCACTGGGATCCTGGAGGCTATTCTCAGCTCTCTCCCCAAAGTCTCCATCCCCAACCTCCCCTAAGTGTCTCTAATCCTCTCTGCACCCCCTCCTTTGTAGGGGTCTACTGTCTGTGGCTCAGTAATCAGGCTTAAGCACCACAGGGCCAAGGCAGAGTCATTTCTGGAGGCAGGGCTATTGTTTCCTCTCAGGTTGTTGCCACTCAGGGGGGTGGTCTACCGGAGCAAGATAGCTGCTGCTGGGTGGGGGATGACTCAGCACCAAGATTCCTGTGGCTAGTTTCTCAGTTTTCTCCCCTAAGCCTCGGACCCCAGTCTCTCCTCAGGCATCTCTAGCCCACTCTGCACCTGCCTTTGCTGGAGCCCAGGGTAAGTGGTTGCAAATGAAAATTTATGTGTTGGTCCTTTAAATGGCTCTTTCAATCTCTAGCTGCCTGTCTCTGGCAGAGGGCAGCTCTGCCGCTTTTTGTAGCTGGCTGTTATCTGTGTACTTTTTGGGCTCTGGTGCTGTAGGCTGAGGATCCCTGCTTGTGGCTTATACCCCACTCTTCTCAGGGGGATCCAGCTGGCTGCTTAAATGTCCCTCTGGTGCTGCCACCTGTGGGTGTCCAGGCAGCCTTCTTGAGTCTTCACTATACTCCTTACCAGTCAGGTTGTGCCGAAACTGACTCTTCTGTCTGTCTGAGGTTAAAAGGCTTCTCTCCTGCTATTATTAAGTCATTTGTACTGGGTGATTTCTCCACAATTTAGTTGTAGTTCCAAATTGGTCCTGGGTGGGTATCAGTGTGACTTCCACTCACTCCTCTTCCCCCTTACCCTCACCCTCTAGACAGGGAGATGTTAAGAACAGTGTAGGAAATGGAGTAGCTTCAAAATTTATATGCATGACCCATGGACTTAAACTAAGGGGGAGATTGCTGGACAGTACCAGGTAGAGGTTGAGAAAAGGGGAAAAAATGGGACAACTATAGCATAATCAATAAAATGTATTAAAAATGAATATCATAGAAGACTTCACCTACCTTCAAGATTGACTTATAATCACTAAATCACTTGAAAACCAAATCCTACATAATCAAGAGTCCCTCAAGAATTTTGTTTTCTTGCTCTAGGCAAGAGAAAGAGAAGACATTTCAACCCTGAGCTGGGGGAATTTGGCCAATAAAAATGAACTTAACTTGGGTTTTTCTTTAAACCTGGAATTCTAGGAAGAAATGTTTATTTCTCTAATTTTTTTCTACTAGATAATCCAGGTTGATGTTTAAATAACTCAGAGTGCTTTAAAAATTGTTAACAAAATGAAAAACAAAAGAAGGAAGCTTCTGTTGTTACTGTTGACGTTTTCTCTGTAATTGCAGTATCAATTTTTTTGGTAAAATTCAATAGGGAATCAGACTTTTCAGAGTTCTGAAATTCTCCCTTTGAGGATTGGGGGACACCATTTTATAAAGATGATAGTACCTCTAAGGTTCCTGTGAGGAAAGGAATTTACCATAAAAACATAGGATATATGAGTAAAATATAGTTTGTTTTGTTGCTGTGAGCATAGCTTAACTTTTTATGGCCTGAATTTTGTTTCTTTGCAAAACAAATCTTACACTTTTACTCAGTCAATGTGTTTGCATAGCTCCCTTATAAAAATGCTAGAATTCCAGACATAAAATATGCTGAACACCAAGGGACCTTTGATCAGGGGGCTGGTGGGGGATTCAGCAGTTCCTGTGGTGAGAAACCCATTTCCCACACTGTGGGAACTTTCTATATGGTGGGATCTTAAGGTCTGTCTGTGCTTAAAGTATAAATATAAGTGTGCTTGTTGAAAATGGCATTTCCCACAATTGCCATGAGCAAGAAATTTTTATCATTATCTGCTTTGACCATATCTGAAAGGTCTTAATCTTTTTGTGACCATAATTTGAGTATATCTCTCCCTCACACATAACACACATTCTTTCCTTTAGTAAGAATTGTAAGAAAAAATAATTAATCCTGGGGAAAAATGAATGTTTTAGGCTTAGAAAAGACACTATTTTCTCTGTGCTATTTGAATCATTCACAAATAAAAAGAGGAGGTGTTTAGTATGTATCATTCACTATAGTTATAATGTTCAAACTGAGAAAGAATTGAAAGTTAGCAATGAGGCTTTTCTATGCTCTGATTTTTTAAATTTATTTTTTTATTGTATTGTTACCCATTACCACTTTCCCCCCTTATGCCCACCTCACTCCAGCAATTACCACACTGTTGTCCATGTCCATGAGTCCTTTTTCTTTTTTGTTTGATCCCTCCACCCTGTAACTGCCCCATGAAGAGCCATCACCCTGTTCCCTATCTATGAGTCTGTCTCTATTTTGGTGTTAGTTCAGTTTGTTCATTGGATTCCTCATGAGTGAAATCATATGGTATCTTTCTCTGATGTGCTTATTTCCCTTAGTGTCATGTTTTCTAGGTCTAGCTATGATGTTGAAAAAGCTAAAATTTTCTTCCTTTTTTGGCCAAGTAGTATTCCATTTTATATGTATACCATAGTTGTTTTATCCACTCATCAGCTGATGGACACTTGGGCTGCTTCCATTTCTTGGCTATTGTAAATAATGCTATAATGAACATAAGGTGCTTATATTCTTTTAAATTAGTGTTTCAGATTTCTTTGGATAAATTCCAAGAAGTGGAATCACTGGGTCATGAGGCAGTTTCACTTTTTAATTTTTTGTGTTATCTCCATACTGTTTTCCACAGTGGCTGCACCAATCTGCATTCCTACCAACAGTGCAAAAGGGTTTCCCTTTTTCCACTTCCTTGCAAGCACTTGCTGTTTGTTGATTTATTGATGATAGCCATTCTGACAGGTATGAAGTGATGTGTCATTGTGGCTTTAATTTGCATTTTTATGATGATTAGTGATGGTGAGCATCTTTTCATAAGCCTATTGGCCATGTGATACAAAAGATCAGTGAATCCAAGAACTGGTTCTTTGAAAGGATAAACGATATTGACAAACCTTTAATCAGACTCAAGAAAATGACAGCGAGGACCCAAATAAATAAAATCAGAAACAAAGAGACTTCCAGTCAAGATGGAGGCATAGATAAACACAGCTTACCCCCTCACACAACCACAACAAAATGGCAACTAAAGTATAGAACAACCATCACTCAGAATTGTCAGTAAATCAAGCTGTATGGAAATCTGACAACTAAGGAATTAAAGAAACCACATTCATCCAGACTGGTAGGAGGGACAGAGGGATGGAAACATGGAGATGTGGAGCTGGCTGGTCCCAACCCAACGTCTGGTGGATACGAAAGAGTGGGATATCTCAGGAGCAAAGAATCCTGTCCCCACACCGGATGACCCAACCCATGGTTCCAGTGCTAGGAAGATAAGTCCCCATAACTTCTCACTGTAAAAAGCAGCGGGGGATGGGGCAGTGGAAGAAAATGTCGGATTCTCATGTCTCTCCTTTTCAATGCCTTGCACTGCACATGGACTTACTTGTTTGAGTTTCCACTCCCTCTGGGCTCCAGCATGAGGGCAACAGTTAGAAGAGCACCAGTGGCATATGTGGAAGAACTAAAGTGTCTGTCATTAGGGTGAGAGCTGGGGGACAAGTTCTTACCAGAAATAATTACAGACGGTAGTCTTGTACCTTTTCTGAGCCCTGCCTCACACCGAGCCACAGTAGAGGGGGGCACCGTATTTGAATGTCCATCAACCGGGCTCACACAGTAATTCCCGCTCTTATGATTCCTTAATGGTCTTCTCCCATCCCTTTATGGGCCCACCCAACCAACCCTAACACACACTGGTAAGAGTGGCTTTCCCATATGAAGGGCTGGGCTGTGCTCAGGCTCAGACCTTCCCAAATCCACCTAAACAAGCAACAGCTGAGCTCAGCTCTGTATCTCTTGCTGAGTGGTCCCAGGCCTGGCACTAGCAGCAACCATCTGCACATTGCTTTATAGCTTATACAAAGGGGCTCCAGACAGAACATAGGTGGAGGCTGATGTTGGCCTGTACCAACTGGGAAACCCCAGAGACTGTGCATCCAGTGGACAGCTACAGACCACATCAGAGCACCACCCAACCACCTCCACAAGCTGTGGAGGGAGGTGGTTTTTAGCCAGGGGTCACAGTCAATCCTACCAGCTGTCTGGACTGATTAAATTCCTCCCATTGACCTGCCAACAGTAATCAAGGCTCAAGACAAGAGGAGGGAGTACTCAGTCCACACAGAGGGAGCACCTTGAGTACAAAGCTTGGAAATAAGGGAGGCTGTGCCACTGGATCCTACAGGACACCTACTACATTAGGTCGTGCTACCAAGACATGAGCTAAAGCAGCTTTACCTAATACATAGAAGCAAACACATGGAGGCTCCAAAATGAGGAGACAAAGAAACAGGGTCCAAGTCAAAGAACAGAAGAAAACTCCAGAAAAAGAACTAAACAAAATGGATATAAGCAATCTACCATATGCACAGTTCAAAACACTGGTTATAAAGATGCTCAAAAAACTCAGTGGGCACTTCAACAGCATAAAAAAGACCCAGGCAGAAATGAGGGATATACTAATTGAAATAAAAAACAATTTATAAGGAATCAATAGCTGAGTGGATGAAGCCAAGAATCAAATCAATGATTTGGAACATAAGAAAGAAAAAGACAGCCAATCAATAAAGCAAGAAGAAAAAAAGAATAAAAAAATTGTGGATAGTGTAAGGATCCTCTGGGACAACTTTAAGCATTCTAACATTTGCACCATAGGGGTGCCAGAAGAAGAGAAAGAGCAAGAAATTGGAAACCTATTTGAAAAAATAATAAAAGAAAACTTCCTTGATTTGGTGAAAGAAATAAACATACAAGTCTAGGAAGCACAGACTGTTCCAAACAAGATGGACACAAAGAGGACAACACCAAGACACATCATAATTAAAATGTCAAAGGTTACAGATACAGAGAGAATCTTAAGCAGAGAGTTACCTAGAAAGGAGTTCCCATAAAACTGTCAGCTGATTTTTCAAAAGAAACTTTGCAGACTAGAAAGGACTGGCAAGAAATATTCAAAGTGATAAAAAACAAGGACCTACAGCTTAGATTATTCTCTCCAGCAAAACTCTCATTTAGAATCAAAGGGCAGATAAAGTGCTTCCAAGACAAGGTAAAGCTAAAGGAATTCATCACCACCAAGCCATTACTATGTGAAATGTTAAAGAGACTTATTTAAGAAAAAGAAGAAGATCAAAACTATTAACACTAAAATGGCAATAAATACATAACTATCAACAGTTGACTCTAAAAACAAACTAAACAAACAAGCAGAACAGAAACATAATCATAGATATGGAGAACATTGGGATGGTGGTCAGTGAGGAGGGCAGTATGGAGGAATAGGGGAAAGGTGAAGGGATTAAGAAGTACAAATTGTCAGTTACAGAATAAGCAGGGGGATGTTGGGAGCAAGTAAAGGAAATGGAGAAGCCAGAGTACTTACATGCATGACCCATGGACATGAACAGAGTAGGGGAATGGCTGGACAGAGTGGGAAGTCCTGGGTGGAGGGTGGCAAATGGGGAAAATTTGGGACAACCATAGTACCATAATCAATTAAAAATATGAAATGAAGGAGAAGAAATAACAACTGATACAAAAGAAATGCAAAGGAGTGTAAGAAAATATGATGATCAATTATATGCTAACAAACTGGACAACCTTGATGAAATGGATAAATCCTAGAAGCATACACTCTTCCAAAACTAAATTAGGAAGAATCAGATAATCTGAAAAGACAAATTACACCAAGTGAAATTGAAGTAGTAATTAAAAACTCACAAGCAAACAAAAGCACTGGACCAGATGATTTTCCAGGTGAATTTTACTAAACATTCTGAGAAGAACTAACAACTTTCCTTTTCAAAGTATTACAAAAATACTTTGTAGATTCCCAAGCTCATTTTATGAACCCAGCATTATTCTAATGCCAAACTAGATAAAGACATTACAAAGAAAGAAAACTATAGGCCCATATCCATGATGAATATAGATGTTATAATCCTCAACAAAATACTAGCAAACTTAATACAGCAATACATCAAAAAGATGTATTCTGGGAATGCAAGGTTGGTGCCATATCACAAATCATTAAGTGTGATACATCACATAAATGAAGGGTAAAAACCACATGATCATATTCATAGATACAGAAAAAGCATTGATAAAATCCAGCACTTATTTATGATAAAAATTCTCAACAAAGTGGGAATAGCGGGAAATACCTAAGTATAATATAGTCCATATATGACCAAACCACTAGCAGTATCATACTCAATGGGCAAAAACTACAAGAGTTCACCTTAAGATCAGGAACAAGACAGGGATGTTTGCTTTCACTTGTCCTATTTAACATAGTACCGAAAGTCCTAGCCATAGCAATCTGACAAGAATAAGAAATAAAAAGCATCCAAATTGGAAAGGAAGAAGTAAAACTACCTTTATTTGCAGCTGATATGATACTGTATATAGAGAACCCTAAAAATTCTACCCAGAAACTGCTAGAACTGATAAATAAATTCAGTAAAGCAGCAGGATACAAAACTAATATCCAGAAATTAGTTGCATTTTTACATGCCAATAATGAACTATCATAAAGGGTAATTAGGAAAACAATCCCATTTACAGTTACTTCAAAAAGAATAAAATACCCAGGGAAAAATCTAACTAAGGATGTAAACAGAAATTCTGATACATAATTTTCTGTATCAGAAAATTTTCTGAAACAGAAAATTATGACACTGAAGAAAGAAATTGAAGAAGATACAAATAAGTGAAAGCATACACTGTGTTCATGGATAGTAAGAATTAACATCATTAAAATGTCCATACTACCGAAAGCAATCTATGGATTCAACCCAATTACTGTTAAGATACCATAGAACTAGGATGAATATTTCAAAAATTTATATGGAACCACAAAAGGCCCTGAATAGCAACAACAATCTTGAGAAAGAAGAACAAAATTGGAGGAATCACGCTACCTAATACGAAACTATACTATAAAGCAATAGTCATCAAACCAGCATGGTACTGGCATAAAAACAGATACATAGGTCAATGGAACAGAATAGAGAGCCCAGAAATAAACCCATGTCTTTATAGTCAATATTTGACAGAGGAAGCAAGCACATACATTGGGCTAAAGATAATTTATTCAGTAAATGGTGTTGGGAAAATTGGACAGATACATGCAGAAAAATAAAACTAGACCACCATCTTACACCACACACAAGAATAAATTCAAAATGTGTTAAAAACTTACATGTTAGACCTGAAACCATAAAAATCGTAGAAAAAAACAGGCAGTAAAATCAGTAATTTTTTTTCTGCTATATCTCCTCAGGCAATGGGAACAAAAGAAACAATAAATAAATGGGACTATATCAAACTAAACATTTTTGTACAGCAGAGGGAACTATCAACAAAATAAAAAGACAATCCACTGAATGAAAGAACTTATTTGCTGATACATCTGATGATGGGTTAGTACCCAAAACTTATAAATACATTATAAAACTCAACACCAAATAAACAAACAATCCAATTAAAAAATGGGCAAAGGACCTGACTAGACACTTCTCTATGCTCTGATTTTTAGTTCAGATTTTCCTTTCATTGTTCAATAAGTATATGAGCACTGGAAAAACAAAGGCTTCATTGGCGTGTGGCTCCACCCTTTGAACAGGTATGTAACCCAGATGATCAGTAATATTTGGCTCTAAGACATTTTATTGTTTGCAGCTTCCAGCTTCTGTGACCTCCTTACTCATCCATACTCTTAAGACAGAATTTACTTTGATCTCTCTTTCTTATCTGAGTTATTGCCACAAATAAAACATGAGCATATTTTATTTATCTCAATAAAGATATTGAAAACTAATTTTGAAAGTCTGACATTATTAGGTGCTGCAAGGATATAGACCAATAAGAACTTATATATACCTATAATAGGAATGGAAATTGGTATAATACTTTAAGGAGAATTTGCTATGGTTGATAAAATTGAAAATTTGCATATCATGTGACCCTTCGACTGCTCACTTATGTTTTCTGTATCCACAGAAGGAAGATAATTATTACCTATCTCAGGGTTGATGTGAATATAAAATAATTTAATATCTATAAAATACTTAGGGATTACATTTTTAGCTTTTAATAAGTTACAGATTTGATTTTTAGTGGTAGTAATATTAATGTTATTATTATTAAATATCACCCTAGAAAAACTCTTGCACATGTCCACAAGGTGACATGTATGTAAGTTTTCACAAAAATCTTGTTTGAAATAGCAAAAAGTTTTTTGAAAAAAAGTAAATAAAAAATAGAATGGATAAAAATATCATGCTATATATTTATGCAATGGAATATTATACAACAGCTGCATGTATTGTTAACCTAAAAATAAAAAGTTTTTTCAATGTGAGAGGTAAGCAAGCATTTATTTAAAATCAACCAGAATATTTACTCAGGAATTGTTAATTCAGGCAGAAGCTAAAATAATGTTTTGATTAGAAGACAAAGGCGATGAGTGGGTATTGATGAGAAAGGAAAGGAGAATATTACCTCAATAGAAAGAAGGTATTTCCATTGGTGCAGATAATATAAAGTAGAATGTTAATTCTAAGCAATGTTCTTAATATTTAGTCCAGTCATCATCAGTCTAGTAGTTAGAACAACTGCTTTCTTACTATGTTTGCAAATAGTTTTTTTGCAAGACACAAGGTTGCTCAGGTCAAGTCCAAAGGTTATTTTGTCCTGTTTTTAACATTTTAAGTTTTGAGGTATAAGATGGGCAAGGCAGTGGGCAAGGCAGTTACTCTGCAATGGCAGCTCTGGCTCCATTTTAAAGTGACTCTGTTTATATTTTTGTGTATAGTAGCCATATAGATAAAAGTCAAAAATGCAATAATGGGTGAAGTAAAATGATTCACAAAAAACAATACCTAAATTATGATATCGGCTACATGCAGGTTTTAAGTATATGGTCAATATTATATATTTCTAGGGATGAATATACCTGTTAAAGTATAAAGAAACACATGCTAATAATAATCACCAAAGTTTAAGGAGTTGTTACATCCAGTGAGGAGAAAGAGTTCTATGATCAGGTATTAGGTCACTAGGAACTTCAGTTGGGTTGAAAATGTTTCATTTGTCTAGTTGGGTAGTGTGTAAATGCATGTTTGTTGTTTTTATGTCTTCTAGAAAGTATTAAATATTGCATAATAAAATAAAAAGTAACAGATACCAAGAGTAAAGAATAAATAGCATTATCATGAACCAGGTTTTTATATATTTATTGGAAAAAGTTATTGTTAATGTGGCTTTTTTGACTTGAATATATGTTTTAAATAGTGAGTTTTGATTCAGTTTTAATACTTGCCAAGGAATTGAAGACAAGTAAAATCCAAATGCCATGTGAAAATTCATGTAGCAAGTACCTACAGATAGGATACAATAGTTTATCTGAAGCTAACTGCACTGAGCATAAATAAGACAGCAGCGAAGCTTGTATCCTGCCCAACATTGCAACCCTCCCTTACGCCATGGATGTAGTGAAGATCTTTAGCAGGATTAAATGTTCACTTGTGTCTGGACTATTTTTATACTGCAGTCTGGATCCTCATCACTGAATGCCATTGGTAGTATTTTCTTTAATATTTAATGTTTCTATAGGGCTGGAGTTCAACTGAAAGCACCCATCATAGCCCACTCATTCAACCAACAGACATTTAATGAGTGCTTGTTATGCACCTAGCACTGTACTACACAGTGACTTAGACTCAGTTAATTGAGTCTTCATTAAACTATCTCAATAAGACACACTGCCTAGGCCAGGATAGAAAGGCAATGAAAAATAATATTCTGAAAGAACTTTGTTTGATGCTAAAACTTTGGGTCCTTTGTCCTCACCAGCTCTACTTTAGAACAGAATCTATAATACAGATAACAATTGACATCAATGATTAATATTAAGAAATATAAGACCACACTTAATAAAGAATGAGAAACAGTTCTTACTTAGATAAGCTTCTTTTCCCACTGTGCATTAGCTAAGGGAATGATTTAAAAAAAAACAGTCTTACACACTCTAACTTAATTGTTCAGGCCCATAAAATCCACAGTAGCTAACATTGAGCTTGTTGAAAGAGCATTTTCAATGTGTGGTAGGTTGTGCCCATGCTGGGGCCTTGTCACATAACCACAAATGGGGTTCCTGAAGTGGAAAGTTGCGATCAGAAAATCTCTGCTGTCAGGGTGAATGTTTGCTTGTTTGTCTTCTTCTATTAGTTCAAATCACCCCTAGTAAAAATGACAGTAGAAAAAGGAAAATTCTGGAAAATGAAAATATGATAATTGTAGTGGATCATCTAGTTCATGGTCTGCAGACTTTCTGTAAAGGGTCAGATAGTAAATATAATTGGTTTTGAGGGTCATATGGTTTCTGTGGTGACTACTGTACTTGACTGTTGTTGCGTGAAACCATTCATAGACAGTACACAAATGCATGGGCTTGGTTGTGTTTCAGTAAAAGTTTATTTTCATAAAAGAGCACAGGGCCAGATCTGGACGGCCGGCAGTGGTTGCCAACCACAAATCTAGTTGGATCCTTTGAAAAAAAAAAAAAAGAATGCTAATGTGCCAGCAAGACCTATGCTCTTTGACATGGTTTAGAGAAAGTTTAGATTAAAAGAATAAGAAACAATATGAGATAGAACATTGTAGCATTAACTAAAATAAAAACATATGCACATTTTTCAACACATACATTTTATATGAACTAATATAAAATAAAAGACATATTACATATATAGTGATTTCCTTTGGGGGAGGTTAGAAAAAAGGGAGTGAGAAATTGTAATAAATAAATTAAGAAAATAGTCTTGGAGGGATCAATGTTTACACTGTGCTTTGAACAGATTTCTGATTAACTCAACCCCCTGCTGCTGGTTCCCACCAGGAAATGACACACTCAAAATAATACAAAAACAGCACAATCTTTCATTTTGATTTGAACCCAAAGAAAGACTGCCTATGTAAAAAGTCTTCTTGGATGCAGAAGATCATGACTGATTTTGAGTATAACGACAGTCTCATTGTATAATTCTGATAAGTACTGAAAGTGATCTAAGCACAGGGCAGTATGCCATACTATGATTTGTAAAAGCTATGAAAATGAACTAAATATCATGTCTAGAAGCTCCCCATCTTTTGAGAGAAGTTAATCCCTAAATAAATGTGGTCTGTGGACTTAAACTATAAGGCAGTTGATACTTGCTTACTATCATATTGGAAACCACAGTGAGTGTGCTGGATGGTGCTTTGAAGGGGCAGGGTCAAATGTTTGGGGTGGCATCAGCTGCTGGGTGGCCGCACATCTCTGACCCAGGCCTAGTGCTTCTTGGGCAGCCTGCCTGCTTGGCTTCTCAGACCCAGCTCGTCCCTGTGTCCAACTATTGGCTCATGAAAATTAGAGATCTACCTTCATATTAGACAGATGGAGGTGAGATGGGTAAAAGGCAAGCAAGAGCCAGGAGACAAGTACTGCTGGGTGTGGCTCTTTGGAGCAGGGGTAGCTCAAGGGGACCTCCTGGGGTAGGATCCTGAGTCAGGGGAGCATGAAGTCATAAAGGTCTCACTGTGACCTGCCACAGCATGGCCTGGGATTGGCCAGGTAGGAAAAAGGCGTTGATAAGAGGTGGGTTGCCAGGACCTGAGAGACCAGCAGAGAGAAGCCAGACATGAAAGGATAGCACTTGGACTCCTGCTCTTCCTCCTTCTGTCCCCTTTCTGTGACTTCCTTTTCATGGTACTCTGTCAAGGACCCCTCTTGCACACATCCTCTCCTAGGTCTCAGGCTCAGAGACCGTGGGCCACTGCTTCACTCACACTCCCAAGCTTCTCCTCCTTGTTCCTGGCTGCTGCAGTCCTGCACTGGTCCATCCATTGAGCATCTTTGGCTTACTAGGTAATCTTTCCCTGTGTGTTTTGTCTGCCTAGAGCCCCAAAGGTAGCTTCAAAGGCTTAGATTACCTTGATGGTGTGGTCATGTAAGTTTCCTGGATCTCTCTGTAGGTGAGAAATGTGTCTTGTCAGAGGGAAGAGTTAAAGCTTCATGGCAAGGTCAATTTGAAGAGGAGACTGAGGAAGACACAACTCATTCAGCATTAGTGTGTGATACCACAAAGACAGTGCTATTAATTCCTGCAGAGGCCGCAGATATTGCTTTGGAGGGAGAGTTCAAATACATGGCTTTTGTACTGACATAGTAACCCTGGAGAAGACACTGGCCCCAAGGAGGGTAAGAAGTCTTCAAGGCAAGAAGGTGTTTTGCTGGTCACTCAGTTACTAGGAGAAAGCGATGTCATGAAACCTTGAAAAGTCAGAAGTTGACTACACAAAAGGTGTGTCTCTGAAGACAGCAGAGCCCAATGTAGACAAGGGGCATTGCTCATTGGAGGAAAAGAGTGACTACTGGAACACGCACAGGTGTGTCATACAGTGGAAGAGTTCTCAACATACAATTACTGCTATTTTATTCCTGACATATCTGCTCTTTATAAAGAGAAGACAAGTTTTTCAAAAACAAACAGACTGAGAAGATAAATATACTAAGAGAAACCAAACAACTTTTAACATTACCATGTGATAATATTTTTATAAGAATTCTTCATGGTGCTTCAAAAAATTAAAAATTACAAAGAAAAGTGAAATAACAAAGGATCAGATGATAAAGTACAATAACCAATTTCAAGAATTAGAGGAGAAATTATAAGAAACTAAGTGATTCTACAAATCCCACACAAATACTCTACATAAGAAAACTCATGTAGTTTTAATTGTAGCCTGGGCTGCAGAAGGAGCTCTTCTTGTGGAGAGAATGACAGAAGTCCTTAGAGAATAAACCATTAGATAGCTTAGCTTTTTGGCTAACTCCAAAAACATGTATGTATTCCCCAAATGTTTTCATAAAAATGGCATGTCAGCCAAGGGGGCTCCTTGGCCATCACATTAAACTTGGGAATGTTTTCTACCATCCAACATGTCCCAACTTGTGAGATTTTCCTCTTCTGGAAAGGGAGGTTTGGGTTTTTACCTAAGGAAGGGCCTGCAACTAGTCCTAGTTAGTAACCACGTTTTTAGTAAATAATGACCTCTGAGTTGGGCCCTGTCATGGCTATATCTATAGCCCCAAAAGCCACCTAGACTTTTCTAGGGGAGGGCTGATGTTTTTTTACACTGGTGCCCCTGATAGCAAGTTTGTTTTTTTTTTTCCCTACAAATACCAGCAGATATCATCAAGCAGAGGATGTCTATCCTTATAGTGCATTTAAACCGTGTCCTCACTTGTGGGAACCAGATGGCTTTCCAACCCACATCAGCATCTTGTTAGGCCATGTCCTTAAAGTGTCATTCCTAGGTTTTCACATTGAGAAAGAGAAAAGCATCCCCAGATATCTGGGAGCTGGTCTGGTACTATTATCCTTTGGTGTTACCAGGAGGTAGCCTGGTATTCTCAGGTAGGCAATGGTGGTCTCTTTTTGACCATAAAGAGAATGTGAACATTAAATGCCACTCAGTGATAATCATGGATCAAGAGACAATGAGTACTCCATAATCATACTGAATAAAGACAAAAACAAGAAAATTGCTCAAACCACAAAAATGACCATTTTTCTCTCCTGGTTGGAATATGAATAACTGCTGTTGTTTTGTTTGTTTTTTTAACCAATCACAGCATCAGTTTCACTGTCCCATCACCTTCTGGGTAAGATTTGTCAAGATACCTAATCATCCAATTGCCTCCACTTCCTGATAACATCCAATGCAGAGCAAAGCCCTGCTGCTTTGAATCCTCTTCAGACATACCTCACACAAGTCCACTCCCATAAGATTTTTTAAATACCTTATCACTGTGATGGCTAATAGTTCCTTATGGCGTGTGTTTTAATTATTTTAATGAATCAGTAAGCCAGATGTTAAATTTCAGGGGTTTCCTTAGGGTCTTTGACTGTAAGGCATTGACAGAAGTGCATGTTCAGCAAGATTCAACTGACAGCAGCTGAAGCCTTTATTGTCTTGAACTGGAGTCCTTGACTCAATATGAGACCTTTTGTGTGTCTACCTGTTCAGGTACCAAATTGGCCATAGCTGGGCAGAAAGTTAGTATATAATAAGCTCTAATAGTCAGTGAAGTTCTTTTTGTTTTATTTTTTTCTAATTTGGAGATCCTCTGGTGCTTCTCTACCAGATCAGTATTGTTCCTAACTGAATTTGTTTTTTGCTTAACACTGGATTCTGTGATTCCTCTACTTATCTAGGTCTTGTGCGTTTGTAAGAAGAAATTTCTTTAGGAAACAGATTTGCATATGCCTGATAAGAAAAATTAACTGAGTTTCAGAGACCTGTGGGACAACACCAAATGAACCTAAGTAAGTATAGTTGGAAAGAAAAAGAGAGATAAAGAGGAAGAAAAACATTTGAAGAAATAATGGCTAAAACTTCCAAAACATTACAAAACATATTAACCTACACACCCAAGGAGTTCAACAAACACTAAGTAAAATAAATACCAAGAATACACACCTAACATGTGGTAGTCAAACTTTTGAAAGACAAAACCAGAAAACCTTGAAAGCAGCAAGAAAAAAATAACTCATTACATACCTTACAACAATACCTTAATGGATGACTCCTCATCAAAAACAATGGATCCTGAAAAGCAATGGAATAAAATATCCCAAGTGCTGAAAGAAACAGAAAAACTTACATAACAATAACTTTATCCAGCAAAACTATTTAAAAAAATGAAAGCAAAATAAAGACATTATCAGATAAACAAGGACTGAGAATTCATTACTACCAGACATGTCTAAAAATACAAAATCATTCATGCTGAAAGCAAGTATTGTCTGACAGTAGTCAAACGAAGAAATGAAGAGCACCAAAAATTGTTAACATGTTAACTATTAGGTTAGATAGACAGACATATAGGTATATTTTTTGTTTCTTAATCTCTTTAAAAACAATAATATACTATGTTACTGTCATTATGAAATATATCAATGAAATATCAAAGACAATAATAGCACAAAGAGAAGGAATGGAGATATATTGGAGCAAATTTTTATATTTTAATAGAATTAAAATAGTACTAATCTGAAGTAGACTATGATAGGAGTTAAATCCTAGAGCAGCCATTGAAAAAGACAAAAAAATAGTACAAACCCCCAAGAACTAAAATGTTAGATGAAAAATATTTGACACCAAAGAAAGCAGTAAATAAAGATGAAGAATAAAAATTACAAGGTACATGTAGAAAACAAATGAAAAAATGGCAGACATAAATGCAATCATAGCACATTAAATATAAATGGTCTAATACTCCAATCGTGAAGTGAAGATTGTCAAACTGAATGTGAGAGCATGATTGGAGTATATGATATTTATAATAAGCACACATTAAATTTAAATATACAAAGAGATTGAAAAAAGATATGTAGGTAATAACCACAAGAGAGGTAGAATGGCTATATTGAATACAATAGATATTAAGGTATTATTATAGACAAAGAAGACATCTTAATGATAGTTTTTTATTGTTCAATTACAGTTGTCCCAATTTTTCCCCTGTTCCTCCCCTCTGCCCCATTCACCCCGCACTCCCTCAGTCAGGTCCCACCCTGTTGTCCATTAGCATGAGGCCTTTATACATGTTCCTTGACTAGACCATTCCTCTTCTTTCCCCCATTATCCCTCTCCCCTCATACTTCTGGTCAATGATACAATTTTAACATATCAGGAAGACATAACAATTACAAATGTATACATACTTTATACATAGCCTAGTAAAACATGAATAGAATTGAAAGGAGCAATAGAAAATTCAATAACTATAGTTTGAGAATTTAATATTCCATTCTGAATAATTGGTAGAACAACTGGACAGAAAATTAACGAAGATATGGAAGAATTGAACAACAGTGTCAACCAGCTTGACTGAGAGATTATGAACCCTGCATTCAATGACTGCAGAATACAAATCTTTTCAAGTGCACATGTAGCATTCTCTGGGATATATCTTATGCTAAATGATAAAATAACACTAAATTTAGAATGATCTAAATCCTATGAAGTATATTCTCCAACAAAAACAAATTAGGAACCAACAGAAAGGAATCCATGAAATCTCCAAATATTTAGTAGCTAATGACATATTTCTAAATAACTGTCAAAAGAATAAACCTCAAGGAATGTTAGAAAATATTTTGAACTCAATGGAAATTAGAACCTAACATTAAAATATACGAGATGCAACTAAAGCAGAGATTAGAGAGTTCAAGCACCTACAAGAGGAAAGAATCAAGGTCTTGAAGTCATTTGAACTGTACATTTACAATGGGTAAATTTCATGGTATAAAAATTATACCTCAATAAAGCTGTTAAAATGTGTAAAGAAAGAATAAGGAAGTTCAGTGGTGTTTCTCCTAGGGATACTTAAGCATAGTTACTTAATAAGGTTTTGTTATACAGTTCTAAGCTAAGAAGCAATGGCATTTTGTTGAAGATGAAAAGAGTGATTTGGATATGGGTTAGTGCTTAAAAATCAGTTTACCATATAAATATGTCAGGGCAGTATATTTGTTAAAGGTCAGGGTGAAGTTTCCCATCATTTAAGCTTTATACATTTCCTATATTAGATTTATGAATTATGTAAGTTAACCACTATTTACACAACTGATTTAAAATTAAAAATTATATGTATAAATAAATTTTATATATACATAATAAAATGCAATGATAACCAAAATGATAATGATGGATGTATCTTTAAAGGTTTTAATTTTTATTATTCTTTCAGTCATAAAGATTAAATGTATTAACTAAATTATAAGTTCTCAATTTTTATCTGATTTTAAGATTTTAGATCAACAAGTCAGTTAATGAGTTTTGAAAACCTGGAATGCTTCTAAGTAAAAAGCAGACACTAAACACTAATAAACAATTCTATTCTGTTTTAAATTGCAATAAATGAACAGCAAAACATGTAATTATTTTTGTATGGCATCTGTCTCACCCAAATTATATAAGTAGAAATAAATATGTGTGTATTTATATTTATGTATATTCATCCACTCTGATTGTTAAAATGATATGTTTAGAGAAAAATATGGAAACAATTCTAATTTTTTGCCTTCTATTTTTTGTGTGGAAAATTTGTTTATTTTGATTAAATGTTTTTCATACAATTAACTATATAAGATATGATAGAGAAATAGAAATATGTATAAAGAAAATATACATTAGAAATTTCTAACAGTTTATTCATAGGACAAATTTAATACATTGTTTATCATATATCATATATTAATAACTGATAAGTTAACTATATTTTAAAGCTCTAAGTATAGTCTTAAATTATTACCTACTTATATATCTTTGCATGCTTATGTATACATACATATAAAAGTATAAGAATAAATCCTGTATTGCAAGTTATTACACAAATAATGTAAAACAAAAATATTAAAGTATATGACAGCTATTTTATTCTTGGATTGTGGAGTTTCCATTTGTAACTTGTTCTGTTAAACCTTAGTGCATGTTTTATACTTTAATCAGTTTTTTATAAATCCTTTGTTTTTTCATAATTTAGTTTTTAATAAAAATTGTTCTTTGTGTGTGTGTTTTTACAATGTCTAAAATTATTTCTGATTCTAATATGACTTATAATCTTTTCCTCTGCAGCTATCAGTCTTTACTTTGCCCTTCCAATATTCAGAGTAATAATTTTGTTTTTTATACTACAAGATAAAAGGAAATAGGAATAATTAGTTTTGCTAAGATTCTTTAGGTTTTAATTAATTTAATACTATAATGAGAGGTTTTGTCCTCCAACCTTGGTCTTTAAAAGCAAACAAACAAACAAACAAAAAAAAACCCACAAAACCCAACAAATCCAAAGAGTTTATCTTCTAGGTGAAATACATAGAAGTAAAATGTATTAATAGAAGTATTTTTAATAATTGTACATTTTTCAAGTTAAAGAAGCATGCTCATGTTTAAGCATAAATATAAAAAACAATAACTGTCAATCAAAAGTTTTTTCTCCAGAATTCACAAATTTCTTTCACTTTTTAGTCATAAAAGTTCTGAACAAGTGGTAGGAGTACTCACTCAATTATGTGGAAATTATTAGAAGCCTTCTGTTTATTTCAGTGTTTTGTTAGATCCAGTAGCCAAGCCTTAGCCACCTTGTTTAATTAAGATGTACAACAATAGCAAAGATAAGAACATTTCTGTTTACATAGTTTTAGGGTATCCACTATATTTAATGACTTTTCATCTTATACAGACCCTTATATTTTCACATTTTAAAAAAGTGCATCTAATCAACAAAACAAACAAATGAGCAAAATAGAATCAGAGACATGGAAATAAAGAACAAACTGACAGTGACCAGAGGGCTGTGATGGGGATAATGGGGGAAAGAAGGGGAAGGGGCAAGGTAAGGATTAAGAATAGAGGACTCATGGGCATGAGTAATGGGGGTATTGACTACAGGAGTATAGGGGGAGCGGGGCAGGGGAGAGCAATGGGGAAGAAGGCAGGACTACTGTAACTGAACAACAACAACAAAAACTGCATCATACTTGAGAAGATATACAAATATAAAACATTTTAATTTTAAAAAAAATTAAAGGGCTTTAAAACCATTTACATTTTCAACATTTTCCTTTAGACACATTTCTCTAAAAATTAATAGACTAAAATGAGACCTCATACTAGGTTTATCAATATTGCAAAAACAAAGGCTTAATTCCATGAGAACACAGTTGAATAGAATCCATACAAGTATTTACTGCTCTTAACACGCCCCAGCTATGGTGGGCCCTGGAGTCAGGAATCTGTAAGCAAGCCAAGTCACGCTGTAACTTCACTGCTACGTCACCCACCCCTGTGTCTGCACTAAAGGTCTTTGCACTAAATCCTGGAGAATGTAACATACAAACCCACTCAGAGATTTCTCAGTGATGAATTATACAGATGCCTATGAGTGGTGCCTGACTTTGAGAGTTCTTGCTCCAGGCATCAAGAGGACACAAAGCAAAATCCTATGTGGTGGTGGCACAGCCACATATCCTTGATGCAGTTAAGTGAACATTTCACATAAGCATCAGTAGAAACTTTTTTGGTTCTAAAATAATTTTCAGTGCCCAAATCGTGATAATATATGAACCCATTGATTTTTAAAACCAAAAAAGTTATCAAAACATATATTTAAAGTTAATGCTATGTTTGAAAAAGTTGCAATATGAAGTGTCCATGGAATAGTTAAAAAATGCACACTTTTTACTAGAATGTGTCAATGCTTAGCTGATGAAAAAACCTGACTTCAGGATTTTCGGAAATAATGGCATAACCCCATTCGACCTGAATTCCCATCAGCTAATTCTTAGTTTTCCACAGAAATATTTTTGAAGGAAAGACATTGCATCTTTTTTGTATAGATACAGGAGTTTAAAGCAACAAAATTCTAGTCAAGACAGTTATGAATGTAATCAATTCAATTACTAAAACACAACAGAAGATTACCGTTCTTGGCACGTTCATCAAAGAACCACGAATGACAATCGGCCATTGCTGTGCTGTTGAGAGCATGCTACCAGTCTAGAGCCAGCCTTTGGCTGAAAGCGGCCACTGTCTCTACAACAAAGTGCTAGGGTGGCAGAAGATCAGTCTAAGCCACTTACCCTCAGAGGCTACCCACGGATGTGGACCAGTTATTGGATATTGCTCACAACACCTGGAGATACATAGAGATTTTTCTCAAGATGGGGTTTCACATGGATGCAAACACCAGCTCTTTGAGAACTCAGTTCTCTGTCTTTATAATCTGGTATTTTAAGTTAAGATAATCTTGATCCAAGGGTAGAGGAACTGGTTTTATTTTATTTTTTCTCTCTCAGATGTTGAATGCAATAAAACATGTTGACATCCTATATCTGCTTGAAGTCTTTTGTAATTTGGATGCCAGGTGAACACAAGCCAGTAACACACACCCCATGGAATGTTTCTCGAGGACTCGGTACTAATGAACCACACCTGTCTGGTAGCCATGACCACCCACTTTCCTCTTCAAACATCTTTACCATGCTGTACAACTCTAAGTCTAACCACTGTCATTTCTATACCTGAAAAAAAAGAACCCAATAATTAGCATCATTTTGGGAACTATCTATGACCCGTAAGGACCTTCTAAATGAGATAGCTCTGGTTTTATTCTGGCTTTATATGATTCATACTTGAAAAACTAAAAATTACTAAACTGGGTATGCTATCAGAAACTTGAATTTAAGCTTCATTCAGAAATTAAATATTTCCAGATGGCTAAATTAACTGTTCTAATAGAGGTGTATCAGCTGACAAATGATAAGTATTTACCCTAATAGTAAGTATGATTTTAGGGTATTTCATGACTTTGAAATAATTTAGGAACAAAGAGATGTCCTGCCCACTATAAAATGGTGAATTGGAGACATTGAGATGTTTTTATTTTACCTGAAGTTAATAAGCCTTAGGGAAAGTAGAGTTTGTAAAAAAGCTTCACATTATCAATAAGAGAATGAGCATATTACTGATGATATTCTTGATCATGTGCCACCTGCTGATGACACAAAAGGACTGTAAAGGTGAGATCTGGTAATGGTTGAGGTTTTTCCTTCTAGGGAGCTATGGCAATGAGGACGGGGAAAAATATTGCTAGATTTTGCATTCCTGACTTGGAGAATTCTAATGCATCTTTGCAGTAATGGGGGCACATATTTCACTGGCAATATTAAGAGCTCTGTAAATGCTATCTTTTATTCAGAAACTTCATTTTACCATCCGTAAACCTCAATGAAAATAAATAACTAATGGATCCTAAAACTGTAATGATCAAAGCTCTCAAAAACCCTCAAATCTCTAAGGTGTTATTTCCATTAGCCTGGTGTCAGTAAGGTTGATTCCTTCTACAGTTCAAATATCTCCTCTGTTAATAATGGGGTGCCTCAAAATTTTGAGAATGACTTCCAATTCTAGATTCTACTCTATCATAAGCTAAAATGAGTAATTACTGCAGGATACTCCTACAATCCCTCTGGTTTTATCACCAATAGGTACAAACAATTTCTAAAACAGCTACCAAAGCCACCACTGCATGATCTGAGAACTAGAGATTTGGTCATCTGAAAAAGGCATCACAGAAAAATTGCCCTTGACCTTCAATGGGAAAGACTCTATCAAGTACTGTTACTGACTGAGTCAGTGATTATCCAAGGTGTTTGTCCTTAGGCTTATGTTCCCCAGCTTAAAAGGCAACTCAATTTCTTGTTTGTTTTTTTTTAACTGGATGTCCACTCCATCAGGAAACCAGAAACTGAAGATTTTTTAAAGAAATTCTCCAGATGTTCTTGAGTGTGGATGTGGATAGCTTTCACCCAAGATGCCAGAATAAAATAAATTATGTGACTCTTCAGCACCCTTTTCCATTCCCTTCTCTACTACCAATGAAATCATGCCCTGTGTTGTACTTTGTCATCCTCTCAATGCAACCTTCCTCATTTTCATCTTGTTACTTTAGAGCCTCCCCCTGCCACTCCACCCCTCCATCCCAATGCCATGGACTTCTTCCACTTAAGATAAAAAAAAGTACTCTGGCATATTCTTCTGAGACCATAGCTTCTGAACAAAAATTATTAACTGTTCCTTTAAACACTTGAGATAAAATTTTCTTTTACAGATTTTTTGGGGTACAAAAGTCTCTCTCACATAACTGACCTGAAATTTAATGCGATAAAAATTGGACCTTGATCCATGTCAACAAAAATGCTTCTGCTAAAGCCATCACAAGCTCCTTAATACAGTCCATGCTCTACTAGAATCTCCTGCTATGTGGCCATCATAACTTGGTGTGTATTGTTGGCTACATAGTAATTCTGCATATTCAGGGTAATTGTTAGAGACTTTCAGATATTTAAAACTATTATTGACTCAGTGTTTGTCCAAACAAAAAATATTTAGAAACGTCCAGAAAGAGAAAAGCAGAGTGTACTTGGGAGAGGTCCAAGAGGGATAACTGCTTCTTCCACACATAGCGTGTGAGTGGGAACTCCCATGAGATAATGCCACTAGAAAAGCCATATTAAGTCCAAAACTTTTCTCTGATCCCAGCAGATGTCAGAATGACACAATTTCTTCTCTGGAAGCCTAATAAACCAGTATGAATTTATTGACCTGACTTGACATGGGTACTCACAAAGATGTTCATTTTCTCTTAACTAATCATAGCAAACACTTCTTGCTGCACCTACATACTCCAGACAAGGGAAATGACCTGTGACTAGGTTCTAAGAAAAAAGGCACCTAGCTCTCTAGTGCCAGTTCTGCTGGATTTCAAGACACGTTTTCTTACCTTGGTTTCATAATTTAGGCCCCTGTTTGCAGGCCTGTTACAAGAACTAAGAACTATTTTTTGTTTCTGGTAATTGCTTGCAATATAGTTGACAGACATATCCCACCCAGTCTTCAGTGCTACTGGGCAATCGTTACCACGTCAGATGATACAACAACTCATTCTGAAACAAGGAGTAGGAGACACTAACTTTAGCTCCCTTACTGGTAGCATGTTGCTCTGGACAAGCAACAGCTCACCAACACTGGTGATCATTGATATAAGTCCTGAAGCCTGACTTTGGCTTTGGCCAAAAAGGAGTATTGAATAAGAGAAAAAGAGCCTGACATCAGGAAGCTGGCCTAGCAATATCTTTTAGACCTTAGTGTTGCCAGGAGCAGACCTGGCCCTCACAGCTGGGTAGTAATGTTCTTCTGTTGAGCATAAATAATTCCACAAATTGCCAGCATACTGTGGAGGATTGGGACAAAAAGGAACCACTCCACAGTCATGTCTGAACTCAAGTAGAAACATGAATATTGTCCAAATCACACAATATGCTTTTTAACTGTATATTTCTATATGACTTCTCCCTTTTCTTCTAGGCAGTTTTATTTTTTTTAAACTGGTGAAATGGAGTGGGGGAACAGATTAGGATTAGAATTATTACAGTAGGTACTTAAATGGAAAAAAAAATTCAGCTTTTGACATGAAACACAGGATCCTTTCATCCTTCCCACAAAGCAAACATCTTAAATATCAGGATTTGTTGGGCCAGAAAGTGTTTTCTACCTTTGGAGGGCCCTGATTATCAATTTTCTTCCACAGTAGAGAAGATACCCTTTTGCTTATGGTCACTAGAATAGGATAGGAGATGATAATTCACAGTGAAGGGAAGAAAAACTCAACAAGGAGAGTTAACATCCATGAGTAGAAGGATAAGAAGTGGAATAAAGGAAACTTTGAAGACTGCTGCTTTCATGTTCATAAATGGAAGTTAAAGGAAGAATGATGAAGAGGGAGTAATGGGTTCGATGCCTGAGATCTTTTCCTGAGCTGATGTTGGATCTAGCAGTGGGGGCCAGGTTTTCTTGAGCTTAACCACCTGGGTATGCAGCATCCCAAGAACAAGGGGGCTGGGCAGGCTTCTGAGGGCACACTGGGTAAAGTCTGTAGCCTCTATTTCTGCATGGGGCCATTGTCAACATGGCATGAGGCCACAGTGCTGCTGGTGAGGGCAGAAGAGCTGAGGGAGGTCACAGGCATATGTATCTTTCTTCTTAGATCCCCAGCTACTTCTCAGAATGCCTTTACCCCAGTCTGGGGTGGTCCCAACTAAGAAACTTTCATAGTGTTGTCCTGTTAGAAGAAGAGGGAGCTTGAGTTGAGTATGGCATGGGTGGGACCCAGGTGTCCCCATCCCCCTTACTCTCTTCCCCAAAGAGGGGACAGAGAAATGGTTGACAGAATGGTAGAGGGTTCTGCCAGAGGGTGTTCCTCTGGTCAGGCAAAGGGGTTGTGTTCTGGAAAGCTGAAAAGTGACCACATGAGCCGTAATCACATGAGAGTCATGGTAGTATTCTTGGAGAGGGAGGGTTTCACAGTACCGTCATGGGTCTAGTCAGAATTGATGAATAATGGACACTGCTCAATTTTGCTGGCCTCAGATGTCAGCACCTGATGGCAGCAGGATGACTTCTGTATCAGAGACAAACACCACTGACTCTAAATGTGTTTGTGAAAGTCTCTATCTGCCCCCCTAATATCTTCACCAAGAAGGAGAATCAAGGAAGCCTCTGAGGTGTTGGTTATATTCTCTTTTGTGATCTAGAGGCAGATTGTGTAGGTGTGCTCAAATTGAGGAAATTCACCCAGATGTACACTATGACTTATATGTAGTTCTGTATATATTATACTTAAAATGATTTAAAAAATCTAAGTCATCTGCACTCTACCCCATAAAATGAGATACACACACACACACACACAAACACACACCCCAGCAGTTTGTGAGAATCAAAGTCAATTACTGAGAAATAAAAACTGCACCATTTTTATGCACATTTGAGATTAATGTGAGCAAAAATGTGACTTTACTTCCTGTGCTTTTGTGTAAAAAGTGAAACAAAGGTCAGTGAAACTGGAAAATTTCCAAAATATGATGGCAGTGACAACATAAGGGAAAACTCAAGCTGACTTGATAGTTAATTTTAGAGCATTATTAGCCAAAGTTCTCTACATTTCAAGCTATAGCAGTTTAAGAACAGGTTTAGGCATTGTTGCATCTGTATTTATAGATGGATTATTTGTTGAAACAAATTTTGTATATATTTAAAGATATTTTATTATATTTTTGGAAGCATCACATACTTCATTATATTTTCAGATATGTGAAGCCAGCTTTAACTACAACCTTCCTTGAACTTACCCTGAAACTTTTCTGACAGACTAGAATTCAACAAGGTGTAGTGGAAAGCACTTATGATTAGAGCAAAGATGACCTGAGTTGGAGAGAACCTTAGATGAATTATATGACTTCTTGGGCTGAGATATATAATTCTGACTCTTAACTATGTGATATTAGGTCAAATTTCACAGGTTAATGGCCTAATCCTCTACAAAAATGCTCTTACTTCAGTCCCAAGCTCAAGGATTCCCAGGCCACTCACACTTCTGACCAAAAGGGTATAAATTCAAGGGTTCTTTTACCTCATAAAGTTCTATAATTTGCTAGAACACCTCACAGAACTCAGAGAAAGGCTATACTTATAATTCATTACAGTTTTATCATAAAGGAACAGCCAAATGAAGAGATACCAAACGTGATGCCTGGGAGACCCCAAATGTGAAACTTCTTCTCAAGACACCTCACCTTCCTGGCACATTGATGTATGATCTCTAACCAGAGAAGTTCTTGAGATTCAGGTAGCTAGGTTTTTTATTAGAATTGCATTATGTAGGTATGATTTATTGAATCATTGGTCTCATGTTTGAATGCAGTCCATCTCCCCTTCCCTCCCAGGAGTTTGGGATATTATCTGACTTCTAATAACACAGTTGGTCTTTCCAGCATGGTCAGTCCCCCTCCTGAAACTATCTAGGGATCCATGATGAGTCGCCTCACTAACATAAACCCAGGTGTTGCCCAAGGAGCTCCCACCACGAACGACAAAGATGCTCCTATTACTCAAGAAATTTCAAAGTTTTAGGAGCTCCTTCCCAGGAACCAGGTCAAAGACCAGCCAAATTCTTTGTTATATAACAGGCTATTTGCCCACAAAGTGTTGATGTGAGGATTCTAAGAAATGAGGAATTGCAGGACACAGAACACATTTTCATGATTCTAGATCCATCTTGAGAAATGAAAAGAAACACATGTTCTCCTTGCTGCCTCTCCCTTTTAGTATCCATAGTCCTCCCCTACACTTGCTTTTTTCTCCCACTCATCACACACACCTTAAAAAGAAGACAAGCTTTAGATGGCTTCTTCTGGCATTGGCCACGTGGTTAATACACTTCTGCATAACATGCCTGATATCTTTTACTTCTTGCTAAATTATTTTAAAAGACATTTGTCTTCAGAGGAAAGAGTTCAAATACTGTTAATTAGAATATTATTTAGAAGTAATTAGATATTCTTAGAATCACGAGTTTTGAGTAACATAAGAAGCTTCAGGTATAATTTCCATAATGGAGTATCCTGTCTTGATCAAGAATCAGATGGAGAGCATACCTTTTAAGATGACAAATGATAACGTTTTGGTTTGCTGTCATGGCAGATTTTTATCTACCTTCAAGTGGCTTTATTCAAGAATAAAGACAGGTTTATACTAGCTAAATGTATTGAAAGCCCTTTCAGTAACCAGCCAGGTACCATGAGACATGTTTACTTTGTGTCAGAAAAGAGGGAAGAACAAGACATTCTTTCCATCCCTGAGTCTAAGTGGTTTTGCATGTGACAGTGTCACCAAACCTGGGTTTCTCTTTGAAATGGCAATGCAGGGACTAAATATTTATTTCTCTCAGTACTTTTCATGGGATAATTCAGGTTGGTATTTTCAGAACTCAGGTTGTTTCAAAGTGGATGGTACCGAAAGACAAAAGAAGGGAGATATTTTGGTCACTGTTGGTGTTGTTTGGTGGCATTACACGATCAGAGGAGGTGGTTGATAACCAGTAAAATTCTTCAATTTAATAGGGACCTAGAATTTTCAGAGTTCTATAATTCTCCCTTTGAGAATTAGGGTATAATATTCTAAGGAGGTGATAGTACCTTGAAGTTTTTCTGTAGAGAAAGTTTTCCATAAAAACATAGGATGTGTAACTAAAATATAATTTATTTTGTTTGTAGAGCTTTTCTTAACTTTTTATGGCATGAATTTGTTTTTCTAGTAAAACAAGGCTATCCTTTTATCCAGTTAAGCATGTTTTTATAGGTCTCTTACAAAAAATGCAAGATTTCTGCAAACTGTCCAACACAGAAGGCCCTTTTATGAGGAAAAAAGTCAGTAATAGTTGTGGTGAGAAACTCTCTTCCCACACTGTGGGAATTTTCCAGTTGGTACCACTTAAAAGTTCCTGTGGGTTTAAAGGGTTAATATTAATGAACTAGTGAGAACTGCCATCTCCCAAGGTCTAGTGAGTTATAAAGGTTTCTTTTGAGGGGTGGGAGGGGGTGGTTTTATTTGTACTAAAGACTTTTAATTTTATGTTCATAGTTTCAGTGTACTTTTTCATCACTCAAAAATATGTAATAAATATAGCTCCTTCTTAGAGGAGACAAAAGAAAATGAATGAATGCTGGTGAAAAGTGATAATTTTAGGTTGAAAAGAGCATTATTGCCTTGTTCAGTGCTATATGAATTATTCATAAAAAAGAGAAAGAAGATGGGGCTTAGGGACACAACATTTATTAAAGAGTCATGGTGTTAAAAGTACAGAAGAATTAAAAGTTAGAGATAAAGGAGTTTTTAAATTCAGGTATCCCTTATAGTCTTTGACAACCAAATGAGGGCTGAGTAAAGAAGAATTGGCACGTGTGCAGTTCTGTTGCTTGGATGGGTGTGCATGGGACTATCAGTTAGGCTTGATGCTGCAGTTTCTACTGCAGCATTTACTCAGTTTTCAGCTCCTAACTTCTTTGACTGCCTTTCCTCAGCCTTGAAATATACTTTGCTTTGCTTTGATTTCTCTCTGTCTCCCAGTTTCTCTATTTTTCTCTTTCTCAATCTTTCTTAATCTATATTCTAAACAGTCAATGAATATACTCTTCACATTATCGGTTTCTATATACATATTTGAAGAAATTTTTAAATCTGACAGTACCAAGTTTTGATGAGAATATAAACTTTAACAATTTGGCATATTGTATAAGGTGAAAATTTGCATTTTGTTTTTTAATCCCTCTCCAGTGATTTTCTTATTGGTAAAAGGGAGTTAATAATGTATCTTCTTCATAGAATTCATAGGTTTAAATGTTAGTAACCATAAAACAAATAGACTAATAAAAGTTACCTGTTATTACCATCAGCAGCAGTAGTTGCAGTAATGGTGGTTGTATCTTTACTATTATTGCTAATGATGTACTACAGGAAACTTGCACATATCCCCAAGGACAACTGTAACACCATTGTTTATCATAACAAATATTTTTGAAACAATTTACTTATCAAATGAAAAAAGTTGGTAAATAAAAGTTATATTCATATAATGGAATACTGTACAATCAGTACATGTATCAACAGGGGTAAATCTCAAAAATATGTCATTGATTAAAAAACAGCTTTCAGAAAAACAAAGTATGATACCAGTTATACTTAGGCTAAGATATGCAGCAATATTGTATATACTGTAAAAGGAAGAATTACAAATATTTTAAAATCTTAAAGAAGATATGAAAATAATAATCCCTAAAATTCAAGATTGTTGATATCTCTGATGGGGAGGGAAGGGCCTGTAATCAGAGACGGGAATGTCAATTGGATTGCTGTTTTATTTCTTACATTGGGTGTTCACTGTATCATTCCTTACTTCTTTTGCTGTATCTTAAATATTGTTCCAAAATAAATTAGCAAAAAGCAACAGAAAGGAAAAAATTAGTGAATCTAGTGTTTATGCATTTCCTGCGATTAATAGTTATTTCTTAACATAGTAAGGCTCTGTAAAGTGATAATCAGAAGTGTTCATACATGGAAGTCTGGATGGAGCTTGAGCCTCTGCTAAGATTGGAAAGAAACCACACATGCTACTGAGATTGGAAGGAAGTCCCACATTCACCAGTGAACACTCATAGCTTTACAGAAGACTGGGCAGTTGACTTCAGAACCGGGATATGATTAGCTTTTCCAATAAAAGTGAGCTAAATTGTGTTTTTTATGTTAAATTTTACAGATCCACTCTTCTTCACTGGCCCTATGGTAGGTTTTGTCTATTTATATCTAAACTGTTTTTACACTGTTGTCTGGATGCCCTTTATCATGCCCATGTCAGCACTTACTAACATGTTTACATTTCTAGAGGGTGATATTCTGTCTGAAGCACATATCAAAGCCCATTTGCTTATTCAAAAGTATTTACTGATAGTCTGTTATGTGCCAAACATTGCTAGATACTGACTCAGCTCTTTTAAATTGAGTGTTTGATGAATGATATTTAAATCTATTTTTCTGAATATTAATTACCTAAATGATAGATGTTATTTAGGTGCCCCAGAAAAATGGGGATGTTCTGAGGGTCCTCTCTCTGATGCTTGATGCCTTCCATCCTCACCAGGTGCTCCCTGACCCCCCAAATGGTGTTTAGCCTGTTTCTGAAAGACCCAATGAAGACCAAAGCATTTTAAATTATGTTTAGGTTACCCATTATTATTATGAAAAATATAAAATTTTTACATTTTTACTAGGAAAAAGTGAGAGATTAGCTTAGTTTTTCATTTAGCATCAGTCACAGTGTTGATTTTAAAGCAGTTTTAAAGAGTTAAAGTGGTGGCTTAACAACAGTCCAGAGAAGTAGACATGGGACCATGCTGTGTCTTGAAGTCTTTTAAATGACTAACAGCTTCTGCCACACCAAGGTGCTGTCACATGATGGCCAGAGGGTTTTCTGTGGTGGAAATTCCCCCTTGGAAGATCTCTGCAGTAACGGATTTCTGCAGACATGGCACATAGTGATTTGTTTTTACTTCAATCAGTTCATTCACAACTTCTATCCTTGGCACAGCATCAATGTCCTTTTATTTGCATTTACCCACAGAGTTTATGATAATAATGATATTATATATATATATATATATATATTTACTGCAGATCAGATTAACTCAAGTATTGCCATATGACAAGTTCTGTATTAAGTACCTTAAGTTGTTCTAGCTCAATCAGCCTAAGACCACCAGTGACAAGCCTCTAATCTTACTAAGTCAGGTTACTGAGTCATTGCAACATTGCAATGAGGAAGGACACACACCAGAGGAAGTGTGGTACCTCTTACCAAAGAAATGAAAACATGCGGTCATTGCAGGATTTCGGAGAAGGGTGGAGTTTACGTGAAATTTAACTGAAGTGCCATTTTGATGGATTCAAAGCAAAGCCAGTCTGTGTGTAAGGGATCAGCATTCCATCTGGACACAAAGGGAACCCAGGGTTCTTTTCCTTTGAAACAGTAAAGTTAAAGTAGATGTGAAATAGCATGGTCAGCAGTCCCTTGTTTGAAGGTCTCACAGGAGTCGGAAGTCCAGCCTGTTTTCTGTGTCAAAGTGACTTAGATTCTCCATGTAAAAGCGGGTTGCTTTTGTGAGAAGCCTCTAGGAGCAGAAACTAGCCTGGCTGACAGCCAGCAAAGTAACAGAACATTGGTCTTGTAACTGCAAGGAACCGAATTCAACCAACAACCTAAGTGAGCTTCGGAACATCTTCCCCAAAGCCTCCAGTGAGGAGCACAGCAGTATCAACATCCGGGTGTTTTTTGAAAATTTTATTTTATTAATTATGCTATTACAGTTGCCCCAGTTTTTCCCTCTTTGCCCCGAGCCTCCACCCAGCACCCCTGCTCCCTCAGGCCATCCCCATGTCATTGCTCATGTCCATGGGTCATGCATATGTTCTTTGGCTACTCCATTTCCTATACTGTACTTTATATCTCCATGGCTAGTCTGTAACTACTTATTTGTACTTTTTAATCCCCTCACTCTTCACCCATTCCTCCACAGCCGCCCCGCCCCACCCAGTGCTGCTTTAAAAACACCTGAGACGTGTCCTAGTGGTTTGTGTCTAGCTCCCCTTATCCCACTTACTCCAGGGCTGACACAAACCTCTGCTCTGAGTGTGTAGAGTGTCCCCTCTCTTTGTGTGGGTGATTTTTTTCTGTACGTGGGTCTGTTTATGGGCTTGGCCTTTCCCAAGCGCTGGGAATGTTGGTTGACATTACAGTGTGTGTGGCCTGTGTATAATCTGCCAGTGTCAGGACTGCCTACACTTGCCACCAATTGCAAGTTTCATTTAATTCCTCCCCCACATCTGAAGACTCAGGGCTCTTTGCTTCCCCCGCATATTTAAACAGTGGTCTTTTTTGTTGTTTACCTTCTCATGGTGCTGTGGACCCGCTCTTTGGAGCCTCAGAGAACCACCCTGTGACAGTGCCTTAGGTAGCACAACTCCCCAGGTGGAGCTGGGCTCATTAGCAGGCTCGTCTGGCCCCTCTGCACAGGGCAGACATTGCAGTAGATGGATAGGCAGAATGAGATCAGAACTGAATGGTGTCCCAAATTGTCTAACTTTGCTGCTGGCAGAAAGGTCCCACACTTGACCCCAAGCAACAGCCTGCAAATTGGCCTTCAGAGTCTCGTTGGTGGCTCAGAAAAGAACCGAACACTGCAATTAAGGTTGGACCAGGCATTCAATTATCCCTGCGCCCTTTCGATGGCACCATCCACTCCAGAGTGATGGCACTCCCCCCAGTAGCCACAGAGGGCAGCCCCAGCTCTGATTGCTCTGCTTGGAGGGACAGGTTTTTATTTGAGCCTTGGATTCTTTTTTTTTTTTTTAATGAGTTACTTTTCAGGCAGTTGTTAAATGGCCCTTATTCTTATTCTAGGCTGTGAAGGTAAACCCTTCCTTCTTCAAATATGGAGAGGGAAACAGGAAGGCCCAGTGTGAGTACCAGAGATTTGTATTCATATTCGTCCTTTGAGGGTTCATTCATTCCTTAAGTTATTAAAATAGTATTTATTGAGCCCTGGTCAGATGGCTTAGTGGGTTGGAGTATCATCCTGTGCATCAAAGTTTGCAGGCATGATCCTTGGTCAGAGCATATACCTAGGTTGCAGGTTCAATCCCTGGTCTGGGTGCATGTGGGAGACAATTGATCAATGTTTCTCTTTCACATCAATGTTTCTCTCTTTCTCTCTCTCTCAGATCAATGAATACTTGGGTAAGGATTTAAAAGTTTATTTATTTATTTGTTTATTTATTTATTTATAGCATGTGGTGTGAGTAACTCTTCTAGGTACACTGTGCTATTCATCAGTAAATATAACAAAGACCCTACCCTCCTGGGTCTTAGATGTATTAAGACACATTCAAAAGGAACTACTTCCCATTGCCACACCCACATTCTTAGGACCAAAAGCAGGGCCATATCCTCTATGCCGAGTCCAGCATCCATTAATACTCAGTGACATAACCCTGGCATCTCCAGCAGCTCACTACACCAAAAGGCTGAGTGGAGGGCAGCTCCCATGCCCAGGTGTTGGGCTACACTGGAACACCTTTGGTGGCACACACTTCATGTGTTGACTACCTGTCCTTTCAGTTTGGCAAGTCATGGAGGACAGTTTGGAGCCTGATGTCAGGGTTCCACCTCAGCTCCTCTTCAGTTTTCTGCTGCAGTTTCTTTTTTTTTTCCCTCTAAATGGAAAAGGCTGCTCGGCCTTCCCTTAAGCACACTATGGACATGGGCGAGTTAATGACCCTCATCCAATGGTCAACCAGCACTCAACCACAAATAGGGCTGGTGGATAAATGCTCTAGCTTCCATCAAAGGAAAACTTCATAGGCTTGTTCTGTGTCCCCAGAGTCTCAGTTGCCATCACAATGACAGCTCAATCATGCACAGTTTTCAGCTTCTCTCTCTGCTCTGTCGCATGCTCTCTGGTCCCTCACTCCTGCTTCATGGAATCACTGACTAATAAACTGCACTCGAGCTCATGTCTCAGATACTACTTCTATGGGAACTCAAACCAAGGCACCTCTGTCATCTGTCTTCTCAAGGAGGCTCATTTGAAGGCAATCTAAAGAGTGGTGGAGACAATAACAATAACAGCTACCATAGTGTAAGAACTGACCTTACCCATGTGAGATCTTCCAGCCGGGCAGGTACTATCTAAGCCTGGGAACAGTCTGACATCTTTCATTGTCACAGCTACTCTGTGGGGTGAGTATCATTTTTACCCTCATGTGAAATGTGAGAAAACAGAGACACAAAGTGATTGGGTAATCTGTCCAGGGTCACCCAGTTATAAGGCAAAGAACTGAGATTTAATTAAAGGCAGACTGTCTCTAGAGTCTACTACCACATTAAATTTCTCATTTAAAGGAATTACAGATCCCCAAACTCAAGAGTCAAAAGGCTATGGTTCTTTTACAAGTCAACGAATTAGCTTGTGCTGGTGCCAGGAGAGGGGCCTCCAGTGCCAATGAGGAAAAGGTGGCAGATTTGTAATTTCAAAGGTTTCTCTATCTGCCTATCTATCTACTACCTAACACCTCATGTGCTCTATGTATAATGTGATAACCACCCCTTTTTAATTGGGGGTTTGTTACCATCATAGATGTGATGGAAGTGATGTCATGTTGAGTTCTGAGGCTGGGTCAGGAAAGGTGATGGGCTTTTACCTGGTGCATTCTTCCTCCCCCCCATCCCCCCACCCCTCAACAGGAGACTTGGGAATCCTGAATCATGTGTAAGAAGTCTGGCCACCTGAGCACCACATTTGTGAGAACTTGTAGAGGGACCACATAGAGACTGAGTTGTCCAAGGAGTTGCCCAGCTACGCCAGCCTGCACCTGTTTGGGATGGCCCCAGAGTCAGCCACCAGCTGCCTGTAACTCCATGAGAAACCTGAGACAGAACTGCTCAGCTGAGATGCTCCCAAACTCCTGACCCACAGAAACCATGAGTTAATCAATGTTTTTTTTTGTTGTTGTTATTGTTTTTGTTTTTATTTTTTGCTTTAAGCCACAAAGATTTGGTGTGACTTGTTATATAGCGTTCAATAACTAATACAGAAAGTTCCACACAGTCAATATTCATTATGGTCTTTACTAATTACAACCCCTTTTGACTGCATGTTTAAGATTTTTGTAATAATAATACTAGCTAACTTATATTGTGATCTTGGTATGTGTCAGGCACTAAGTGCATTGCTGAATTAACTAATTTCACAACAACCCCATAATCTCATACAGTGTGAAATAAGATGCAGAGCTAAAAAATCAAATATATGCATTACTCCATCAAATCCAAAGTCACACAGAGTTCACACAGAATCATTTTTGAACTATGCCAGGGCTCTATAATAAAATTGTCTATGTACAAGCACTGCCACTTGGAAAGGAGAAAATGACATCAATATCCCTAATTTTGGTGACAATTTAAATAAAATAAAAATAAAATTATCCAGAAATGTTGACCAGAATCTATCTTACAAATGAATGTTGGCATATTTTTAATGAATAAGACTGGCTCCACATTTAATGTGCTGTTGTAAAGACAAACCTTGTGCAATTCAGAAATCATTATTCAACACCCACTTAATAAAGCCAAACATTTGCCTTTGGGACCAAAACATAATTCATTATAAGAGATCAAAAGAAAATTAAAATAATTATAGTATTTATTGATCACTTAGTAGGTGCTTTTATCATCATTTTATCATGTAATTCTCCCAAGAATTTTGGATGTTATTGATCTCATTTTACAGATGAAGGTAAAGAGCTTGCCCAGGGTCCTGGAGCTAGGCAGTGGCTGAGCTGGGACTGATCCCAAACTGGAGAGATGTCGACCAATTTCTTCGAGTGCTGCCTTTGCCCTCTGCTTCCTAGAGGCAGGAGTCAGTGGACTGTGCCAACATTTCACATTTGTAAATTGAGTTTTCTCATTCACTGGGAGCTGTTTGAATGGTTTTTACACCCATGGGAAGAGAGCAAGAAAGATGATTTAAGCAGATACTGTCTTTCTTTATTTCTGCTGCTGACAAGTTTGATCTCTTTAACCCTTATTGAGGAGACAGATTTCCTTTTCACCCTTTTGTCTCCCTATCTAGAATTCTCCTCATCAATCTTACTCCAACCAACTCCCCATCTACCTGGTTCCTTTACAACTCTGTTGAAGACTCAGCACCTCTGGGGGCCCTCGCAGACCCCTCCACATTGCACTGACCACTCCTTGCTTTCTGTACAATGCCAGAGCAGCCCATTTTTGACCTTCTGCACCACTGTCCGGGCAGCTACTTGAAGGCAGAGACTATGTCGGATTTGCTCTGGCTTCTTCAGGGACCAGCTCAGTTTCTAGTACATAATAGGTGCCTAGAATGCAGTTGTAGACTAAATAGATAAAAATTAGTTTTTAAATAAAAGACATTGTATATTATATGACTTCATACTTACACTGTATAACTGTGTCCGGTGCATAGCAAGTGCTCCAAGTGTCTGTGAAATGAAGTGGCTCTGCAGATTAGAGGCTTTAGCCAGAGTCCCAAGCAGTAGCAGTTTTATGGAAAGCTGTAAGCTTAAGTATTCCCAAAATTAAGATATTTCTTTCAAAGCATCTTTAAGAAAAGAAATGCCCTTGTATTCCAGAGAGAAAAAAGATATTTTCATTTTATGACTAATGAGGGATAAGACGTCCTTTTGGCTTTTTCCCATTTGAAAGCCAACACATTCCCCTACAGCATTGACCTACCAGTTATTTGGAAGTAAAATTAAGCTTATAGCTATATCTCTATTTCTTTAGCCTTTATTTCTCATTGAAAAAGGAATTTGGATTCCCATGCTTTCATACAGACACACCCAGTGAAAAGCCCTGAGACTAAAAATCAACCTTCTTAAGTAGAGGGCAGGGAAAGAAAGAGGCTGGCCACTCTAGCCTGGTGATGATCAGAGTTTATTATTCGTGGAAGCTTACATATGAGGCATGTCTTGCATGACTGTAAGATGAAATGGATCCCCACATGCCACTTAGCAGGTGCCAAAATATTATACATGGTAAAAGGGGGGAATAATCACAGGTACTAATATGTGAATGCTACCAGGCACAGGAAATGAATTTTACACACTTGACCAGGTCAAGACAGCTTATTCCAGGAACGAGCACATAGCAAGAGGCAAAGGAGGGTTGCTGGTTTACATTGTAATGAACATCAATTATGATTGGACAGTCTCTCAGAGGGGTTTGTGTAAAAGCAAGCTCTGTCTAGCTTAGGTCCAGCTTGTGGGACAGAAAGCAATCACATCATGGAACAGTCTTTCCTCCATATCACATTCGAACTCCCAGGCAACTGGAGGTTTAGTATGAGGAAGAGGTAGCCACATGGACCAGATGGAATATGTTTACTCAACTTTATTGCCATGACAACTTGGCTGGTGTCAGATCATTCAAGAATAATGCTTGTGATAGTCACAGGCCAGGGAGTGACCACCTTGTCCAGTCTTCTCATTACATAATTGAGGGTGATGGAGACCCAGGAAGGTGAAGTTTCTTGGTCACAGTTTCACAGTTCATGGCAGAGTTAGAACTAGATACCAGTTCCCTAGAGTCTAAGTGTCATTCTCATTTTCAACACACTATTATTGTCCATAAAGTATTGAATGAATTTACTACAGATTTATTGGGAATAATGGCAGTGCGTCTCACCTCTACTTTTTTTTTTATATATATATCATGGAATGAGCTATACATATCCTGGGCTTAGCCGAACCATGGGTCTCCCCAGAACAACACATGAGGATCCCCATCACCTCCAAGCAGTGTATACAAGAAGAGCAGGGCCCCTAGGCACCTGCTTTTCTGCTCATTAAAGAATTTTCTCAAGTTCAACACGGTCAAATTCTAGCTTAGTCATAATCGTGACTAAACATAGTCACGTGGAATCATGTGGTATACCTAGACATTGCCTACCCAGAAGGATGGGCTGATACTGGCAGAGAAAGGGCATATTGGATGCCCTGAAGCTTTCTATTTGAAACACATTGAAAGTCCATATTTAACTAAGACTCCCAGGTGTCAAGTCTATTTTTTTGCTTTCTACTTTCAGGGCACAGTTTCCTTTTTGCTTTTTAAAAAGCCCGCCTTTAATCCTTCCCCAGTTCTCTATCTGTTAAAGTTCTTTGATGGCAAAGTTGGTTAACCCACTTTGGCTGACTGAAGAGGAAGTAATTCTGTGGTAAGCTCAGAGGGCCTTCTAGGCAGATGGAGGCTGTGAGGTGCTAGCAGGAGCAGTGCAGTCGGGGGACTATCCCAGGACCAAGCACTATTGGTGTAAGGTCCCTCATCTTTGTTCAGGTTCACACTCCAGGTTGAGACTATCTGGCAGATCTGGCATGAGTCCCTTGATTCAAGTGAATGATTCTAAGCTCAGATAATATCCCATCTTAGCTTGTGTTCCCTGAAAAGCAGACCATGAGATAATAATTCAAGTACAACTAATATATTTGGGAGGTGAGGGTGGTGGGAAGGTGAGACAGGGAAGGGAAGGCAACTGGGTGCCTAACCAAGTCAGCTGCCACATTAGGCATCTGAGGCTTAAAACCACAGGGGAACTCAGAACCTGCATGGAACCCATGCTGTAGAGCATCCCACCCAAGGACGAAGGGAGCTGGGATTCCTGTCCATTGGATCTCTTCAGTGATTGTTTGAGAGCTGTTGGGAGCAGGTGGTAGGAGTCCATCCTCAGGCACTTAGGAAATGCCACAGGTAGGAGCAAAGTGATGTGAAAAAGAGAAACAGGTTGGCAGCTGGAAATCAAGCTAACATAGCATATTAATTTCTACCATTTCCCTATTAATTTCCAGATTACCACAAACTTAGAGGCAAAAGATACAAATTTCTATATTGGAGGTTAGAAGTCTAAAATCAAGGGGATGTAGGCTGCATTCTTTTTGGAGGTTTCAGGGAAGGATCCACTTCCTTGCCTTTCCAGCTTCCAGCAGCTCCCTCAATTCCTGGGCTCTCAGCTCTTCCCTCCATCTTCAAAGCCAGCAAAGCAGCATCGGCTCCCTCTCACTCTGCCTCTCTCTCCTTCATGGGGCTCTCTTCTCCTCTCCAACCCACTTGTTTCCCTCTTATAAGGACCCTGTTATTACATGGGGCCACCAGGATATTGCAGGAGAACCTTCCCATCTCAAGGTCCTTAAGTTAATCACCCCTGCTAAGTCCCTATCTCCTATGTAAGATAATATATTCACAGGTTCCAGAAATTAGGATGTGACCATCTCTGAGGGACAGTTATTCAGCATACCACACAGGATAAGGCTTCAGGCTGACAGCCTTTATCTGGGGGGACAAGTGGGGCCGGAGGGGAAGGTATGTGTCCTTCCTTGACCAGCCAAAGTAGGACACATACCTTCTATACAAAAATATTTTCTCCTTTTTTCATAGAAGTTGTCCTCCTTGTTCTTTCTCTTTGTTTTAAAACAAAGTCAGATGAAGGAAAATAAAAACCTTCATGTCTTTGATCTCAGACCCTTAGACTGTGAAACCCAAAAAAGACCCTGCCAGATTCTCAAAGTGATGCCCACACAGCTGAAAGCAGTCCAGACCACTTACATCCCCTCCTCTTGTCCAGTTCAGAGCGTGTTTGCCCCCAGTCCAGCCATCAATTCCAAACTGACAGCTTGACTCCCAGATCAAGTGCTTGTCACACAGATGACATAGGAGTTCCCTAAATATTTGTTGAAAGAAAGAAGGGGAGGATGCAGATAACGATGGAGCCGTGTGTGTGTGTGTGTGTGTGTGTGTGTGTATGCTCACATTCAGTTCCTCTGACATCATAGTAAACCCTGTATACAAATGAAGAGGTGCAGCTGACCCAGAGTCTCTATGCAGGAGTGGGGGGCCCTGAAATTTATTTCCAGTCATCCCTTGGCAGACATAATCAATCTCCTGTTCTTCCCAGGCTGCTGACATCCACAGTGCCGAGGGCGGGGGTCGGAATCCAGAGATCTTAACCCCTGACCCTTATTGCCCTTTGGTGCTGATCTTGCTCTAGCCCTCTGGCAGGAGCAGGGCCTGCCTGGAGGAAAGTCATGACCCCATCTTGGTGGCCTGATGGACCTCTTCCCAAAGGTCAGTATGTTCCGAGCAGCTGAGTTTCAGCTGCAGGGCAAAGTTATCATCCTGTGTTACTCTAGGGACACATTACAAGAATCATTCCCCCAAATGCCCTCCCTTGATAGAGTTCCCACAGTCGGAGAAAAGAAATCTGTCTCAATCAATTCCACTGGTTCTGGTGTCAGGTGCCTAAGCCCTTCCGAGGCTCCTGCACCATAGCTCCCAGCCACTCCTCAAACCTGATGGGCAGCTGCATTCCTGTTTAGGGAGCTAAATGAAACATGTCTAAGGTGTGTGTTTGTTTACAAACACAAAGCTGTGCTGTCCACTTATCAAATTTTGGCTAATGGTGGTTTTTCTAAATATAAGATTCCAGGTGGGGGGCACCCATGACCTTCCCCCAGAAAAATCACTGTTGTTCTCTTGCTGACCTTTTTTTGGTCCTGGCCCTAAGCTATTACATGGAAAAACCTGAGGAGTGAATGATTGAAACTAAAAGATATTTTTTTCAGTTACATTTTCTGTGGCAAATATCTTTCATTTTATTTTTCTTCTTATTAGGACTACCACAATACTTTACAATGTCAGCTAGACCTTTTGCTTTCAGGTTTGCGCTGCTCATTTGTCTAATGCAAAACTAAAAAGGAGGTGATTTAAGTCACTTTCCCAATGCCTCGCAGTAGGTCGGGTGCTGAGCCTGTGTCTTAGCCAAGCATCTTCACGCTGTCTCCTTAGGTGGCTTTAGAAAACGGCTTGACAATGCTTGGCCAACTGAGTGGCCTGGCAGAGGAGGCCCTTTATCCCAACACAAGGACATTTTTTTTCTCCTCAGTCTTGAGAAAGTACAGGTAGAGATGTTAGAGTGTAAGAGGGGCCAGTGTGTGGTCTTTGCTCTCAGTGCCTGCCTCAGCCAGCTGCCCCTGGGATTCCCCAAAGCTATTTCCGTCCTCTGTGGGGTGTTGCCAGAGGTACTGCATCCAACCTCAGCTTTCCCACTTACTGCATTTGTAAAAATTTAAGTGCATTTGAATGTGTTTTAGCTTGAACCTGGCCCACTTCTCCTGCCCAGGGGGATGAAACTCACAGGAGGATGTGGAATTTAAAGCATTGTCCTGCACACTGGCAGCTTTCAGGAAAAACACTGTAGCCAAGCCACATGTGTATAGCTGCCCCTTTAATGGCTCCCTCTGCTCTTGGGATACAGTGGGAGTCCTTTGTGTGGCCCAAGAGGCCCTGAAAACCCCAGTGAAATTCTGCTTCTTAACTCCCATCACACTTAATCTGCTTTGTCAGTGTCTATCTTGTCTGCTTGTTTTTAAGCTCTGGGAAGGAAGGGAACATGTTTGTCTCATTCACAGCTTTACCTCCAGGGCTTAGCAGTGCTCCTGACACATAGCAGGTGAGCAATTATTGTTTGTTGGAGGAGTGAATGGGGACAAATTACTTCTTTAGTGGACTGGAGTAGTAGACAAATGCCTGAAGTCAGGAGGATTTGGGGGAGCTCAGATCACTGGCCTGGGTCAGACTAGCTTTGTGGAAAGAGAATGAACTTAGAGGCTCTTGCTGTGCTAACTGTGTGTCCAAGGCTGCTTAGGGGAAAATGGTTTAATATGCCTGGAAGGAATGTAGAGGCTGAAGTTTCTTTCTGGTTGGTTTATCTAAGTGCATGTGGCAGAAGTGGTCACCACCTGTCTTCTAAGCAGATGTAGGTGGATGAAAATGGGTTTAGTGTCTTTCCTTTTCTTGGAACAGAGTTATGTCTAATCTCCTTTCTTGGGTATTTATGCTGGGATGGGCTCGAATCAGGTCATATTGCCTTCCACAGAGCTGCAGAAGCACATTCAGTGACAGCTCATACACTGGCTGACCCCCACCTTTCTAGGTGCCCATCTGCCTGCAGGCACCTAGATTCAAACTTCAACCACCAAAGCAGGGACACAGAGCCCTTCCAGGTTATGATCTACTTCAGATGTTCTCAGGGAAGCAGAAATGGGCCTATGACACCCAGGATCCATTAGATGGCTGTATTGCCTTTCTTATCAATAACACATTTCTCCTCCCAGAGCAGAGAGCTCTGCAGCTGAAGGCAGCTGCCTGCCCGCATGTCAAACAAACCCAGGAAGACCAGAGTGAGGCTTTGTATCTCAGACCTGCGTGGAGCACTGTGTGGTTCGAGTTTCATCCACGCTTCTCTGTCTGTGACTGTGAAGATGGGCTGGAATGTTCCTCTGGTACATAGCTGGGACCAAGCCTGTTGGCTTCCTGGTGACACGGAGACAGCATGGTCTGACGCTGAGGCACTGGGCTAGTTTGTCAGGAGGCCTGGATTTTGTCCCACCTCTTACGTTACCTGGAGATAGTGAGAATGCATTTCGTGTCCATAGCTCCTCCCTCCCTCTCCACCCTTGTCATGGTTCACTGGGCTGCAATATCTTGCCTGCTTCACTGGCTGTGGACTTGGTCCTGTGATTTGCTTTGGCCAATGGGAGGTGGACATGCCAGGATGCACGAACAAACTGGGCTCGAAGGGCCCTCACAGCTCAGTGCTCTTTTGCTTTTGTTAGCACCATGGGAAGGACTTGCCCTGGGAGGCTGCTAAAACATCCACAGGAGATGAGTCCAGCAGGACTACTGGCCAACCTGCATGCCTGTGAGGGAGAAACAAACTTTCGCCATTGCAAGTCAGAGTTGCGTGGTTGTTTGGCACTAGGCATTATTGCAGCAACAGCTGATAAATATAAAAACCTTCAAGTTCCTTAATTTTGCTTGGATTTAGTGGGATTTTATTTGGTCCGAGGTATGATTTGTGTGCAATAAAATGAATAGATCTTACAATTCTTACTATATTTAAGGAACTTTGACAGTGTTATACATGGCCACCCAAACAAGCTATTGAACATTTTCTGTCATTCCAGCAAATCCCTTTATATCCTGTCAGAGCGATTCTACCTTCCTCATGGAAGAGGCAACCACCTTCTGATATTTAACACTGTGGTTGAGTTTTACCTGTTCTTGGGTTTCGTATAGTATAGCTTCATTGATCCTGGCTTCTTTTGATTAACATAGTTTTTTTTAAAAGATTTATTTATGTTGTGTGCATAAATAGTTCATTCTCTTTACTGCAGAGTAGTATTTCATTGTATGGATACTGTACCACAATATACCACAATTTGTTTCTACATGTACCTGGTGATAACTGAGACAGGTTTACAGACAACTGTGCTATATCCAGGTTTAGAGTATTCTAAATAAACCTGCTTTGTGTGGACATGCTTTCAATTTCCCGCTGTATATATCTGGAAATGAAATACCTCGATTATAAGACAAATTGTTTTCCAAAGTGGTCAACCTCATTAGCTTTGATTAACAACGTATTATAATTCCAGTACCTTTACACTCCTGCCATCATTTGGTGTGTCCAATTTTAACCCTTCCAGTGGGTGTGTAGAGGCACTTTGCCATAGCTTTAATTTTCATTTCCCTGAAAAGTAATGGTGGTGAGCATCTTTTCATGAGCTTGTTGGCTATCACTATAACTTCTTTTATGTGTTTAAGTTTTTTGCCCATTTTTTAAAAATTGGATTTTTTGGCTTTATTATTTAGCTGTAAAAATTCTTTATGTGTTCTGGACACAAGTCCTTTATGCATCACAAATAGCCTCTCACAGATTGGCCTATCGATAATAGAGAACTGAAGGTTGAAATCTCTGACTATTATCGCAATTTGTCTATTTCTTCCTTTAGTTATATTAGCTTTTACTTCATGTTTTTTGAAGTTCTGTGATTCAATGCATCACTTATTTAGAATTGTTTGTCTTCTAGATATATTTCTTCTTTTACATTATAAAATCTTTTTTTCTCTTATAATACTGTCTGTCTTGAAGTTTGGCTGATATTAATATAGCCACTCCAGCTTTTATTTGCTTCTTGGTTATATTTTTCTTACTTTTATTTTCAACCAGTTTGTGTCTTTATATTTAAAGGGTCTTTTTAGATAGGAAATACCTCAGTTTTCTTATTTTGTCTGGTCAGATACTGTCTGTCTTTCAATCGTGTGGGACTTTCTTGTGCATTTAAATTTAATATAATTGTCATAGTGGGTTTATGACTACTATTTGATATTTATTTTTATTTTCTGTTTGCCCATCTGCCCATCCTTCCTTCACTTCTCCTTTCCTGCCTTCTTTTGGGTGAATCAAGTGTTTTTTTCAGAGCATTTTCTGTCATTCCAACAAATCCCTTTATATCCTGTCAGAGCGATTCTACCTTCCTCATGGAAGAGGCAACTACTTTCTGTTTTTTAACACTGTGGTTGAGTTTTACCTGTTCTTGGGTTTCATATAGTATAGCTTCTTTGAGCCTGGCTTCTTTTGATTAGCATAGTGTTTTTTTAAAGATTTATTTATGTTGTGTGCATAAATAGCATTCCATTTTATTTCATCTCTCAATTTTTCTTAGCTGTATCTCTTTCTATCATTTTTACTGGTTGAATTGGATTATAATAAACATTTTTAAATGATCACTGTTTATTTTTATACAATATATTCTTTCACACACACTATAAGAATTGATAATTTTATAGTTAAATTTGCTTCCTTCCTGCCCTCTATTCCCTTGCTGTCATTCATTCTTACCATTATATGCTATAAACCCTACAAAATACTTTTATTATTTTTATTTTAATCAATAGACTTTTAAAGAAATTTAATTATAATATGATAATTTTAAAAGTATTTTATGTTTATCCACATGTTTACCCTTTCTGGTATTTTTCATTCTTTACTAGAGATCCAAATTTCCTTCTGATATTTTTACACTGATATTCAGTGTGTAAAACATCTTTTATCTTCTCTTGTAATGTGGGTCCCTCTCTATAGAGAAGCCCCCCTCCTCCACCACTGTGCTAGGGATGAAAGCAGGCTTGATTCTTTTCTCTCCTAGGAAAAGATTGTTACTTTCTATATTTAGCTCATTTAGGTTTCTTTGTGTCCTCAGCTCTCTGATAGGTTTGAAAAAATGATTGTAAAAATTATCCCTTTTGCATTCTTGGTTAGGGTGGGAGTGACACTGTCTAGCCACATTTAAAATATGAAACAGAAGGTCAGAATTTAGTTTGTTTATTATTAAGTGAGAAGTTTAAACTCTATTCATTTATTCGATCAATAAACATTTCAGAGCAGCTACTGCAGAAGCTCAGCATCCAAATTATAGAGAAACATAAAGCTTTCCTTTTAGTAATTTCTTAGGATAAAGTTTTACATTTTTAATATGACCCTGAACATCCCATTTTTACATGCTATTTTATACTTTGCAATTTTCTATCTTGATGCTTGATAATTCTTAAGAATTTTTATGGTTTATGTTTCTGATTGATTCTCAGCTGCATAAAGGGATGGTCCACTCACTTTGAAATGGGTGATTTGTCCTTCCATGTGCAGCACTTCTCCCCACCCTCCCTTCTACCCTGGAAAAGCCTTTTCTCTCATGATCAATGACCATTCTTCCTTCCCTCTCCTGAAAGCACCCTGAGATAGCTCTTTACTCCATCTCGAAATCCAAACAGTCCCATCATTTGGACATGTGTATAAATATTTTTGGTTTATGCCTCATATTTAACTATTTTCAGGTTTGAATGTAGAAAGTAAATTTCTAGATACCCTTGCTGCTGCTTCTGAAGGGCTGGTGTTCATTTTGATTGGTTAGTATCTATGTATTACTTGTTATTAAATATTTTGTAAATCGCTTCAACAGAATTTTCATTGTTTTGCATGGTGCCTACCTCATAGTGTACAAGTTACTGACCAGAGAGTATCCAGCCATGTAATATGAAAGATAGAGACATTTATTGAAGAAAATACAAGATACAAGGAACATTGTACTTAGGACAATGATGCCTCAGCCCTCTTCAAAGTAGGCACCTTGAGACATCACACAGTTCTCCCAGTTGCCATCAGTTGCCCCCTTGTATTTTCCTGAATCTCATCCATAGTCTGAAATGTCTTCCCTTTCTAAGATGATTTTAGTTTTTGGAAAAGCCAGAAGCTGCAGGGTTCCAAATCTGGGCTGTAGTTGGGGCTGGATCACCTGGGTGATTTGATGTTTTGCCAAAAAACTATGCAGGAGATGTGATGCATGAGTGGGCACATTGTTCTGATGAAGCTACCAGTCACCAGTTGCTCATAGCTGTGGTCTTCTGAATCATCCAAATAATTTCTGTAGAGGAATGTTCAAGCTTAATGCAAAATTTGATGCAGATTTCGTTGCTCTACTTGCTCAGTCATTTTGAATGCCATGGCCACATAGTACACATGCTCACACAATGACGCCTACCATCCCCACTGACTAGTACAGAGAAGTCGTCATTGTTCACACATGCTCATTCCAGTCCACTCTCCTTGGCTGCCAGGTTACATTGAGGTAGTGCAAACTGTTCTCATTGTATTAACAATGGCTGTACCTTTTCAGGACAGGCCTTGTATATGCAATACATATTTGTTGAATAAGGCAAGTGTCTTCAGGATGTTTGCATGGGATGGCACAGGTTTTCCAGATGCTAGGTCTTGTTCTCTGCACTGGAATACAAAGAAAAGTGAGATACTCTCCCTGGTCTTAATTGGGATCCACACTTGTATGTCTGACTCCACATTCACCCATCCCTACATTTTGTTCTGGCCACTACTATGGACACCTGCTGCATACCAGTGTCTCCCAAATACATTTGCTATACCCCATAGCTCATGCTTTTCACAATTATTGCCAATACTCTCTGAATCTACTCTTCATCATTGGTGGGAAGGACCTGGAGAGTAAATACTCTTTATTTTGGAAGGCAGACAATTCTGGCACATTTACACAGCCCCACAGATGATTGCCAGTGGATAAAGCCCAGTTACTGCAGACAGTGTTGACCAGCTCATCTCTTAGATTGCTCTCCCCTTCTCTTATGTTTCATTCTTCCCAGCCGCCACTCCTTCCTATTCCTCGGAATCACTTCCCAAAGTAAGTTCCCTGAATGCAAGTGCCGTCTCTGCCTTTTGGGGGTCCTTAGCTAAGCTAACTGGTAAATAAGTAATCACAGTACAATCATCTGGACCATGAAAACCATAGACTTCTTTACCAAAAAATTACATTTGAATGAGTCTTTAAGGATGAGTAGAAGTAAGGCAGGCAGACAAGACTGATGAGGGCATTCCAGGCTGAGAGAACAGTTTAGAAAGGCAAGGATGGTAGGCAGACTCCAGGATGGCCCCCAGCCAGTGATCCCCACCTCTTGGAATTCACACCCTTATGTAGTCCCCTTTACCTCACCTATTGTCCCTGGTCTTAACTGGGATCCATACATGTATATTTGTTATATTGATACAGATACCAGGACTGATCTTTGTGACTTAAAGGATATGATGGAATTGATGGTACATCTCTTTTGAGACTGGGTTATAAAAGACTCCTACTTCCATCATGGGTTCTGTCCTTGGGTCACGTGCCGTGGGTGTACACAGCTGCCATGCCATAAGGACACTCAGGCTGCTTACAGAGAAGCCAGGTGGTGAGGAACTAAAGCATCTGGTCAACAGTTAGTAAGGAGCTATCAGCAATCACATGAGTGAGCTTAGAAGGTAGTGCGCGAGCTCCAGTCAGGCCTTCCGAAGACTGCAGCCCTTGGCCACCAGCTTGACTGCAACCTGCGTGGGACCTGAAACCAGACCACCTTGCTAAGCTGCTCCTGGTTTAAGACAAAAGATGTTTAGGATGATTCATTATATGTAGCAATAAAAAACCCGTGCAGAGAGGGATTATGAGAAAATGATGCACTTTGGAACTGCAAGTGGTTTTTTAGGTTCTTTCAACTCGAAAATAAAAGAAATGCATTGTCTTTGGAGACAGACTACCCAAAGTCCCTCTTCTGGCATGTACTAACTTTGTGATATGGGGCAATTTGCCTGGCTTCTAAGCTTTAATTTTCTCATCTGTAATATGGGAATAGAATTCATAACAATCTCATATAATTCATATAATTGTGAGAGTTAAATAAGATGGTGCATAGAAAACTGATATTCTTTTCCTTGCTCATGATAAACATACCGTAAATCTGAGCTATAATTATTCTTACAGAATGGTCCCAAGCTTAAGACTTCAATTGCAAAGATAGGTTATAGAACAAGGTCACAGCTTTCCTTCTTCTTTTTTTTTTATAGTCTCTGTTACCAATTTTCAAGAATAAATTCAACAGAAACTTTCCCCTTTTCTTCCTAATCAACTGAGTTCCAGGAGTCTAAGAATTTGAAGTGTGAAGGTATATTCAATACCTTTAATTAGTAACCACTAATACATTTCCCCAATGTGCCAACAAAAAGGTTGAACATAATCAGTTGATAAAAGGTTAATTAACTAGATCTTTTATAGTTTAGAACAGGCTGGGTTATGTTTCAAAACTCTGTATTTTGGGTGGACAGTCTCCTGCCCCTTACCCCCTAAAAAAAAGAGAGAGAAAGAAAACTCAATCCAAGCTAAGCTGAGAACAAATAAGCAAATAAAAAAAGCCAGGAACACTGGTTGACAACCCTGCTTATTTCCTTTTTCTTCAAGATCTCTGCATCCCAGGGGGGCAGGCTGGGGTGCTGGGGGTGCTGGCAGTGCTGCAGAGGGGACACAGTCTGACCCAGGTCCTCTGCTGGCCCAACTCTGGATGGAGTGGGGCAGGGGAAGCACCAGTCAGTGCCCAGGGGCCAGTCCACAGTTACATTACCCACTCAATAAAGTTTCTCTGAGTGTCTGTGGCCTCTCTTTCTGCATCTTTCCCCCACCTCTACCACCTTCTCTGATGTCCTTAAATATTCTGTGTCTAAAAGACACGTCTTCTCTTGGTCACTTCTACCCTATGCAATGAAGTCATTGGAATACTACTTCTAGGGGCATTTGTGCTTAAAGTCCCTCTGTCCTCTGTGAGAGGAGGATTTCAAATATAAGGGAATAGCTGGGGCAGGTTTTTGTCTGAGCATCCGTGAACTTGTCAAAACCCAGGAAATTATTCCCAGAGTGGCGCGTTATAGAGAGCATGCCTCAGAGGCCTTTCAGGGCAGAGGGCAAGGCAGTGCCACTGTGATGTGAGCCCAGAGAAGAGCTAAACCTCTGGGAAGGCAAGCTGACATTTGTACAAAGTTTAGGTAGTCCCATTGACATTAAGAGATTCAATTTAAGGGAAGTATTTCCCGTTTGTTACTTGTTAAGCGTTATACTTAGAGCCTGGGCTTCTTTGTATCAGAATTTTGTCATTACTTGAGATCAGCTTTACAAAGAAAATCTTTGTAGTTGCTTTTCCTTGTCTCCCAACTTGACTGTGACTATGTGTTGGGCTTCTCTGACTACCTGTAATGTCCACTGCAGTGCCAGGGTGGGACAGGAAAACTACATGGTGGTTTGGTGAGTACACAGCTCTGGAAGGTGTGGAAGGGCCCTGAGTTCCGGCGTGGACAAAGTGATATTCAAGATGGTGAAGGAAGCTTGAAGAAATGGTGCCTAGCCTGTGTCTAGGACTTAGGATCTGAAAACAAAACAAAACGAAAAACTAAATTAAAAAAAAGAAGCACTCTCATTTTCCTTTTCTTCTTGATGTCTCAATCTTAAATCTTCAGAGAAAGGAGAAGAGTCATGGAAAAGGGTGAGAAAAAATTGAGGAGAGGCTGAAGGGGGGAGCTCGTGGATTGGGGGAGTGCCTTGAAGGGGTTTGCATCTTCACCAGGAGCAACACGGCAGCTGACAGAAGATACACTATCACTCTCCCCACAACAGGGCTGTCACCCCTCAGCATGCAGGGAGAAAACTGTCTATTGTCAGGTGTTCTGGTGTACCTGTGGGGGCATACCTGAGTCCTGGGAGGCTGTGGTAGAATCATTTTGCACTTTTGCCACTCTGAATCATAGTAATCTTGGAAAGGTTGATCCTGGAGGCCAGGGATGCCTATTTTTACTGATGTCTTCTGGTCCATTGACTAAGGTCATGAAAAACACACACTCACTGATGACTTCAAGGACAGTGTATCATTCCTAAGGGTGTTTTAGTGTGACCATCAATATCACTGGGACACCAGAACAGGGGAACTAACACTATCCAGACCCTGGAGGGGAGTACCCAGACTTGGTTATGACACACTGGACTCTTTGGAGCTACCAGGTTCACTCATGCCAAGTGAGAGCATTGGATTGGATGAGTTCATTCTCCCCTTGCTCCCCCATCAGTGTTGAGATTTACTTTATATCAGCTCCTTATAGGTCTTAATAATGTGGCATGAAAAATGCATTGCTATGTTAGGCCTCAACCTTTGGAATTAACTAGCTTTCTAGGTCTCACTCCTTTCAAACTTGGGTCAAGACTTGCAATTTTCTAACCAGCTGTTCCTGCACATCATACCCAACCTACCTTAATTTATGAATTCTATGCTTTTGGGGAAAAAAAATATGAGTAGTGCCGGTATAACCTTGAAATACCATCAAATACTTGCTCTCATGTACACACAGCTATGGACCCATAACATGAACTTCTACAAGCAGACAGGGGAAATGAGTCATTAGGCAAACAACATAATAGTAATTAGTTTCAACTCATATATTGTATTCAGTGTGCCATGTCCATGTGCCATGAGTCGTATGTACTAACTCTTTTAATCCTCACAACAGCCCTATGGAGTGGGCTTTCTGTTTTCCAGTTGAGGACACGCTGCACATGGACAGTCAGGCTGTGTGGGATAGCGCCTCTGGGTCTGTTCAGACACACCCTCCCCTGTTCACAATCCCTGGAATTCAGTTCCACTGCATCCATCACTAGCCACAGGGAGAACCAAATGTTACAGGCTAAAAAAATTTTTTTTCTAAACCTCCCTGAACTTCAGTTTCCTTCTCTATAGAATGATAGTAATTTTATTTACATGGCAGGTTACACTGGGCACTAAAATAGATTAATGAGAGCTTCTGGTCCAATGAAGTTTTCCAGCTAATGCTGCTTTCTTCCTTTCTTTGCATCTTCTGCAACATTCCCTCTCTCCTCCCTCTACCTGATTCCTTTTGCTTGCCAAGTCATGCATTGTCTATTTTTTTTTGTTTCCCCAGAAGAAAAGTTATTAGTCTCTTCATTTCTGTTAACCCCTCTTGTAATGTTTTCTCTTTTCTACCCAGCTCTTTCTGGATTCACCAACTTCCTTAGGCTGAGATGCTCTAACCTTCACATTCTTCACACAACAGCCCAGGGGGTGGGGGGGTGGACTTTGAACACCCTGTCCCTTCCTGCTCAGTGCAATTGCATCGCAACATTCAAGAACAGTCATGTAACAGCAGCAGAAACAAAAGTCAGAGGAGGTCAGTGGATTCTAATTATAAATAAAGCAAACCAGAATTGTATAATTAGGTTGGAAGGGAGAGTTATAGCTGTTTTAAGGGTTGTGACTCAAACTGACAAAAGATAGGAAACTAAGGGAGGCAGATGTCTCATCAACTTTGCCTTTGATGGCCTGGTTTTTGGGGCAGATATATTGTTCCCTTCAAGGTATTTTGAGCTTCTAATTTCTGAATTTTCATTTTTAAGGCATTCACAGTACTTTATACCTGGGAGATTGATGGACTCCTTTGAAACTTAAATAACCCAGAGGAGCCATCCAAACCTGTGGGTGGAATATGTATTCATACATTTTTTAAAAGGCATATTATGTACATCGGAAACTTGGATGGCTTATTAGGAAGGGTTTGGTGGAGTATGCAATTCAGGATATAATGTGCTGTCCATGGACTAAGCTTTCTGGGGCCACACTGAAGCTGTTTTATTTTATTTTCCACAGTAACATTTAGAGCCTAAAGCATTTACACAAAATGACTGACTAATCATTTGCATAGTTTCATTTTTGAAATCTAAGCCTTTTTCAAGTTAGATGAAAACCAGACATACCTGAAGCCAATATGCCTTCCACAAAGCTTAAAATAACCTTGGTAAATCTTCTACTTTTTTTTTCTTTTAATTTACTAAGCTGACACTGGATTATTTTAACTTTTGTCTCTGGAGAATTTTCTGTCCTTAAATCCCTATAATAAACTCTTGAGAATGCTCATAGAAAATAAGCTTAAGTTGGATTAAGATATACAGGCATTTATTAATATTTTACTCTTTAGTGAATTAATTATCCTTTATAGTTTTCAGGGTTTTTTTTTTTTAATGAAGAAAGAAAAATGGAGAGCAGGATTCAGAGGGAAGCCAATGTGATGACTACGATTTTGGAAATTATATATTTAAGATATGAGAAGAGTGATCACATGGAGACAAAACTCAGCTCTCTGCACCTTGTGCAGATTCTAAGATCCACATTTTCCCTAGTCCCTGCACATGCCAGTTCTTCGCTTCATTTATTTTCTGCCAAATTTATAGACATAAAATGTATTTCTCACTTTGCAGCTCTCCAGATTGGCCATATAGAAATATCCAGACTACTAGTGGGTCTGTATGGCTATTGAGCATCACAGAACATTTATTTTTTCTGGGCCTTGGAGAACTGCAGAGAGAAGCCAATTCAGCTCTTATCTAGAGAGGAGCAATCTTTCCTTTCCTGGTTTGTGTAAAATGGTCCTACTGAGGGTGCTGCTGCAGCCTGAGAACCACGAGCCCTTACCCAGAACCTCCTGACCCTCTTGAGAGTGTTTTGGCTGTGAAAGAAGGTGCAGGGAGAGAAGTGGTGAAAGTCGTATTTAAGAAGCAGCATAAAGAGCTTCTAAGTTATTCAATGCTCTGTGGATGGGAATAGAGAGAAACATGTTTTCTTTGAAATACGGAAGGGAGCATGTGAAATTCCCTTCTCTATGTCTCCTTAAAACAGGAAAAAATAATTGGTTTTCTTTAACCTGTTATTTCTGGTAGCATTAGGTGTAGCATCATGTTCAGCCAGAAAGAGTGATTTGAAAGGGGAGAGAAGAATTTATTGTTTGTCTACTATGTACCAATCAAGCCAATCACGGTGTTAGGTATTTTACATACATCACTTATTTTGTACCCCACCATCCAGCAAAGTGATCATTATTATCTCTATTTACAGGTAAAGAAATTGAGGCAAAAGGGGAGAAACTTAACCATGTTGTTGTGCTGATTAGCAGTTGATGTCTTGATTCTACCGCTAACTAGCTCTGTAGCCTGTTCCAATTTTCATAGAGAGGTTTCCATTTTTCTCCTTTTTCAAACGAGTGAGTTTGATTGGGGTCCTGTAGATTCTAGAAGGAAGGTTCTGGACTCTAATATTCCAAGTATTTTCTCTAGATTCTGTGACTCTTGGTGTTCCACAGACCCTGTAAACCCACCTGGTAGAAGAGGCCCAGGTGGTTCCCAGCACACAGGAGAGTCAAAGATGCCCTATAGAACCTCCACACTTAGATCTGAGGGAACCACCATAAAGGAAGATAGTTTTGTTCTGGCTGAAGAAAGTGAGGGATCAGGTTATGGGGCTTCGGAAAAGTGACGAGTTGGGGAATAGCAAGTTACCGTACACAGAAAACATAAGGTGAAAGGTTTATGGTCAGTAACAGAAGTAGACTCTTGGTCACTACTCAGAGGTACTTGACTCCTTTTCCTAGTTGGACAGGGTGCCTCATCCTTCTACTTTATTCCCGACCAATGAATTAGCCTCATCTTTATGACCTGATCTCTGCCTTTCCTTAGTGCTTTCTAGCCTTCTGTCTAAATCTTTCTCGTACCTCTGGCCTCATTTACGGTATTTTATTTAAACTTCTCCTATAAGATTACCGTGATTTTATGTAAACTTCTCCCAAGATTACCATGCCACTCTTAAGATGATAAACTGGGTGATACTCTCAGGGCTATGGTTAGTTACCCTGTACCAGATGTAAGAGCAGCATCATCCAACACAGCCCTCTCCCGATCCCCAGGTCTTTGTGTTGTGGTGGATCTGTTTAGTATTGGGCTGACAAAAAAATTCGTTTGGTTTTCTTCCATAAGATGGCTCCAGTTGGTAAAGCCAACTAGTTGGTTAGTTGTCATTAACTTCATTTGAAGCCATTTTATTAGACTGTATTGTGACAGCTGTCATATCAGTACATTAAAAAGAAAACATTAAAATTGGTGAATTTTTGTGTAGCCATTTTAATATTGAAGATGGAAGAAAGTAAGCGATGTTTTAGTTTTATTATTTTAAGAAAGATAAAAATGCAATGGAAATGCAAAAAAAGATTTGTGCAGTGTATGGAGAAGGTGCGGAGACTGATGGAACATGCCAAAAGTGGTTTGTGAAGTTTTGTGCAGGAGATTTCTTGCTGGATGATGTTCCAGGTTCAGGCAGACCAGTTGAAGTTGACAGCAATAAAATCGAGACATTAACTGAGAAAAATCAATGTTCTACCATGCAGGAAATAGCTGACATATTCAAAATATCCAAATCAATAAAGTTATTGGTGCAAATGAAAAAATGTCTTTTATTTCACAGAAAAAACTAAACGGGCATTTTGTCCAACCCAATAAATGCCTTGCATCTGGTCATCTCTTGTCACCTCCCTTATGACGTGTTGGGTGGAGACTAGCATGACCTTCACCTGGATTCATGCAACTGTCATCCCTGCTCCCACTCCTAGCAGTGGTCTTCACATGTCAATCTCACAGTTCTATTTTCACCTAACGTAAGTCCCTTCCATGGCACTCTTTTTCTTATATCCTTATCAATCAAAAAAGGGAAAAAGAAAACAAAAACCCAAACCTCTGTTGTTTTTCCTTGTTTTTCTCCCCATGCAGAGGTAAAATCACTCCTCTTTTTTATATGAGATTCTACTTATTTGATCTTGCTTGTCCCCCATGTTACCAAGGGCTTTTCCAAAATAAAAACAGCTTCCTGCTTGAGAGAAATTCTAGTATATTTTTCAGAATAGTAAAGTGTGCATATAATCAGGAATGGGGAGGAATTGAAAAGTCTTTTGAAATGTCCCTGACTTCTGTTCCCTGCCATCATGTAATATGACTCATATGACATGAGTCAATCTGCCCATAACAGGCGCCAACAGATGAGCATTTATTTTCACTGCAATAATATTATCAGTTCCACTGATTTAAAAGGAAAATATTTCAAAGGCAGTGGATTTTATAATGTAAGAGTAAGAATTTACTGTATTTTTGTTTTTTGGTTATTTTTATGAAGATTCTGCTTACAATTGACCTTCTTCATTTAAATTTTGCTACCACTGGGAGAAGATGGGGTGTTAGCTTGGTTCCTATATGGAAATTAATTGGAGTTCTTCTTCACACTGGGCTGAATAATTTAAAAATTAATATACTGTGCAGACAGTAGTGCCTAAAGGTTATGGAGACTGACTGGTGAGCTGCAGGCATTTGAGTCTGCCAAGCAGAATACGAAATAGATAAAGCTAAATTACAGACCTATTAAAAATAAATTAGTGGTGCCAAAAAAGCAAATTAAGATGCAGATAATCAATCTAATTTCAGGGTCTCTAGTGAGTGTTAGTGCTTAATTCTTCTCATGTTTGATGAAGACATCTATTAATTAAAAATATTTATATAAAAATGAGTCTACTACACAAGGTCTTTATTTCAAGGGGGATCAACTTCAATTAATATGACTTTTAGAAGATGGCTTTGATTTTATAGCAAAAAGCAAGACCTGCCTTCATGCCATCTAAATTAGAACCAATTTTCATAAAACATCTTTGGCAGCTGGAGAAAGCATTTGCCTCACTTTCCTCTACCTCTATTTTTATCCGCTCCCTCTTCTGGCTTCTTGCAACCAACTCTAAACCATCCATCCTGCGTCCTTCCACTTCATGATTGTTCTTAATGAGGGGTTGTAGCTGAACATCAAAGCAGAGAAAACAGTTGGATTCACAACTGCTCTGGGAGAGAAAAGGGGTTAAATGAGTAGAAAGATCATGAGCTAAAAGGGCAGATGTGTTCAGAGAAATGCCTGGGCTTAACTGGATGCCAAGTCCTTGAGCAAATATATGGGAATAAATTATGGAAGGATTTGCAGTCTTGAGAGTGTTAGCAGATATGAAATGTGTGGATCAGAAGAAAGAATGGGTTATCACCATACGATTTTATATCTGATATAAGTTTGCTTCTTTCTACTCAATATATTAGGGAAGAGGATTATTACATAGGGGATAGCAGCATAGGCCCAAATGAAGTTTATCTTTCATATCTTTCCTCTTACCAAACCTCCGACAGATGGTCAGGGAATAACTCAGCAGGGAGGCCACACAGAGCTGTATCCTGCACTTTGGGTCTTCTGGAGTGAAAGGAGTTCACGGTTTTGCAACCTTGGAATAAACAGAGCAAAGAAGGCCAATCCTGCTGCTATATCTCACTGCCCTACCTTGTAGCAGAAAGGGATTGGGTCAGAGGCTGGATTCAAAGCAAATCTTCCCAGCCTGCTGCAAGTCTTGCTCCTGCAGTTTAGCGCTTGCTAACAGTGGTAGGAGGAATGATGGACTGGAACATGCAGATGGTTGGTCTTTTGAACTCATTTTTTAACTGAAAAAGTCTTACAATTCACAGAAAAAAATAAAAAAAAATCAGATAGGGTAGATATAGTGTGAAAAGTCAGCCTTTCCTAATTCTCTCGGTCTAGGATTGATTTTCACAGAGAAAAACTTGTTTGCATAGGAGACAGAAAAATAAATAAGGAAAGGGACATGCAGCTCTGAGAAAACCTTGAGCATCTACAGTTCAGAGCAATCAGTGTCATAGGATGCAATCAAAGTGGAAAATCCTTTCATGTTCTCCTGGGAACAAAGAACTGTGATTGTAGCAGGACAGAGCTCTGGTCTGTTTGGGCCCTAATCTTGTGGCATGGGCCATGTACATTTCTAGCCATCTTGCATGTTGTTAGAGACAAGTCAGCCATTTGTTTCTGTCAGTTGTCTTTGGGGAAGTGCTGGGCACGCCTACCAGGCCCCCTCCATCCTGCTTTCGGGCAAAGGCTTTACCCACTCAGTGAGCTTACACCTGGGATTTTCAGTTTCGTGCTTTATTTTGTACTTAGCCTATGTAATAAAAACTACAACCAATAAGTCAGCAATATTTATTAAAAAACCTATTATGTTCCAGCCTATACTATGTATATAATTATATTAATATATGGTTCTCCAAGGTGAAATTAGGGGTCCCTATGATGTGCCCCAGGGGATTCTTTGCTAACATGTTGTTTTTTAAGTCTGCCTTTTTTTGTTACCTCTTCTTTCTCGTGTTCCTTGTCTCTTTCATCTATATTATATTCTCTCTTTCTGTCTCTCTGTCTCTGTTTCTCTCTGTCTCTGTCTCTGTCTCTGTCTGTCTGTCTCTCTCTCAATAGTTTTATTAAGGTCTGGTGTACTTTTCTGTATTTTTTTCTCTTATCATCCCCATTTGTCTTCATGGGCCTAGAAGGATAAAAAATTCCCAGGCAGGTCCCAGTCACTGTGTGTCAAGTCAAGATCTCCGGCTGCTGTGACCCCCTGGTTTCGGGCCTCCTCTCTGAGGTGTGCCAGCGCAGGTGACTAGTGCAGATAGCATCACCCTGCAGATGAGCTGCATTGCTAATAGGCCGCAATACTATTTTTATATTTGTGTATTTTTATGCCTCTCTCTATGTGTGTGCATAAAAACAATGCTACCGCTTTGTGGCACCTCGGAGATATAGTGGAATCTTTCAGGAGATTGGTAGGTGACTCAAGAGCCTAAAACGTTTCTTATTCTGCAATCTCCCCAAGGGCTTCCAGCTTTGGAGCAAAAGAGAAATAGTTTATATAAGTGTGCAGGAAACATCATCTGAATTGCTATAGAAAATTTAGAGATGGCACTGGCCTCTCTCTTTAACATTGTAAAGTCTATTTCATACTTGATAAAGGTTGAGGAGGGTTGTATCTGTCCCTGTATTTTATTTACTTTTTGCTGCTCTGACCTGACCACCTTAAGTATTCCTGCAGTTCTGCTGCTTGGGCCACCATGTGCTCTCACTGTTTAAGTTCATGGTGGTTTTACGATGCATCAGCTAGGTCTGGCTGAGATTCTGGGGTGAATCTCAGAGTGTGGGAGTGATGTGGCAGCCAGATTGCAGTTCATACCATCACCCTTGATCTGCTGGCTCATTTCATTGGTGGAGGCAACAGCCAGGCCTGCAACGGCTTCATTATCCCATGATCTTCATGTGGCTCCTCTGACTCAGGGGCCTGGTGTGTGTATTTAGCAATATGACAAAGGGACTCAGCTTCTACAGGACAACAAAATTCTAAGGCCAGAGGCAACAAGAAGGGATAGAGATTTTAGTCCGTTTTCCTGCCTCCAGCTCACGTGCATGGGCTCAATTGTGTTCTTATTCTTCCCCACCTTAGAGCATCTTCCCTTCCAGTTGCCGGATGTACCTCCAGCATCAGACTTTAACCTCCAGCATCAGGCTCAGGCCTATAAAAGAATACACACATACACACACGCCCCTGAGAGAAGGATGTACCTCAGCAGGAAATGAAGAACAGGCTTTGATTGAAGCAAAGATTGACCACTTGACATGTAATATTTCTAGCAAAGTTGGAGGCAGTAGCATTCAGACTTGTCTGAAATCCAATCAGTCAGTGGCCCCTCCTTGTTTTCTTGTTGTAGGAAGAGAGACCGATAGTATTGCTCAGTGGTCAGGGGCCACTTTGAGAAGTTAGAGCCCCAGGTCTGCAGAAACCCAGCATCGGCATCTAGCAGGGACGGAAACTAGCTACCTTTGTTCCCTCAGCACCTGAAGCTCACCAGCTTCTGCTTTCCTTGCCTGGAAACCCTCTGGGGCCAATACTGGGGCAAAAATGAAAGCACAGCAACAGCAAGAGGGCAGTGTTAGGGGCTCTCAGGAGTGGGCATGCAGTGGAACCTGGCCTCCTGATGAGCTGCGGGAATTCCTAACCACTTATTAAGAAACATCCTCTTGCTTAGGTATGGTGGGATAATATATGCAGATTGCCATCTTTGTTTTCTTTTTTCACTGGACTTCGCCCTTTCCCTTTAGTTATGCAGGTAATTGTTGCCTCAGACGAGAGATGTATAAGGCAAGGCCAAGAAATCAGAAATAGCCTGCAAATCTCCCAGGTTTTTGTGTTCTAAAATCCTTGACTCTTAGGGAAAATTAAAGACATGAAGCTAAGAAAAAGAAAGAGGACTAGAGCTTTTCTCCCATCTTCAGACTAGAGAAGTATTTTCTTTGATCCAGGGCTGAGAGAGGGGGAAAAAGTGGATGGGGTCTGCAGTTGCTTTTCAAGAGTGCATTTGGAAGGTGGCATAGCCTTCCCTGCAATAACCTGAGTGCAAAGACTCCATCTTGCCTACACCTTGTCTCCTCAGGCCTCTGCATAGATATATTCCACCAATATTTTAGGATAATGATGACGTAATGACAAAAGGTACCTCTTATATTGTAGCCACTATGTGTCAGCCACAATTCTAATCACTTTACAAATATTAACTCATTTAATCATCATAAAAATTCTATGAGGTGATAGCTTATGACCTTTTTTACAGGTGGAGGAACTTAGGGCACACAACCAGGATCCAAACTTAGACAGTTTAGGTATAGGGTTCATGCTTGAGTTGTCAAAAAGAGTAATGTTTCTTGTATGTACTCATATACCTGAACTTGCTGGCATAAAGTCATACCTATTAAATAAATAACCATATTTGCAGTTAGCATATTTTGGCAATTCTACAAGGGGAGAATCAGTCACTTCATCTGGAGGTGAAAGCAAGAGATGTATACTCATACCTACTCATAGCTCTCTGGCAGTTTAGCAGGGGTCAGCTCTTAAAGTTCAAGATTCTCAGTGAGACCTGTCTGTGGCCTCAACAGTATCATGCTTTCAGCTAAACATTTGGAACATAACCCCCTAATAAATATCAGCTGGTTTAATGATTATGATGGTGATAATGATTATTATCACCCCAGGGGAGGCTACACAGAGCCAATTTGCCAGCACGGAATGTCTCCCCGCCAAAGATGTGCATCCCCTGTCATAAGCCTGGATCACTGAGGTCATCACGGTAATCACTCCACCCCTGCTTAGGCTGTCCAGTCCTTAATTCTCCTCTCCCTCCCACTGAGGGGGAACACAGTCTGATTCTCTAAATTAGGAATTTGGTGTACTAACTCTTTCAAAAGTATTTGGATTTAAAAGGAGCAAGTAGTGCTTAAAAATGAATGCATGTAATTACAGAAGCACAGGATTTCACAGAATATTTGATGATGGGACAGCAGGATTCAACAGTTATTATATATCAGACTTACTATGGCCACCCGGGCCTTACCTGTGGCCAAATGCTTGCTCCACAATCCTCTTCTGCCTGCCTTATAGGTAAGACACAGCAATACGGACCAAGAGCTGAAACATGGCAGTATAACTAGGGGGAGATCAGGAACACTATAGACAAAACAATCATTTGATGGTATATAGTCTAAAATATTATGGCCTCTTAAAGTCTGTTGGGAAGCAGCTCTATTTCCACAGAGGAGCAAGGAGATGGCCTGTTGTATTTTTGAGAGAAGGAGGTGCCAATGGAGATACAGTTTGCCAAGAGCAGCTATACCAGAAAACAGGGGTGTGTCATGGAAGAGGTACTCACTGAAACTTGACTATGTGGGTAGGGAAGTGTCATTTGGAGAGGGATGACATGAATCAATAAATGAGTCTCAGTGATATTAAATCCCATTTTTCAACTGACTCTTTGGCAAAGACCAATTGATTTGATCGAAATGAGAACATATGGTATTAAATTATTTCCATGGAATCTAGTGTAATACCTTAATCACACACAATGTTCAATTAAGATTTATGGGGTTAGTGAATATAATGTATGTGTAGAAAGATCAACAATAAATGACCCAAGAGGCCCCAAGTTCATCTGTCGCATATAGTCCCTAAATAGATGTGTGACACTGGTTTAGCTTTTCAGGCTCTCAATCATCAGGTGCTTCCTATGCAAAATGAAAGGACAAGCTTGGATAATATTTAGGGTCCTTTCTGGTAGATACTGACATAGGAGTGCATTCACTGGAATATCATGCTTCCCACTTGGGTACATCCACCCTCAGCTCAGACCAATGGCCACCTGGAGACAATCTCTTTCCATATCCTTCCCTGAGTCTCCTGCAGTGATCCACCATGCCTGACAGTTATCAAGTGCTGAGTCTCAGATGAAACTGTTTCTTTGCTTCTAATTTAGCATCTTCTATAGAGTTATATGTAGCAGGTGATAAAAAATTAATTCCATTAAGTTCTCTCATGTCTCATATGTCTGTGGATTCATACAATTGGTAGAAACATGTAGAAATAACAGATTTTGGTGGTAAGACTTAGATTCTTTATTTTAGAGAACCTGTTCATAGATAGTAAGATTTCTGAGATTTTGACATTTATACTTAGACATTTTAATCCTCCATTTTAGTTCTTTGAATCTTATTTTAAATATTTGTAGATAAAATAACTTATAACTATACCTCTCCCCCCATTCCATTTAATTACCCTGTTACCAAATATAAATGATGCTAAAATTTTCCTTATTTTTCTGTTTATTAGTAAAAAAGTATTTACTTTTAAATTTGATTTCATGTTAAATATAGAGAAAAGACAATTTCTACTTATTTTTCTTCCAGAAAGAAAAATGTTCAAATGTCAGCTATTTGTGGACTTTTCCTGACTACCTGGCTTATGACATGTGTATGAGAATTTGACAGTTGAGTTTTTTAACAGCCCATCTCAGAAGTGATAAATAAAATGAGTTGACAGGACCAAATGCTCTACCACAGTCCTCTCCAGGATCACTTGCCTTAAGCTAACAGTTACTGTGGTGCTCTAGAGGAGACTATTGCCTTTTCTGAAGAGTCAGCCTACAGGGAATCAGAAAAGTTAAACTTCAGTTCTCAGCTCACCCCTTGTCACAAGGGGTGAATGCTGTGTGTCATCACCCACTTAGGCAGGAACTTACATTTTAGTCTGTAAGCTCATGAGGCTAGTCTCTGATGTTGCTGTAGGAGACACTGGAGGACAGATACGACATGAGCAGAAAAAGAAAAGCCATGAATGAAGCCCTCCCCTAAAGCAGAGTCTCAGAGAGCCCAGATCTAGCCCCACAGCACAGGTTTCAGGTATCTGAGAGCTCTAGACAACCTTTGACCCTGTCCCATATGTGGGACATTGAGTGTTTCCAGTCCTCACTAATATTGATATATAGTTGGGTGGTGTGTTGGTCTAGGCTAGTGTTTTCTAACCAGTGTGATGCAGCAGGCTTACTGGTGTGCCACAAGAATTTTTAAAATGTGCAATACCTGACTATTTAGTCAGGGGCACTGACCTTTTCTCCCCCTTAGATTGTCAAATTAAAAAAAAAATGACAACAGTCAACACAGCAATAGTCATCCAGCGTGAATGAATCAAAACTATACCTATTTTTTGTCATATCAGCATAAAATATATATTTTTGGTACTGCACAAAATTATAACAATTAGTTTATTTGTTTCATGAGATGAAAAAGGTTGAAAATCACTGGTCTAGAATAAGATGCTTTCTAACTGGCTAACAGATAACTGATTTTGCTATCTATAATGGTACTAGAATTTAGGCTAATCTGCTGGGTCTTTAAGGTATGGGGAATCTTGTTGGACCTGGGCTTTTCTGCTCAATGTTGGACTCTTCAATGGTCATTCTTTACACTGGAACTCCCTGTTGGGTGGCTGAGACTTTCTTATAATCATTTTTCCCACATAATCTTTCTTTCTTGTCTCCATTCACTGGTGTCAGATATGCATCATGGTCTGAAGGCTTTCCCTCACCTCTTCACATTTCACAGGTGTTACCTTCAATAAATCTCATATACTTCTAATTGTCTTGGTATCTGTTTCCTTGAGATCCCAAATGGACAAACATACTCTGGAAAGATTGTTTTCTCACACTTTCCAGAAAGGACAAGTAGTATCCTGGGAAAGTTTCAGGAAAATCTGAAATAGCTAGATGACCACCTACATCTTGGGCTTAGATTATGTTCAACTGTAAGGGGAAGTCTGTTGATCCATGTGGGAATAACAACACAGGGAGTGACATTTCCAGGTCAGGAAAAAATGTCATATGTGGCCATTGGGGTCAACCAGCCAGTCTTTCTCCCCACTCGTGGTTATAAGCAGGGCATGGAGTCAGCCAAAGTTGGTATCTGTGGCTGCAGTTCATAGGTCAAGAATATCTCATCCAGGACTGCTGAACTCATCTCAAGTATCTTCTGCTAACTAGGGAGACCACGTGATCCTAGAATGGGGGAAGATTTCGCTAGCATAGTATGCTTGGCATTAGAACCTAAAGTTGATGTTAGACAATTAATTTCAATGGCAAGTACTGGCTCATGTAATTTAATGGAATATTCCAGGACACTGAGGATACTAGAAGCAGTGTTTTGGGAGACATGATAATGGCTACCAAGTCTTCCCAAGAGTCAGCAGAGCACAGCATGGAGTAAAAGTAGGTTTACAGTTGTTTAGATGAAAAATAATAAGTAATTAATAAATAATAATACAAGAATACAATCTTTCATGTACTCACAACTGTGAACTTTTGCCCCACCCTGCATAATAGATGTAATAGCATGACAGACTAAATGTCTTCAACGTTTAGAAATGCATTCAAGACTGCATGGTGGCCTGGATGACAACCATACCAGAAGCATCCAGGTACAAGACAAGTGATAGGCAATAGTCCTTTTATCACCTGTACCACTACAACTATCTGGAGGTTCAGGTATTTCAGTCCTACCAGTCATTGGGCTTCTTTCAGGTAATTGAAACCTTATGTCTCATGACCAAATGATAATAATAACATACTTTTATTTTTAGATGATACCCTAAATATTAATTTGCTTATAACTACTTTTCATTTAACAAGGTGTCTATGTGGTTTAGACACATGAACCAGCCTTGTGTTTTCTCCATCCCTGTGAAAATTTCTAAGGTAAAAGTACTTGACAAGCATGAAAATAATCTACAAAGATGGCTTCCTTTGTACATTTTTATTCTTAATTTTCAAATTTCATTTGAAAAATAGATATTGGATAGGTAATAAATTATTATTACTCTTTTGAAGTATGAGGAAACTTTTTTAACATCAGAAAGGTTTACAGAAATCTGTCTGATTAAAGTTGGTGTCTTAGAGCTGATCGACTGACAAAATACCCAATAACCAAGAATTACTGTGAGTTCATGTGAGCTTGGTAATATGTTCTGATAATTTTTCTTCTATGAATCACAGTAGTAAATATAATATATATGCTACATTATACATATACATATTTGTATATATGTATATACATGTATATATGTATATGAAAATACTAGCATATATGTATAAGGGTGAGATATAATATTTATTTAGATGGTAATATTTGGTGTCTGTGTGGAATGTTAGAGCCTCTTATAGCTATAGAAGCAATATAGAGTATCATTTTCATGGCTAGTACCATTCTTTTAGAGAGAAGAACCTTTATTTAGGAAAATACCTTTAAAAGCTTTTTGGGATGGAAGGAGAGACCCTGAAGCATGAAGACAGGAAAATCAAAGACAAGGAAGAATACTAAATTGTTTTCTGTGAGACGAAGATAGCAGTTTGTTTTACCCTGGAGGGTATGGCATGAGGAGGAGAGATGAAATAAAGCAGGAACAGGGAGGATGATGTGGGGTTAGGAAAACCCATAGGGTAGCATGTTCATGGAAACCTCCCTGTGGGGTGGTAATTCAAGACATTTTAAGAAGAATGAGGAAACTTACTTCAAAGTTTCTCTACAAAATCTCTGTAAAATCCCTGTTTTTTTATTGTTCATAAATCTTCAGTAAAGTTTACCAAACACACGAGTTGCCTTTTGTGAAAAGGCTTTTAGTGGGGTAAAGATGGCATGTAGGATGGGGAGATGATTCATAAACCAAGAAAGCAAGCTTTCAGAACTAGAGGTACTCTGAGAGCATAAGACTAGAGGTGCTCTGAGAGCATTAGACTTCTGTAAATTTTCAGAAGTCTAGGGGAGAGTTCCAGAATCAATAGAATAAATGTGTGTGGTGGTGGGGGAGCAATAGGGGTACTTAGGAAAACACTGGCTAAACCTCAAAAGACTTGGAGACTCTAGTTAATATTTAGGTTTCATTCATTCATTCACTCACCAAATATTTGTTGAAAATGTACAATATACTCTTCTTGATCCTGGAGACAGAGTAATGAACAAACCATTGTTTCTGCCTGTGTACAGCTTACTTTCTGTTGAGAAAAACAGTTAATAAATAAAAGAGAAGAATCCCTTCTAGGTGGCTCCAAGTAAGAGTATGATGAGCTATTGATATTACTTACTAACTTTTTCAAAAGCTCATTAGCTGCTGTACAAAGGGGGATCCCCCAAAACCCTGGAATTTATTTATAAAAAGTTGCATATTTATTCTTACATGTTTAAACCTCAGTCACTTTCAAAGTACTCTCTGTCTGATGCAATACACCTACCAGAACATTTTTCCCACTGCTCAAAACAGTTTTTGAGCTCAATGATCTTGATGCCTTTTAGGGTTTCTGTTGTTTTTTGTTTCACCTCTTCCACATTGGCAAAATGTTCCCCTTTGAGGACTTTTTTCATTTGGGAAAAAAAAGAGTTGCTCAGAGTGAGATTAGGTAAATAGGGAGGTTGGGGAACTAGGATCATGCTATTTTTGGTCAAAAAGTACTGGACACAGTGTGGTTTCAGCAGGTGCACACATAAATTACCCATCATGGAATGGGCAAACATGTTGAAAGAGTCTTTAAAAATAATTCACTGAAGCCAAATGCAGACTCTCACAAAAATGCCAACTGGTACACTGATACAGGTGAGTGGCTAGAACCCTCACTTAACAGGAAAACCTATACGATAAGAAGTCTGCTTTCCAGGAGATAATTCCAATTTTTGAGGACCCTCTTCATATAGAGAACAGACCATAGGATGCAAGGATGGAAGGATATCAGTTAGGTCTACTGTGACTGTCTAAGAGAGAGAAGACTGTAACCAGAACTAACGCAGTGGTGGAAGCAGGGAGACATTGTCTGACCATGGATACATTGTGAAGGATTTTTAATAGGATTTGCCAATGGATTGGATATGAGTTGTGGTAGAAACAGAGAAATCAAAGCTAACCCTGCAGCTCTTCAGGGACCATATTCTGAACAGTAAGAATCACCTGGGTTGGAATTTTGACTTTTAGATGATTTCTAGAAATCAACTAAAAAGGTAAATTACCACCATTTCCACTTGAAATTTATGCTTTTGATGATGCTAATGATTGCGGGCATAGTTTATAACAGCAAAAATACCTTTTACAATTTGCATATCATCTATTTGCTATTCTTAGTGGTTAAAGACTATAAGCAATTTTAGAGCTATTTAGTGTCTGTAATGTGAATAATAAAGGATCTACAATTAAAATATTACAAAAATGTTGGCTCATTTTCTATCAAGTATTTGCTTATCACAAATATTTATATAAAATAAATACCTAATAAATCAGAATGAGAATAATTGTAATAATTAAGAATCCTTACAGTTTCTATAATATGTGTTACGATTGGAAGCCCATTTTTTACACATTTTTTATTTTTATTTTTATTTATTTTTTGTTATATTTTATTGAGTATGCTATTACAGTTGTCCCATTCCCCCCTCCCTTTATCCCCTCCACCCTGCACCCCATCCCATCATCCCCATTCCTCTTAGTCCATGTGGAAGCCCATTTTAAGTTGGAAAACCTCTCTTCAAATCTCAGTTTTAACATAAAATATGCCCTTTTAACAAGTTCTTAAGTACACAGCACTATTGTTAAAAGTTAATACTATGCTCTACTGTAGGTCTCTAGGACTTACCTTGTGCGAATAAAACTGTGTATCCTTTGACAAACCCCTCCCCATCTCCCTTTCCCCCAAGACCCTGGCAACAATCGTTCTCCTCTCTGCTTCTGTGAATTTGATTACTTTAGATTATTCATACAAGTGGTATCATACTAAATGTTCTTCACAAAGAAAATAATAAATAAGGATGATGGTAGAAAACTTTTGGAGATGATGGATATGTTTACATCATAGACTATGGTGGTGGTTTCAAGGTTGTATGCAAAAAAGACCATGATATAATGAGATATTCACCCTCTAATTTCAAATAGAATGCAGTGGTATTCTTATAAAAAAGATCAAGCTAACTCAAGAAAAGAAATCTTATTTTTGCCCTTTCTTATTTTGGGGCCTTTGAACAAATTCACTTAGCTTTAGCCTAATTTCAACATCAGTTGCATGAAATAATGATATCCACCTGGAAGAGTAGTTATACGGATTTATGGATGATTAACCAATAACTACCATATAAAAGGATGCAATCAAGTTTATTTAAGTGCAAATTTATTTACACCGATATAGAAAAAATACTGTATTACTGACATTTTTTATATGGCAATTGACAATGTTTATGATGCCTTGTACGTTTGACTACTTCTCTAAAGTAGTGAAATAGTAGTGGTTCTATTTAGTAGTGGTTCTAAATGCTGGCAGTTTTGACTCCAAGGGAACATATGGAAATGTTTGGAGACACTTCTATTTTTATGACTAGGAAGTGCTGCTGACATCTAGTAAGTAGAGACCGAGAATGTGGCTAATCATCCTACAATGCATAAGATAGCCCCCCAAGCAAAGAATTATCCAGTCTAAAATATCGATCGAGCCAGCAGTGAGAAAGTCTGCTCTAAATCATAGTCAGGCCAGAAAAATTGGTCTCAATTGTAATCATATAGTTTGTCTAGTTGATTTACACATTTGAGTATGGTGAAATAAGCGTTAGAGCCCTGTAGCATTGTCATTGTCTTAAGGGAACACCAGAAAGAAATTTGTGGTGTGTGAAATACTGGATTAGGGTTCAGCAAATCTCCCCTTCTTCTCCTATTGTGGGCATTTGTGGCCACCTCATCGATACTGGGATCATTCATGTAACGTACTTTGGCCAGTTGAATATTAGATGTGATGCAAATGGGGGCCTTAAGTGGGTTTGGGTGCTTTGACTTATGGACTTTCCTTTTACTCCTCTGTCATTTTCCATTAGAACCTCCTCTAAGTATCCCCTGGTCCACAAATACAAGGGACCCTTGGATCAGACCCAAAACCAAGCCAAGAAAGCCTACCTAATGTGCAGCACTGAAGCAGCACTGCCTGGCTGAGCCTAGCCCAGATAAGCTCAAATGCAGATCTGCAGACCTGTGAGTATGAGAATAAGTACTGGTTCTTGTAAGCCACTCAGTTTTGAGATGGTTGGTTAGGCAACATAATTGTAGCAAAAGTTGGCTAATACATGATGCATTGAGAAGATATCATTTACTAAGTTTGCGGTATATTCAATGGACTTAAACAGGTAAGGAAAAGTAACAATTTGAATATGGAAAGAAAATCATACAATAAAGTGGTGATGTTTATAATTAATAAGTGTCCCTAAAGATCCTGACTTTGCATCTGGCAATCATGGGCTCAGGGATTTCAGAGAAGGGCTTGACATTTGCAGTTTGAACATTTGAATATTATCAGATCTTGAATGTTTGAGCATTTTCTAAAACAGTAAGGTAAGATAAAATGGTTTTGAGAGTGATTTTGTTTTTTGGTAATTGAAAAATGTGTGTGTATTTTTGGGGGTACAGGTCCAAAACTTTTGATTCTCAATAGTATTTTAAGTCTTTTTTACTCTGCCCCCAAATACACACATACTAACAGCAACCAAAAAAAGAAAAAAAAAAACCCTAGGGATTTTCAATCCACACAATGGGTGCTATAAAACTGGCCCTTAGTTGAAACTTTCTGGAATGCTATTCCTCCATTCTCTGAGATTCCATTACCCCACCAAACCTGCTATTTTTCTGCCTATTTCACAACACTTACTTGTAACATGCTTACTGATAGTTTTACTAGGCAGAACCACTTTGGGGGTAAAAACCACGCTTTATGAGCCATCTGTTGTGGCATATGTGCTGCTGTAGTAACTCAGTATTTGGTAGTGTCATAATTATGATTTCAAACTTTATTTGAGTAAAAGATAGAAATTGCAATGACTTAACATTTGTATGTAGGTTTCCATGACTTAGCATGTGTGTGTATATTTAGGATAAGTTGAAGTTCAGAATAAAGTGGTAAGTCAGAACCTTCTGGGTCTGGAAGGAAGACCCGAGTGTGGGCAGACTGAGGGGAGGGGGTCTACACAGATGGTGGAATATGTGCTTCATGGGCCAAGTGAGTTTACAGAGGAGTAGCTCCCTGACAGCTTAGAACTGAGCATGTGAGTTTTAACTATTAGCTACAAAACTATGACTAAGAAGCCTATGTTGAGTTTTTAAATTAAACTTTGTATTTTGAGATAAGTGTAGATTATGTTATACCTGTAAGAAAAATACACAATAATTCAATATATTCTGTACCCAATTTTCTGCAAATGACACTATCTTGTAAAACTATAGTAAAACATCACAACCAGGATATTGACTTTGGCACTGTCAAGATACAGAATATTTCACTCACCAAAGGATTCCTCATTTTGCCCTTTTATAGCCACATCAAGTTCCCTTCTGTTATCATTCCTCCTTAACTGTGGACAGAGATTATTCTGTTCTTCATTTTTATAATTTTGTCTCTTCAAAACTGTCATATAAATGAAATTATACAGTATGTAATTTTTTATCAGCTTTTTTCTCACTTTGCATAATTATTTGGAGATTAATTAGATTAGTGTATCAATAATTTGTTCCCTTTTATTAATGATTAGTAACCATTGATTTGTGACAGTTTATGTTTTTCAAAAATTTGTATTCATACCCTTTGCGTCATTTTTGATATTGGTAATTTGTGTTTCCTCTCTTTTTTTTAGTCTAGCTATAGGTTTTTCAATTTTATTAATCTTTTAAGGAACGAGATCCTTTTTCATTGACTCTGTTCTATAATTTTATGTTTTCAATTCCATTGTTTTCTCCTCTAATTTTTATTATTTTATTTCTTTTGGACTTCTTTTTCTTTTATTTTTTCTAGGTTCCTGAGGTGGGATCATAGCCTATAACTTGAGATTTTCCTTCTTTTCCAATATATGCATTTAATGTTATAAATTTTCCTTTCAAAACTGCCTTAGTAGTGTCCCACAAATTTTGATATATTCTTATTTTCATTCAGTTAAATTTATTTTTAAATTTCCTTTGAGACTTTCTTTTTAACACATGGAATATTTAAAAGTGTGTTGTTAGTTTCCAAATATGTGGATATATTCCTGTCATTTCTCCGGTATTGATTTATAGTTTGATTCCACTGATGTGATACAATATACCCCATTTGGTTTTGCTTTGTGATCTAGAATGTGGTGTATTTTGGTAAAAGTTTCATAAGTGTTTGAAAAGAATGTACATTATGCTATGTTGGGTGAATTGTTCTATAAATGTCATTAGATTCTGTTGTTTGATGGTGTTGTTGCAATATTCTATATCTTTGTTTATTTTCTGTCTGGAAGTTTTATCATTTGTTGAGAGAGGGATATTGAAGTCCCCAAATACAGTTGTGGATATATTTCTTCAGTTCTCAGGTTTTGCTTCAAACCTTTGGCAGTTTTGATTTTTAGTGCATATACATTTTAGATTGCTATATATCTTTTTTGGTGGATTGACTCTTCTATTATAATGTAATGTCTCTGATTTTCTCATTATTGTTTTGCTCTAATGTCTATTTTATTGATATTAATATAGCCATTACGGGACTCTTCTCTTAATTAATATTTGTATGATATATCTTTTTTCCATTCTTTTACTTTTGTTTTACTTTTAATTTATCTATATTGTTGTATATGAAGTGATTTTTTGTAGACAATATATAATTGGGCAATATTTTTAATCCATTCTACCAGTCTCTGTATTTTAATTGAGGTATGTGAACTATTTACATTTAATATACTTAGTGCCATGAATGGGGTTTTGTTTTATACTAAATTATCTGGCTGAAGAAATGTGGTTATTGCGTAAAAAATTTCTATCTTGCTAGACTTATCTCTCTGGTTCTTTGGCTTGAGGAAGTAGCCTTTTGTGTTTCTTTTCCATTTTGTTTTGTTTTTGTCTGTGTCCATTGACATTTCCAAGTTGCCACCTTCTTCAGCTCCAAGTCTGGGGTATGTGAGACAAAAGTAAAATCCAGGAAATTTATCCCCGTTTTGTTCCATGGGTCCTGAGATACCTTACTTATTTACATTATTCTCTCCGCCTCTCAGAGTCCTTTAATCTTTGTTTTATGTATAACGTCTTGGAATTTTAGCTGTACCTCACAGAACAAATATGGGACAGTATGTCTGAGTCATCTTCCTGCAAATGAAGTCCTCAGACTTACATTTCAAGAAGGTAAATGAAGACTCATTATTCAGACCGTGATTCCAATCCTGGCTCTAGCCTTAGCTAATTACAGATGTTTAGGCAATTAACTTACCTCTGCGATTCCATTTCCTCTTCTGTAAAATGACTAAAGCAGACTTGTGAGAATCAAATGAATTAATCTAGGACAAACATGCACCACAGTGAAAGCACACAGTAAGATCTCATTAAATATGATTTTTTTTCTAGTACTAGTACTATAGTTATGGCTTTTGCAACCATTATTATCATTACTACAACTGTTACTACTTACAAACACAGTCTTTGTAATTCTCTCCATGAGCACAAAAATTCTGCAGTGACTTCCAGAATAGAAGACGGTTTACAAAAATAACAACGAATGGGGAGGTCACAATGATCCCTTTTGAGAAATAATCATGATGTTATAACCTCTTGCCTCTTTGCTTGAAGAGTGTGATACATTCAAGTAGACCCAAACCCCACTGGGTGTACACCAAACCCAGTGATTAGGCTTTCGTAATTACAAGATTTGCTCCTGAACCGCTTTATCCCACAGCTCTGTTCCTCCCTGCTTCTGCCTCACTTTATACCTGGTCTTTCACTGCTTTCTCTCTTTGTTATAACTTGTTTCTTTGTCCTTAGATCGTTCTCCTTCCCTCTGTGAGGAGCCTGGGACCTATCTCTCCAAACATACATTTGGGGTTTGCTGGTCTAGCACTACCCAATGGCTGGACTGGATGGTTGAAGGCTGAGTAATGCCAGCAGTAACAACATATCCAAGAGATACTTTTTCTAAACTTAGGAATTTAAATGCATAAACCCCATATTCAAGAGTAGATATGATTCCTTGGAAAAGTTAACATCCTTTTGCATTTTGGGGGTCTTTTTTAACCAAAAAATTAGAAAATATGTAGGAAAAGAAGCATGTATAATTATGCCTCTCAGTCCTACAAGAATTACTTAGTTTACTTCTTGGATGCATATTTTTCTAGCCTCCCATTTCTTAATGTTTTTTCTCCAGCTTCTGCATCTAATGATGCTATTGAGAAGCTTTTCTGGTGATTAGCTTTGGTGAATGTTCTCCAAAGACAATTCAAATGAAACTAGACAAGGTAATTCATTACTCCATTTTGAGGTTGCTATGAGGATTAAAACAATAATAACCTTTTCCATGAAGAACCAAGTCTTACTCACAGTGGTTAGCTATTATCATTGTTGTTGCTATTGTTATATCATCCAAGCTATGTCCTTTAACTAACAAGCATGCCAAGAGAAATGAGGTTGACAGAATTGTTCCAAATTCAATGATTATTTTTCTTATTGTGTGAGAGTTCCGAAATCTTTGACAAATTTGTTCCCATAAGGTTGCAACATATAAGATACAGAGCGCCCAAAATACTTGATTGGATTTCATGGGTTATTTATAACTGGGAAAACCTTACCTGTGAAATGGATCAAAAATAGCAGGGGTCATGTGTCTTTCAGAGTTGTTCTTGCTGGTTTTGCTTTAGGGAGTTCAGGCTGGAGGTAGGAAGCCATAAACCATTTTACCTCAGTAAGAAGGCTGAGGGGATTCAAACAGCAGAATGGGGGTTCGGTGAAATACTTTAGAAAAGGAAAAGGAGACTAACTATGAATCTGAAAGACTTGTAGTATTCACAAAGTCAAGTTAATCCTAAACTTTAAGTACTTTGAAATTGAATATGAGCTTACTTTCTAACCTTTGACTTTAAGCTGTCAGGGGTGAATATGCCAGACAGGGTCATTTCTTTCCAAAGCTAGTATATGCAAATGACTACAGAGCAGCTGATTCCCATTTGTGGGGAAAAAAAAAATTCAGTTCCTTCTTGGCCTTGGAAGAAGATGAAAACCATGGACACATTTTCAGAGTTTTTCCATGGGCTGCTCATGTAAAGCTGACGTTTCCCTCAGCAGCAGTCTCTGCCTCAGCCTTTTACTGTGTGTCAGTCTTGGGTTAGATCTAACAAATTACCAGTGTTGTTGCTTCATTTCCCAGAACATTTTTTTTTTATAAACTTGATAGTCTCAGTGGTGACAGGTTTCTCTTCCTTCTTTCCCTGGCCCCAGATTGTTTTAGTTATCACTGCTGTGTTTTGTTAGATGGTAAACTGTGAAAATGGCCTCTGGTTGTTTAGGATGCTTAGCTTTAAAAAAAAACCCCAAAACCCTTACTTGGAGTAAAAAGAGGCTCACAAGACCTAGGGATCTATTGATTTAGTCATTTATTCATTAGGAAGAGAAGCAGAACTAAAGATAAGAGGTAATTCATCTGTTGTGCTTACTCTATTTTGACTGCAGAGAATTTTCTTAGTTCACACTCTACTGACAGAGTGTCTCATAGTGGGGGTAGGAGATCTGGCATTTGGTCCTTCCCTGGGAAATATTCGTCATACCATTTCCCTGAATTGTTTTCTTTGGAGTTATGAGAGAGGGGAAATGGGAAGAGAAGTCCAGCCTCTCCTTGACCATGGGCTACCCTGCAGTGGAGTGTGAGTACAGACCACCTATCTGCATTGACTCCTTAAGGCAGAGTCCTTGAGGCAGATCCTCTCCCCTCTAAAGCTTGCTTTTCTCATTTGTATCATGGAGATACTAACTCAACCTGTTAAACACATGTGGTTTTGCTATTACATGCGTATACTGTAGATTATGTTTATGATAGTTGTTTTCTTTCATGACAGAGGAACTTTGAACTCCCTGATTGACATCACTTAGCAACTTAGTCTATTATGCACAATGCCTGATTTATTAAAGAAGCTTGATATATTAGAAGAGCTTTTTAAAGTGCATGCATAAATAAAGGAATGAACTCAAATGATGACATTAAGGACATGGAAGGGAAGAAAAAAGTGAGAAGTGTTTGAAAAAATGAAGCTTATTTTTAACGTCTTAAACATAGCAAACATCTTTAGAGAAAGAATTATATACTCCAGAAACAGAAGTACAAGTTAATTAACACTGTAAATGGGGTTCAGTTTAGCATTTAAGTTTAATTTGGTAATATTTGAAAATGATTATAATACTTCCTTAGATGAGAAAAAACACCTGTCAATAATAATACTACTAATAACAATAACTAATATTTATGAGCGCTTACTCTTTCCCTGGCTACTATCATAATTGCATTATGTGTCTTAACCTATTTAATTTCAAATGAATTTTCATGAGGCCACAAAGTAGGCATAACTGTTATCCCATATTACAGATGAGAAATCTAAGAGACAAAGGTGACAGTGACAAATTGATAGTACCAGAATTGATTAGTTTCTGAAAACAAACCCAATTTTAAAATTTAATTTTGGACATTATTTGCTTGTTTTCATTGTTGTTGTTCTTTTCCATTTAGTGATGGAGTTCTCTTCGCCTGACTGCATATACCCAGCCACCTCTATGCAGACACTCTAAATACGTCACTATTTATTAACTACCTGTACCAATGTTACTGCTGCGTTTTTAGAATGTCACATTGACGATGTGCTAAATAGCCCTCTGCTATGAATAGCCCTCAGTATGAATCAGCTGACAGACTGGCAGGCTTGTTCTTGTCAAATCAGTTCTAATCTTGACTCACCTAATCACAAAACTTCTTCTTCTTTCCTTTTTCTTCAGCAGCTCTCAGGCAACTCTGGATAAATAGCACCTCAGCTAACAAAAGCTCCTTCCTGCATCTGGGCATTACTACTTCCTTCCCTGTCTTGAAGCATGGTGGCTCTGCTGCTAAACAACTAACATCAGTTTCAGCACTGGGGACAGCGGATTTTAATAGCGTGGCAATGGCACGTAGAGTTGGACGAGCCTTGATTGAAATGAAGCACTTTGCTTAAAGATTGTGGTCCATTCTCATTTCTTTATGCAATTCTGCTTTTTCTTCTGGGTATCAAGCTTCCTTCCAAGTCATAGAAGACTGCAATGCAGTTTGTGTTTGCTGTTGCCTCCAGACAACTTTTAATTACACATTCAAATGACACTGGCACTGGTTCAATGAATCTAGCATTTTTATAGCCTTCCAACCCAATCATTAGGTGTTTTTAATTTCCCAATTTATGGCTTGTCATTTATTTTAATATTACTTACTATGACATTAAAACTATAATTCCTAGATTTTCTCATAAACAAAATGAGAAATAAATGTCTACAATTAAGAACAAAAATTCTAGTCAACCTCACAATAAAAAATAAAACTGGCTTAAGCCTTCAAATCTATAATCAAAAATTAACAATTCTCTAGACAGGTGCTGGATGAAGGAGAATGCACAAAACTATTCTAATATGAGGGAAAACACACAGGAGATGTTAAAGGATTTTGTTCTTTTTATCAAGGGGGAACTGAGCATGGGCCTTCCCAATGAGATGGGCACCGCACAGACCCATTGCCGTGTCCACTAACCAGAATTATGCCTCAGCTGAAGGCGCTCCTTTCGTGTAGGGGGCCTAGGTCATGAGCTGAGGAGTCAAGCAAATGGATGGAGGCATGGATACGGACCCGATCCATGGCCCGGAGGCAACAGCAACCAGCCTGCCATCTGAAGCAATGCCACCCTAGTTGACTTGTAGACCCAGAAGGAAGAAAAGTAGGTTTTGGAATGCTTGTTATTCATCATTATTGAAGAAAAATTATCAATATAGCACCCATTTCTTTTCCTAAGAGCGTATGTGTTGTCTTGGGGGGAGGGGATACTCAGGTACTCAAAGCTCATTGTTGAAGATCAGTAGGACCATATGCCTACCTCCTTTGTCTCCTATATAGGTTTATTTGGGAGGGGGTTGTTAGGGAGGCTACCTACAACCCAAGTTAGACAATCAGTTGGCGTCTTCTAGGACTTTAAACTTTGAGGTAGAGACCCAAGAACATAGTGACTGTACGTCATATATTATAAAGGTAATATCCTGACTAGGGTTTTCCAGACAGGACAGAATGTTGCTATGACTCCTGCTTCCAACTCTCTGTCAGTCTCTTGGCTCCTTCCTCCTCCAAAATGCACCCACCCATTCTTTGAGCTTGCAATATTTTTCCAATATATTTTTATTACTTAAAACGAGTCAGAGTCAGTGTCTGATGCTTGTATCCTAACTCACTAAAAGTAATACTGTGAATATGCAAATACTGCATCAGGAAGTTACTTAGTCATGGAAACAGCCACAGTCACATGAAAGTCCTTTCAGGTGCTGCTGTTAATAGTATGTTACATTGGGAGCTGCCTGTCTGTGGCTCTTAATGTTCCTACTATATGCTACCCCTCGCCCCGACATTGGACAGGTATTTGTGATGAGTAACAACTTGGCTTTTAGTTCTCCTAAAGTACATCAATAAGACTTTTAAAATGTAGGGGTCTTTGAATTTCCTATGGCTTGAGATAAGCCCTTTCTCATTACTGTAAGAATAGCCCTGCTCCCAAAGCCATTCAGAAATCCACTGAGTGAGATCTGGCTTGCAGGCCTTGCAATAAAGTCTTATTAATGCTATCAGAAGTAATCTGCTTTTGTCTTGACCTCACTTTAGATTCCTGGCAGGTATAATGGACAGATTTGTAGCATTTCCTTTCTGCTTTTAAAAGACTGGATAAATGTACCATTTCTCTCATCAGATTATAAAAGTTCGATGTAAATAGAAAGTTCATTGCTTTCCTTGATAACAGACATAATTTTCGCCATTGATGCTCTTCTGTCAGAAGATATTCAAGATAGTCCTAGAGATTGTTTTCTGTTAAAGCAGGCTGAGAATAAGTTTAATTTCCCAGACTATGCTCTTTAACCTCTCAGACTGAAGCAGTAAAAAAATGTTTTGTACCAACTTTCAGTGAAAAAAAAACATGTATACTTCCTGCTGCTTCTACTTAGGCTGGGTATAGGCAGCTTGGTTACTATAGGCCCCAATGTCCAAACATTTCAGTTAGATTGAGCTCTTCATTATTTGTTTATTTTGGTGGTTGGGAGCCTTGAGAGACATGTTGAGAGACAACTAACATCAAAGCTAATTAACATTTACTGTTCAAATCAGCTCAGGCTCCAAGTATAGGTAAAAGTACATCAAAATAACATTCACTGCATATGATTAGCATTTTACACATTTCAGCATATATACATTTCTATCATCTCAGCTTCTCCCCACACAATTCTGTGCAGAGTAAGAAGTCTTTATGTCCGTTTAACAGGTGGGAAAATCAAGGCTCACACAAATGTCAGGAAGTTAGGCTGAAGTCACACAGTTAATACTAGCTATGGGTGGGGTTTGAATCTTCAGACTCTTGGCTTATTCCCCTTCCATTAGCCCACATGGCAGATAAGAGTCTAGAAAACACGATGGGAGTTGAAACCAGAAGACCAGTGCTGTGGTTCCAGCTGTTGTCTTTCCTGGTTTTGTGTGTGTGTGTGTGTGTGTGTGTGTACACGTGCCAAGACTAAGTCTTAGTTTATTCATCTGTGAAACAGGAATAATAACAATGCCTGGGTTAAAATGAAGTAATTTCATGAAAAACACTTTGCAGAGTACAAAGTATGATAAAATAAAATTGGTATTATTATATTTTATGATAATGAGACATAATATTTATTGAGTTTCTACTATGTGCCAGGCATGACACACATCATTTTACATTGTGAAATAAAAGATTTATAGAAAAGTTTTTAAAACATCATTATAACATGTAAAAGTTTGTTGTGAAGTTTACAGCTGTGAAGTACCACCAAGTCAAGAATCAGAACATTGTCAGCAACCCAGAAACTGCATCCCTACCTCTTCCTCTTTCTTCCTCCCCCTAGTGGTTACTACTATTCTACTGTTTAGGCAATCATTTCTGTGCTTTTCTTTGTATTTTAACAATCCCTAAATAATATAGCCAACTTTTGCCTGTTTTTGAATTTTATGTCAATGAAATCAAATAGTGTGTATTCTTTTGCATCTAGTTTCTTTTGCCAAAATCATGTCTTAAAGATTCATTCATCTTGTTCTATACAATTTTAGTCATTTATTTTCATTACTACAGTATGAATGTAATGTTAATTTACCTGAATTTTCTATCATTTACAAGCATTTAGGTTGTTTCTAACCTTTTGATCTTTAGAACAGTGTACCTATAAACAAGTATACATACTGTAGGCTGTTCTGTAGGTTATGTATGTACAGTTGGAATTACTAAGCCTACTAAGGCATGTATATATATATATATATATGTGTGTGTGTGTGTGTGTGTATATGAACATATATATATGCGTGTGTGTATATATATATATAATGTTTAACTATAGTAGATAGTGCCAAGTTGTTTCTTTTTATAATGAATGTTCTGCTTTACATTCTCACTAGCAACATATATTTTATATTGTTCCATACCTTCTCCAGAATTTAATATTGTGATATATTTAAATATTTACTGGTCTGGTGTGGATATAGTAGTTAGCATCTCATTGAAGTGTTAATATGCATTTAAATATACTATACCTGTTTTTAAATTTATTTATTCTCTCTCATTTTTTGTGTTTGTTTAAAGCTATTGCCCATTTTTATTAGGTTACCTTTTTTCTCATTGATTTATACAACTTTTAAAATATAATCTGGATATAAACCCTTTGTTGACTATTCATGTATCAGATATTTTTCCTCACTTTGTGTGTTGCCTTTTCATTCTCTCAATGGAGTGTTTGATGGGCACACATTCTTATTTTTAACATTGTTCAATATATTAATCATTTTCTCTTTACAAAGGGCTTTTTGCATCTTGCACTTTATTTCCCTGAGGTTGTAAAGACATCCTTTTGTATTATTTTCTATAAGCTGGTGGTCAAGGTAGGACCTCTACAGAGTTCACTAGCAGGTAGTGGGAGGTGAGCTACTGGTGAGTAGGGGGAGAAAGGAGGTGTAGATTTCAGGCTTGCAGCACACATTTTACCTTAGAAGGCTGAAGATAGCCTGTGCATAGAGGCAAAAGTATACGGAATGGAATGTGGATGCAATAGGCTGATTTTGAGAGAAGTTCTATTGTTGGGCCATGGAAGAGAGCAAGTATTTTCTCTTAGTTCCATTTCAGACACCCACACATTAAGAATAAATAAATAAATAAAGTTTTGTTTTAAATTATTTTTTTAGTCAATTCTGATTCAAGGTGTTCTCTTTTTCATAAAAGAAAAATTTCTAAAAATAAGAAGGATAAATAGAGCCTGTTCATATACAATTTCTCCTCCTTTGACATGGAAAACTCAAAATTCAGGTAAAATTTAAGACATGAAAGAACATGGAAGAAATTGTGAAATTAATATTAGAATGTTTATGTCTTTTTAAAGAGTACAGAGTATCAGTTTTGTGGAAGTTGTCTAAGTTTACAGTCTCTTCTTTTCCCTGTTCCTCAGTCATCCAAACTATAGATCTTACTGGTCTTTTATAGAATCTTATAATTGGCAGATCTCAGATACAATCTTTTTATTTTTTAGATGGGGATACCAGACTTGCCTGTGGTCACAGAGCTGTCTAGCAAAATGGCCAAACAAGTTTGATGACTCTCCATACATTTCTTCAAAATGTTACAGGTACATTTTTTGAATAAAATTGAATTGCCCACTGAGACTTCTGACAATTTGAGACGCCATTAGTGATAAGTATTAAGATATCTACAGTTACTGTAAAATTAGGACAAGAGGTAGAAAAGTCCAAAGTTTGGTCAACTTTTTAACTCTGATCTTACAAAATTTCTTAAGTCTTTAAATCAATAAGAAAAATAACAAAAATTCAAAAATATACATAATATTCAAATAGACATTTTACAAAAGAGGAGATACCGAGGTGGTCAATAAACCTGTGCAAAAGTGCTTAACTACATCATTTGGAAAATCCAAATTACAACCATAATGAATTACAATTACACATCCACTAGAATGACAAAAAAAATGAAAGAAATAAAAAACATCACGGACAATACCAAGAGTCGGTGAGAATAGGAACAACTGGAACTCTTACTATGATGGTGGAAGCATAAACTGATCCAATCACTCTGTTAAATAGGTGGTCTACTAGAGCTGAATGTGTGAATCCCCAATGCCCCAGCATCCCACTGCTAGATGTGTACCCAAGAGAAGACGTATGTACACACAAAGGTTTGTACAAGAATCTTAATAGCCTAACTTTTCATAAGAGCCTCACTTTGGAGACTTTCCAAGTGCTCATCAGCAGTAGAAGAGATAATGAATTGTGACATATTTATACAATGGAACACTACCCAGCAATGAGAAAAAACATGAACTTCTATGACATGACACAATATGAATAAGTCTCACAAACACAATATTTAAGGATTGGAGGCAGACAGAACAGAGTACATCATGTATGATTTTGTTTATACAAAATTCAACGAGTGAATTTATGCTGCTAGCTGTCAGGACAGCGGTCATGTTTGGGGGGAAGGGATAATGATGGGCAAGTGGAGCTCTGGTGAAGTTCTCTCGATCTGGGTACTGGTTAGATGTGTGCTCAGTTTTTTAAAAGTCATCAAGCCATACATTTATGATGGGTATGTTTTTTCTTATTGTGAGTTATGCTTCAATAAGCCATTAATTTTTTTTTAACTTTCAGCAAAGTTTCAAGACCAGGAACATAACACTATCATCCTCACAACAATCTGAATACATTTTCCGTTTGACACAACGTTCCTTCCACTTAGCTTGACATCTGCTGCACATCTGTATCCCCTGTGGCACACAGCAAGTTAAACAACCCAGATGCTTAAGAAATATCATAACAGTGGGAGAATTGAATTTAAGATGAACAGAATGGGGAGGGAAAGATAAGTTTTCAATTGACATCAGGCATGAATACGAGAGCCCTTGGGGGAGCAAAGAAAGAGAAAATGATTATTTTGGCAGGAATGAAGGCAGACTTTGCAGTGGAGTCTGAAAGATTGTGAATGGGCAGATAAAACACTAAAATAAGCAATGGTTAAGACCAATGTAGGGGACAAGGTGGGGGAATGGGTAGTTCTCTGCCCCTGATAAAAACACATTGCTGTCACTAGCTAATTCTGCCAAGGAAGGTTTGCATTTCTGTATCATACAATACTTTTGAAAACTACATAACGGGGGGTGGGGAGAGAGAGCAATTGATTTCAAAAGGTTCTTTTTTCATACTAGAATGATAGTGAGGCATACTTTGATAGCAAGAAATGAAAAAAAAACACTTTTACTGAGCACTCACAGCATGCAAGAATCATTCATAGGTATCATAATACTTAATCTCATAACAGCTCTGAAGTGGTGACATTCTCACTTACAAATGGAACTTGGGGCTCAGAGACTTTGTGACTCTCGCCCATTGTCCTATCAGTAGTTTAAGACAGAGTCTAGTTCTGAGCACATTGTGGTGTTACTAAAACTTCTTGCTCTTACTGTGAAAACAAGCATCCTCCTGTGGAAATAACTTTGGTCCTTTCACTCTGCATTGCTTTCCAGAAAGGATGACAATTCTCTAAAGAGACAACTGGTCTGAAATATCTGGTTAGAAAGTCTTTCTGGGGAATACTCAAGGCAGGGATCATGACTGTACTGATATTAATAGATAAGGAACATACTGAATTCCAAACATTGCAGCTGGGTGGGAAGGCTCTGAAACGTTCCCCATGGCACTGAGGATCTGCTGGCCTCCACTGTGGACTGGCATCTTCGTTCCTTAGTGAAAACTGGTTTCCCTATACATGGGAGCCCAGGCTAAGTCTAGCCACAGGTTGATAGGTGGACATAGGTTTATATGATGTAATTTGGGTTGTACCGCAAATCCCCATAGGAGCCTCAAACCTCCTATGCCTACTCCAGTGACAGACATTTCTATCCCAGCTGTCTCTCTGCATTAAGGTATCATCCTCTGAGGGTGAGTTATAACCATGAAAATAATTCTAGTCATTTATCACTGGGACCCTATTGTTTCTTTGAGAGAACCCATTGCCCATTTGGTGGACAGGTCACAAAGCTATGGAGTCTGAGACCCTAAAGAGGACATTTGATAGAGGAGGAGAGAAGAGTCAATGCTGCTGATTTGTGGTTGGTCCCATTGCATTAGGCAGTGGGGTTGGGATCTGGGGTAGGTGTGGAAAAGAAAGAGCTGGTCACTGCACTTGGGAGTGGAATTGGAGGTAGGGGAAGAAGCCACACACATATGCACGCACACACCCACTCACATTTTCCCCAAAGGTACTCTGTGAGTGAAGTATTATATGAGTCAAATTATTCATTATTTTAGCCTCACTTCTCTCACCTGTCAGTGTATGACCCAGGTCAGGTTATTTAATCTTTCCTAGTCTCATTGTCCTCACTTGAAAATCACTGTAGTGAAGATTGAATGAAAGAAAAATTTTCTGTCACTTCCCATGCTGTGAATACAGTGTCTGGTCCAAGGCCCTTGTGGATATATTTGAGATGGCACTGCAGAGCTGAGAACCAAGCCCAGGATGGGCTCAGGAGGGAGGGTGGGCCAGAGAACAAGAGAGGGCATGCAGATTTAAATATTGTACCATCATTATACAGCAAGCAGGACTTTCTCACCACAGAAGGGACTACCTTGTGAAAAAGGATGTCCCCTATTGGTGGAAGAATCACACAAGGGCTTCAGGGACACCTGTGGGCCACATTGGAGATTGGATTCCTGCACCAGAGGAGATTATTTGGGGTTGACCTACCACAGTGAGGCAGATTCTGGGGTCACTTTTCTTCTAAGCATTAACCATGATATTGGGAAGATAGTTGTCCAAAAATGAGTGTAGACATGCAGGGGAGCTGACCTGGGAGAGGGCCTAGAGACAAGCAGGAGGTTGCTGTTTTATTGTTTGATGGCTGGTTTCTTGTATCATTGTGTAATGGATACTGGATGAGTGAATACCCCACATTCATTTTGTCTCTTTCTTTTTAACTACATCTCAATTTTCCTTTAAGGAACTGCGTCTCCTTGGGTACTTGTCACAGATGCTGTCAATGCCCCACCGTGATTGGATATAGTACGTACTCTAGGTTCTGGCTTTTCATCATTCCATTTAGCCTGACTTCCAATGGTCAGTTCCTGCATTTCTTAATCTGAGAATTTTCTTTGACCTCTAGAATTTTTATTGTTACAGAGGTAATTACAGAGAGTTATTGGGTATGTAAGCAGCCCAGTTCCCTTGCCATTTAGCCTTCCTTTCTCTCTCTTACTCCTCACTCTTCTACTGATGTTTTCCAGAATGGTCTCCAAGATAAGCTACATACATTTAAATCTTAGTTTTAAGAATATATTTCTAGAAAAAACCCAAAGTAAGACAGTAGCTGTCCTAAGTTTTACATGGGGTCAATCTCAGTTTTTATTCCACAGGTAGCCTCTAAATTACATTAAGTAAATGAGAATGATTTCATGCCCCCTGTCTTCAGCAATTGGTTTAGGGGTAGCAGTAATCAAGACCTATATAAATCATCCTATGGCCTGGTTGTCTAGTCAACAGGGCAGGGATTCTGACTTGTCCACTTCTGTGTCTGCAGTTCCTAACAGAATTAAGAGCTCCTATATTAGGCGCTCTCTCTCAGTGCTGGCATCTAGTTCATGCTAAAGCAATAATTACTTATAGATCCATGCTACCACTCCTCTAAGGGAGAATTACACCTTATAAGAGTAAAAGTAATTCAACGACAAGCTTATATTCTTACCCAGGGGATACTAGTAGTGTGGCAGGTGAGATGGGAACTGATTTTAAGTAGAAATGCCTATTCTAACTCTTAATAGCATAGATTAATTTTGTCTACTTGTGTAGTTTATATGAATGGAGTCATACAGTGGAGATTCTTTGTTCTAGCTTCTTTTGCTCAACATGATGTTTGAGATAATGTGGTGGTGGATAGCAGTGATTCACTTATTCTCCTTGCCGAATACTTAGTTATTCTATCACATGGATGCGCACAGTATATCTATCACCCTACTGTTCACGAACATTTGTGTTCTTTTCAGTTTGGGGCTATTATGAGTGGTGCTTCTATGATATCCTAGCACATGTCTTTTTGTGCTCATAAGTATACAGTTCTCTTGAGTATTTACCCAGGAGTGGAATGGCTTCTTCATAAGGTATTCATATACTCTGCTTTAGCAGACATCACCTAATGATTTTTCAAACTCACTGTACTGTGCTTGGTATTTTTAAAAAGTTTAAATTAGTTCTCAGTATTTAAAAATCAGTTTTTCTGTAAGAGGATGTGGCAAACCAAAGGTTACATTGCTAAATGAAATAAAACTAGTTGGAGCTCATTGCAGTCACTTACATTAACTGGGGCTCACCACAAACCCAAAACAGTGGCTTCATTCACTGACAATAATTTCTTGATCCTTGCTTCTGTGTTTTCTTTTCTTTCATTTGTAACTAATGAGATATCCTGGATGACTATAGGGGCCCCACAACTACTCATTTAGAGAAATCTAGAACCTGGCAAACCTATTTCCTTGACTTGGGTTACATTGGAAGTAGTCCCTGAGATAAGAGTGTGGATGCCATTAGTTTGTTTGGGAGATGGCTCCAGAAAATGAGGTTGGGGAGTGGAAAAAGGGAGGCAGGGAAAGAGAGAGGCCAGTGGGGTATAATACCAAGTGTGGGAATCTGGGTCTTATGGGGGCCACTTCCAGCTGGGAACTCTGGGAGCCAGAGTGGAACCCTCAGCCATCTGCCAGCTGAGTGGGTGGGCACAGCCTCATTCATTGCTTGAGGACTCCTGGGGGAGGGCTGCATTCTCTTCCCCTAACCTCTAGCTTGCCACACTTGCATGCAAAGCAGATTTCTTAGGCAAACAGAAGCAGGTGCTGGCAGTGGCAAGGTGAACAGCAGTATATTGCAATGAGGGAATACAAGTGAGGCACCAACAATGGTGGCTCCGCTGATCTATTCTATGTTTGCTCCCAGGCCTCTAGTCCCTAGAATCTTATATCCTAGAATCTTGATCCCTATTGCCTCAACACAGAGCTGGCAATGTGTTGTCTTTCATTAATGAGTATAAAACCTCTGCTCTCATTTCAAAAGGTCCACCCACCGTTCTCCCACTATCCCCTTACCAAGCATGTTGAAATAACTGCATATTTATGGCAGTTCTGTTGTATTACAATCCAGAGCTTCCAGCATCTGTGCACAGAGAAGTTTGCTCTGCTCATTTCTTTCCATCCTGTTAGATTTCCATTGCTTCTGTGCAGGCATATTTAAAAGATTTTAATAATGTATTTGCCAAGATAGATTCATCTCACATGTCCTGTGATTTTCAATCAAGTAGAACAATTAGATTGTTGCACAGCCCCCTAAACCACAGCAGGAGTTGCCTGGAGATGGAAAATCTGTGTGAAGGTGAAGTAGAAATTATTTTTCTTTTTATTGCTCTTCAACTTTCAATTTATATTCCAGAGTATTTTTTTAAAAAAAGAATTCACAGACTGGTGATTGCAGGGGGGAGGAGAGTATAAGGAGGTTAAATGGTAATGGAAAAAATACAATAACATTTTTAAAAAGTAAAAAAGAATTCTCAGATTCTTAGAAGAGAATACGATCTGTGTGAACAAGATGGGACCTACTCATTAATCAGAGTTTGTGTTAATAACACACATACACTGCAATGCCAAAAAAAGTTTGCAAATCGTCCCTTTGACAAACAGTCCCATGGCATTTTTGCAGAAGAAGAAAAATACAATTTCTCATTTAGGAAATAACAAACTCTTAGCCATCCTCTGAGACTTGAGTATATGTCTCTCAATTACAATAATTTGTAGGGGACACCATTGGTGCCCAGTTACTTTTAATTTTTATAAAAAAAAAAACCCATCAGATCTAAAAACAAGCCCTTCAAAACCTCAAAGATAGTTAAAGCAATTAGGAAAAAGAGCATCGGTCACAATTCCCATGCTAGTTGATTTTAAAAACTCATTTGAAAATGACAAAGGATTAAAAGATTTTAAACCAAGGGAAAACAAAAAGACCTCGTGAAAGCACCACATGGCCAGCATGTGCAAAGGAAGGTTTTGATCTGGAAGTATTAATTTCCTGCGTGGAGAATTTGAGGAAAACTAAACTGAACCTCACTCATTAAGGAATAACTTACAGTGAGTAATAGATATTTGCTCGCGCGCGCGCGCGCGCACACACACACACACACACACACACACACACAGCTAGTGCTTGCTATTCACAGTGGTTATATTCTATAAAGTCACTATGGGGACTGAATTAGCAAATATTGATATACAGGGTAACATTCCTACATGCCTCTGATCACAGTTTTTTTGGTCAACCAGATTATCATTCATGCTACATAGTTTTGTTTGCCCACATTCTTGTAAAACAAGCCAGTCTCATCATTATTAAAAACGTACTCTTTCGCATAATTCTTTTTCTTGTATAACATTTAATTTAAAAAAAATCTTTCATAGCCTCTTGACCTACAGAACCTGCACAACCTGCAAATCTAACATCTTTTATACCTCATAGCTTTTTGAAACATGCAAGCCAGCTGTAGTTTGACGTTATCCTCACCCTGTGTAACATGAGCAAACGTTTCCTTTTCTGCCTCACAACAACGCCATCCACAATGTACTGTTGTTGTTGTTTTGACCATCATCTCATGAACTCACGAATTTAGCTGCTTTTTTATCCTTTCCATAGCATTATAGGTGTTATTTTAGAACTTTCTGGAATGGCCTCATATACAGGTTAGCTAAATTCTTTATTTTTTAATAAAGAATTATTAAATTCTTTATAATTTAATATTATAAAGGTGTGACATGTTATTGGTTAATTAGCTTTGAAGTCATGGCCATCGGCAGTATAACTCATGCCTGGGTGAAGCTCATCTAACACACACATTTTCTCTGTAAGACACACCACAGCCTTCTTGGACTTAGAAACACTAGACAGCGCTTCAGCACTTCACTGGGGCCATTTTTAAACAACAAAATCAACAAAAAGTACAAAGATGTGAAAAAAGTGACACTGAATAGACCATGGAAAGGACACTTGTTTACAGTATCAGCGGTGAGACAAGAAGGCAGAGAATTGCCTTGTTCATTCTCTGCTGGAATGTGTTTGTCAGGCAGTTCAAATTTTTCACCACTCTGTGCACACCTGTGAATGTTCCATGAGTATTGATTTGGATTTACAATGAATTTTAGTGAGTAGGTTAGTTTGCAAATATGGTATCCACAGTAATAAAGATCAACTGTGTATTCTTCTTACTTGATGTTAATATACCTGTTCTGGGTAATTTGAATAAAATTTTCATTAGTATTTTTGATGCTTTCAAAAGGCAGAGTTTATATAAGCATACTCTTGGAATATACATTTTTTTATTTGGTGTCTTCCCTCACTAGCTCTCAACATGTTGGCATTTCCTTCCCTCCCTTGCCTTAAAGGAAAGTTTTTTCTTCAAATTCTTAATTGCTATGCCCTGCTTCTCGCTTATTTTTAGTTACATGAACTTTGACAAATTACTTAACCTTAAAAAAATACTTTTAGCACTACTATAAGAATTAAATGAAAAATGCAAAATGCTTTGCATATTTTTTATGACATGATAATTCCTTTTCTATACCTTGATTTGAGTAGAGAGGCATATAAAGTAGTGATTAAATAAGTGGATTTGAAGTCACTTGCCTTGCTCACAGCCTAAGATGATGCCTCTTCTGCCCTGGGTCCCTGAGTGACCATGAGGAGATGAACCACATTATGACATGAGTGTAAAATGAACCTGTGTTGTGCTCTGAAAGTATCATATGGCTTAAATGTGCAATGGAGATTTGTACCTCAGAATAAATCCATAGATTCAGGGATTAATTAGTTTCTCTAATATAACCAAGACTAATCTGACAAATACTCATAGACCCACAGACCTGTGACCTTCCCTGGAGGCAGACAATTAGAAGAGCTTTTGCCTAAGTAGAAGGACAGTGTGCTTGTGAGAGCTTAGAAAAGAATATGATGATCTCAAGAAACAGAGGTGTGATTATTGTATAGATGTATACATACAAGGTGGGGAAACAGCAGGTTTACAGCTATGAGTACATGAAACACATGAAATGCAGAGTTTATTCTTATATCATTATTTATTAATTATTGTATTATTTTCCATGCAAACAACTGTAAACCTACTTTTGCTCCACCCTGTATCTGGAGTAGGGCTGAGATGCATGTCAGAAAGGGGGTACCCCAAGAGGGGAGAACCTAAAGAGAATTAAAGCTTTAGTAGAATCTCAAATAATTAGTAAAATTTAGCCATCTGGGTAAGGGGAGATGAAAATGGTAGAATGATAGAACGTCCTACACAGAGGAAGCTTGCTGGTAAAAGGTACAGACGTATAAGACAGCAGGTACTGGCAAAGGCTAGAGTTCCCTGTCTTATACTAAGAAGTCATTAGAGACTTTGGAGTAGAGGAATGATCAGGGCAGAACTTGGCTCTAGAAAGATTATGCCATTATTGGCACTGATCTCTGATTGGAGTAGAAGATTTCTATAAACAAGGAGAGCCCTAGGAGGCTCTCTTCTCATGTTATCTTTATGCAAAGTCAAACTGTTTATTCCAAGGAAGAAGAAAGCACTAGACATGATGAGTCTATCTGTCAGCTACAGCCATAATAATGCTGCATAACATCAAGGACAAAAACAACAAGCCAAAAATCAGTGACCTACGGACACACCATTTTTCTCACTCATGAGTCTGCCAGTTAGTTTCAGTTTGGCTAATCTTTGTTGGGTTCATCAGGGCTTCACTCTAGGCTTCAGGTCAAGTTCAAGCCTATTCTGTTTGTCTCATTCTGAGGCATAGGCTGGAGCAGTGGTTGCTACTCAGAACTTGTTCTTTTCGCAACAGAGACACAAGTTCAAGCTGTCAGAACAAACTACGCAAATCCGTGGAAAGACTTTCTCACATCACAACACTGACAGCCCATTGGAAAATGCAATTTATATGGACAAATCCAAAGTCAAGAAATACGTTTATTAGGCAGGATTCTCCAGGGAAACAGAACTAATAAGATGTTTAATTACTTATTATAAAGGTTTGGCTCACATGATTATGGAGGCTGACAAGTTCCAAAATCTGAAGTCAGCAAGCTGGAGACCCAGGAGAGCTGATGGTATAGTTTTAGCCCAGAAGCCGGCAGGCTTAAAACCTGGGGAAAGCTCATATTTTAGTTCAAGTTTGAGGGCAGGAAAGAATTTATGTCCCAGGTCTGTACAATCAGGCAGAAGTAGTTTCTTCTTATTTGCTAAAGTGTTGTCCCTTTTGTTCTATTTAGGCTTTTAACTGATTGGATGAGGCCCACTCACATTTTGGAGGGTAAATCTACTTTACTCAGTCTACTCATTTAAATAGTTATCTCATCCAAAACACCTCCAGAGACAGAGCCATAATAATGTTTGATCAAATGTCCAGGCACACTGTGGCCCAGTCATTTTAAACATAGAACTAACTACCACAGTGAGGGATTTTGTTCTGCCAACCACCGGGGCACCCAGTGGTGAATATTGAGATCAATTATTGTTCTGTAGCAGTGGTTTTGTGAGAAAGTGAAATCAAATTTACCTCAAGATTTAAAAACTGATTAACTGAAGACTGTCTACCTTCTGTTTATTTGTTTGACCAGAAAAAGGTATCGAAGACCAGTTATCTGAGTCCTGCTCTAGCTGGAGAATAAATGAGTCCAAATTTATCTCCCTGCAATACTAAAAGACATATGAGCTTCAGGAAATATCTTGATACTTTCTCAGACTTTCTCGTTCTTAGTTTAGCTGCCTCCCTTTGAAGGCTGTCATTGTGTCAGAGCCTCTAGTTTTACCACTTATAAGCTACTGGTAAATTCTCTTAACCTTACTGTATCTCAGTTTTTTGATCTATAAAATGGGCATAATAATTCTATGTGCTTCATGGTGAAGTCTGTAATATAGGTAAAACACTTAAAGTGTTACTGGGCCTTGAGTAACTGCTTCATACATATGAGCTGATTTATTATTAACTTACTTAATCCTCACAACTCCATCATATAGGCATTTCAAAAAATAATTTACAGATTATAAATGAGGAATCCAAGGCAGAGTGAGTACATAACGTTTCCAGGAGTACAAATTAGTGAGATAAGTCTAAATCCATCTTGATTGCCACCTCCACAACCAGCATCTTCTCAGAGAACCATTGCTTTTATCATCCAATGGAACTAATTCCAGACTATCCCCTGAGTATTTAAAATTTTTAAAAAAGATTTTATTTATATATTTTTAGAGTGGGGAAGGGAGGGAGATAGAGAGGGAGAGAAACCAGTGTGTGGTTGCCTCTCACATGCCCCCAAGCAGGGAATTGGCTCACAACCCAGTATGTACCCTGACTCGGAATTGAACCAGTGACCCTTTGGTTTGCAGGCCAGTGCTCAATTTACTGAGACACACCAACTAGGACCATCCCTTGTGTATTTATATTTATATTTGTAAAAGTATAATATTTTGTATATGTGTACAGGTACTGTTTTTAAAAATGCTATCATATTATAGCCATATTTTGTCCTGCTACTTGCTTTCATTCAGCACTATATTTTGGAAGTCTTCTGGTTTCACTAATATAAATCCATCTTATATAACATGTGGCAAATAATTCAATAACCTAAATATACTATTATCTAGTTTTTACTCTATTAGTAAACAAAGTTCCCTTCCAAGTCTCCACTATTGCAAACAATGCTGTATTAGCTCCCCTACTACAATTCTGTGGTGTGCATGGCTGAGTGTTTCCCTAGGCAAAATACAGAGAAGTAAACTTGCTGGACCACAGAGTGTGTACAATTACAATTGTAGTAGATACCAGCAAGCTGCTCCCTCCACTCTGCAGTGTGGCTCTTGCAGCTCTCACTCCCACTGACCATGAAGGCGTTGGGTCGGCTTTCCTGGCATGGGGAAAATGACAAGATGTGGTGAGGACAATAAAGTGTCCCTGAGAACCATGGGAAAATCAAGGCAATGTGTGCTCCTTTACAGTTTTCATTGAGATCTCCTGGATTTTTTGTTTGTTTCCAATTCTTAACTACTTCTGGGGAAAAATAATGACACAAGTGAAATTCTCTTCTTTTTTAATGGATAGAACATTATTACCTATTTGTCTGTGCTCAGAAGGCTTCTAAAATCTCAGTTCTTTATTAGGAAGAAACTTAGGGTCTTTTGCTGGAGTAGAAATAATATTTTCCCTATTGCCTATCTAACATAGCATGCCCAGCTGGCACTATTATAAAACCCTTCTTAGGAGCTACACACCCTCCTGACTCTCTTGTTGTATTTAGAGGAACAGTTCAACATGACAAATTTCAGTTAACTAAGAAAGCCTGAGTGAGTCAAGAACTTTAAAAGCTGTAGGAAAAGACTTTCCAAATGGTCAAAAAACAAACAGAATTTACTATGAGGCATTTTCCTTACAGCAATTGGTAGGAATTTTTGTATCTACAATAGTAATCAGACAATCAGAAAAATGCTCTTCTTCTGACAATTTAGAAAGTTCAGCCTTTGGAAACTGGACAGCAGAGCTTGGTTCTAACCTAGTAACCAAACCTATATAATTAATTAGTTCTTTCAGGTTTCAGGCAGAAAATGACATTACTGTGTTATAGTAATAATCCTGGTTGTCGTTGAGTTATCAGCAAACTGCAGCTCCTCTCTTGAGAGAAGAAACCATGTAATTTAACAAATCACTGTATTTTGGGTTTTGACATTGCACATGCTTTTCAATTTCCATCTGTTCCTTCGGTTCATTAGTATTTCATTGTTGCTACAGTCAGAAATATTTTAATAGTTTTTCTCCCTCTAAAATAACACACAATCAACTATATTCTGTCACCCCTTTGGACACCTAAAAATGGCATGTCCACTCCAATTTTAAGTTGCTTTTAGGAAGTGTTATTTTGGGCATTTTTCCCAAAAGTCCAAGATGGCTGACTTTGGCTATGAACTAGAATAATTGCTTTGTGTGTGAAAACAAACATTCAAAGTCTACTTCAAATACAGGTTATTTTTTTTTAAAAGAATAGAGCAATGGTCTCTTGCATTCCTAAATCTCTTTATTAGATCATCAAAACATGCTCAAAGAACTAAGTGTGTACACTCAGAAGTGCATATACACACAATTTTGCATATACACTCTCTGAAACACAGTTTACATAGGTACCCTAGAACACACACATTCCACACATGTGGCACACACCCATGCCACACATCTACACCCATCCACCCTCCATACACAACCCCCATACTCTTCCAAGCACAAACCAAACACATACCATGCATGAACATATACTTCCATGACACACAGACACAATCACATCCATGGTACACATATATACACAACCTCAAATACACATACCATAATTATACACTTTTAACTTTCTCTCAAACACAACATAAACACATATACATACATACATACATTCCACATGTAGGCATGCACATACATTCATGATACATATATATGCAAACCAAAAACACACACTTCTCTACCAAAAACGATAGTAAAAAAATATTAAAAAGTGTATATTAGGAAATATATGTGTTGAAATGTATAATAGGAAATGTTTTGGAATGGAATTTAGGATTATTGCAGAAATTTTAGTAACTTTCAAAAAAGTCAGATTTGGGGGGGCCAGTGGTGGTTTTCCTTTGTTGGTTATGTCCTATATGCGCACAATCAGACCCATTCCTCCTCAATTGAAATGAAAGGTCAAGTACAAAGGTTCAAGGATGAAATCAGTGTATCTGACCAACACATAACACCCCCCCACACACACGTTTGTCAATATCCATGGAATGATTGTGGAGGCAGTACTGATTCCAGAGTATATTGGGAATATACTATGTGTTATGAAAAAAGAAAGAGATCTCTGTGAAGACGTGGTTGTCCATCACCAAAGAGGATGAGACAGTCCTTCCTGGAAATACATCCTGGAATGGATGGCGCCATTATTCTTAGGCTCCCCTTTGTTCCGCAGTACTTCTGGGCTGGGCTTGATCCCTAGTCTCCCAAAGACTGATTACTTGGGGGACAGGCCCTGCCTGGAATGATGCTCCTGGGTAGACAAAGAGCCCTTATTGCTGGGAGTGGAAATAGGTCCCTGTGGAGGACAGGGGCCAGTTCAGTGCCTGTAAAAGTTCAAATAAGTGTCAATACATCCTAAGAGAGACCTCACTCAGCAGAAGGATGGGCATCCCTCCAGATCTGCAGCACATACTCTCAAGTCCTGTAGTGAAACTGTCCTTTCCCCAGTGTTACCTTCTTAAAAAGTCATAAATGCACTGCAGACCACTGTCAGAGCTGTGAGGGTGAAGGTCAAATGCAGAGGAGGCTTGAATTTAGAGTGACATCTGACTTCACAAGTATAATGGCTGCCTAAAGTCAGATCTGACAGAAAATCAATTCATGGAAATTACTGTGCACCCTACTGGGTTAAGTAACTTTCCTACTCACTGTTTTCTATTCTCTGCTTTTTCCTTCCATTCCTAGCTGCCTCCTTGCTTGCCCTTCCTTCCTTCCTCCCTTCCTTCCCTCCTTCCTTCCTTCCTCCCTCCCTTCCTTCCTTCCTTCCTTCCTTCCTTCCTTCCTTCCTTCCTTCCTCCCTCCCTCCCTTCCTCCCTCTTTTCTACTCTTTTATCCTCTCTTCCCTGTGCAGGTTTTAAAAAGATCAGAGAATGTTATTGTATTTTGTTCCAGAAGAAAGAGTATATGGCAGGCCTCTACTTAAATATAATCTGTGACAGCCGGACATCTAGTTGTTTAAAGGAGGATTGTATTTCACATTTGTTATAAAATTTATCTAATCATCTAACTAACAGGCATTGAGTATTGACTTAACTAACTCTACCGGTTTTTCCTCCATAGAGTACCATCTTTAACTAATAACTAGTCTATTACTGTTTGGAGCCACTTATGGCCAGCTGAAGTTAGTTTAGATGTGAACATTTAGGCTATAGGTTTTGTTTTTTTGGTCAGAAAACTCATTAAACTCAAGAAATTCATCCCACATGTACTGTTTTAATATTCCCACATATTTTCCCCCAAACTGACCTTAAAACTCTCTGTGGGTATCATTTCCCTCTTTAGGCATTTATCAGATTTCCCTCCTCTAATAAAGTCCAAACTTCAGTAAGTTTACACTCAAAGATGCCCTTTGCAATCTGGCTCCAATCCCCACTTGATTCACTTCCTGAACTCTAAGATTTGGTCACATGTCTCTAAACCTTAGCTCTTGCTTTACTTTGGGCTCCGCATATTGGAAGCCCTGCCATTTTTGAAGCCCAGAAAGTCTTTCCATGTGTCTGAGGTAGAGTTAATTGCTCCTCCTTCTGGAAATCATAGCACGTGGCTTGTGCTTCCACTTAGCCTTGCACAATAATTAGGGGTCCACTGTCCCTCTGTTCTGAGGGCTGGCACTACTCATCTTGGTGTAACCCAAAGTTTCTAGCCATTTGCCTGATACAAGTGGGATCTCAGTAAATTATAATAGAAATATTAACTTGAAAGACACTAAAGAACAGGGTATCTACTGTTGTTCCTTATCTAGCACTCATTCTCTCTCTTTTGAGTAAGAGCATCTGAATTTTTCTTTGGAAATCACATCTTCCAAACTCAAAGATCATGGGGACTGAGCTTACTCCAGGGGGAATGCATGTGACTTAATCTGACCAATCAGATTCATAATGATTGCTCCAGTGATGGATACATGGTTGAATTGGGTTTACTAAAGAGGATCCCATTTTTTTCCTTAAATAATTGGCAAAGAAGTTTGTTTATCTACTACTATAGGAAAACAGAATGCAAGCCTGGATTTGCTGATGGCCACATTTTCTACCTCATAAGAGTCTGCTTCAAAAAATGGTCAAGTAGAGGGGAGAACCAAAAGAAAGGAAAAGACAAATTCCCAATGAGAAATTTTGGTTCAGTCATGTCTGAAGACATATATCCATGGACATTTTATCGTATGATCTAATGTAGTCCTACTTTTGCTTTAACAAGCTTAATTTTTCTCTTATTTTTATTGTTTTTCTCTTGCACTCATTGTTTTCCTTTTTTTCTGTTATTTGCATCCAAAAGATTCTTGAGAGATTGTGCCATTTAGTGAGATAATAGAAAACAGCTGTCTGTCTCTGAAGACTAAAAGATCGATTAAGGTTTCTGCAACTTCCAGCATCATGATTTTGAAGGTATCTTTCTGGAACCCAATGATCACATGTAACTCAGAACACTGCTTCAGAGTCTTAACTGTACACATGAATCCCCTGAGGATCTTGTTAAAATGCAGTTTATGACTGAACAGGTCTGGGGTGTACATGAGATCTTAAATTTCAAATAAGCTCCCAGGGGCTTCTTAGATGCTGGTCCAGGACCACATTTTGTGTAGCAGGAACTACAGTCAAGGACCATCATCAGTGCCTAGACACTCCTGCTCAACAGCAATGATCTTTTGCATGCTGTTTTTGCTTAATGTGGTGATGGTTGAATATGCCACACTTTTTCAGAAAGCTTCCTTACTTTTAAACTGACTTTCTGAAGAAAAAGAAGCTGAGCCAAAAGCTAGATCACTAATGGGGAAATGTATGAGCAATGTGGGAAACCATTGCAAAGAGGCAGGTGAAGTAACTGCTTAAAATGCCACAGATACACATGCACATCTTGAAGTCCTCTCTTCCCCCATTCTTGAATCACAAATTTGTCTTACTGAAAGCATTTAGCACAACATAGCCCATCTCTGCTGGGACTCAGCAGAATTATGGCGCATACATGCTTCTGGCGCTCAACCTGCTGCCCAACAGAATGACTATCCCACCTGGGCTGTGATCTAATTTATTTCCTCCCTTTGGTGCCAGATTCCTGGGTACTGGCGCTTGGAACTGAAACAGCACCATTGCTCTCCCGTATCCAAAGTTGGCTGCTTCCTGACAATGCTGTGTGGCTCAGGATAATCTTTACATGTTATCCAGTCTGACGATGCAGTGACTTGGTTTCACCGTAACTGAAACACATGCCTTGTGAGTTTCTTATGTTTTGGGATTATTAATAATCACACAAAAGTATTTAAGCAGGCATGAACACCTCATCTCCCAGTGCACATGTCACTTTCAAATACAGATTCTGCCCCCACATATTCATAAACTCCTCTTGTCAAAATAACTTTTTGTACTGAAACTAGGCATACTTCCCATTTTTTAGCACATCCTTTTTGAATCTCTTTCTTTTGCCTAATTGAGAGTTAGTCAAACACATGTGGCATTATTTGGTCCCAAGAGCATCTGTTATCAGTATTGATAAACATGAAGTGACTAAATCTTCCTTGAATTCCTTCTCTAGGTCTTGAGTAAAGGATGGAAGATAAGGATGGAATCTTATCATCTGTGTTTTAATAAACACCTGTGACTTCAGATTTCAGCAGCACTGGATTCAGTGTCCCATAACCTGAGAAAAATACTATTTGGGTTATTTCGTAACTTCCAAACAGAATGTGATGATGGGGTGTTGTATCTACAGGCAACAACAGGGAAGAATAATTAGAAAAATCTGTTAGATTCAATTTTGTTTTTCTATTGTCACTATTTGCAGAGGGAGCTGGAACTTAGTCTTTGGAATAAAATATGTTATTCAAAACAATATTTGGCATAGATGGGTCCTATATGAAAGTCACTGTGGAAGCTGAATGAGCAGTTTTATAGAATGAACAAAGCTGGCTTTGCATCAAGTCAGACTTCTTCCTGTTTCTCAGCAGGTATCTGGAGGCTTCTCCTGCTAGCTGAATGATATATAAGCAGGGAATGCAAACTGATTCTTTCACTGGATTAAGAACACAATTCAGCCAATAACCTAGAGATTTTTGTAAAATAATTGGAGACATTGCACACTGTGCACAAATGTAAGATTTGTGTACAAATCCAATTAATCAAATTTTAAGATTTTAAATGTCCAGTAAGAGGACGAAGGGATGCATAGAAGTGCCGGGGAGTAACGGACAGAAGTTGGCCTTTCCTCCAAATTACTTTGGCTTCATTCCAGAGCCAGTGCCCTTAATTCAGACCCATATGAATGGAAAATTAGTCTTTAGGTTTCTTTTAACACATAAATTTTGTAGGTTTCTTTTAATACATAAATAAAAGTGTTGTTGGCAAAGGGTCCCCACTGATACCAAACAAACTTGTGAGAAATGTGGAAAACCAAAATTTTGGTTTTGCAGGGTTTTGAGGTTACCCAAGGGAGTTTTGCTGTTGATAGCTAAATAGCTCCATAGACATTATTAGAGGAGTGGAAGGTACGTTTTTGAGAAATGTCAGAGTTATAACCAAAAAAGGAGAAGAGAACACATTACTCACTGTGGTGAGGACTTTCCCATGAGCACATGCATCATTACAGTCATGAAAAGACCCCAAGAATTTACTGAGAAGTTAATCTTTATGGATAAATAAAAAGGAAAATCTTTCGTGCACACCTTCTGTGAGAACATGGCTGTTAGCTGGTACTGAGTATCTCTACCACAAAAAATGTCACTGCTCTTAAGAAAGAAGGGGCAGGTTGTGGCAGGAGTGGAGCCCAACAGAGGTACATATATCTTTCAGGTCATTCACTCATGGTCTCTCCCAGTGGGACTGGCTGGCCTGAAAAATGGCCCCTATCACTGAAAGGCATCAGTTAGGGTGAGGGGACACTGAAATTCAGAGTCTTGGCACCTACTCCCATCCCACCTATGTGTCTCTGGGCAAGTAACTTTAGCTCTCTGAATGTCTGAGCTCAGGGTCCTCAATTGTAATGTTAGAGTCTGGAACTAGAGTACCAGTCCTGGGCTTTATACTCTGACACTATGATTCTCTTGTTTCCCGCACCTAGGCCTTCTGGAAATTCCTCTCTCTCATTGAAATTTAGCCAGATTCCATTCACCATCTCCACAGTTGCCACCTGGTCCAGCCTTCCTTATTCATCCCTCACTTGGATTATCTTGGCAGCCTCTGTGCTGACCCATCTGTGTTCTCTTCTGCCCCCCACAGCATGTCCTTAACTCAACAGACTGGGTGATCTCATTAAAGTCCCACCATGCTCCTCCCCCAGGAGCTTCCTTTTTCTCCCTGTCCACATAATAGCCCAAAGAGCCTGAGGACTGACCCAGCTGTATCTCTCTTATCCTATCTTCTGATATCTTGAACATGATGATTTCTAACCAGCCATATAGTCATTCTCCTCCCAGGTCACCCATCAAAGTATCTCCATTGCCCTTCTGGAATGCTATTCTCACTCCCTCTCAACCCCACCACACTCAGATGCCTGCGTGACTGACTCTGCCAACCCCTTCCAATGTTTATGCAAACATCACCTCCTTGATGTGGCTTTCCCTGACATTTAAAATTGCATCAACCCCATAGCACTTTCCAATCCCTTCATACTGTCTTTTACTTCCAATAGCACTAAACTTCTAGCATATAACACAATTCATGTATCGATTATATTTTTTTCATGTCTCTCTCTACCAGAAGGGAGGGTCCATGCAGGCCAGGACCTTTGCCTATACATACATGCTGTTTAGGTAGTATTCCCAGTACCTGGAAGAGTTCCTGGTTCACAGAGGTGGTCAATACAGACTTACTGAATGAAGTTATAAATCCTTGTCATGCTGTTGAGTGTGCATGGTGCTAATAACTGACAGCAGTGAAAGTCCAAGAAGAGACAGCCCTCCATAATGGAGAGCCAGCAGTGCTGTTGTGCACAGACAGCTAAATAACATAACTGTTCTTAAGTGGGTGGGCTGTTCAGAGTTGCTATGTGCACCTCACACTTCGTTGTGCATGCCGTCAGTGTCCTTCCCTGTGCTCTGATGTTTGCTCTCCCTCTTGCTTTAGCATCTGTGTTTCTGTCTCAGAGCTTTCTCAGTCCATAGAAGCATGTGAGGGACCCACATGCAGACTTGGCTTCAGTGCCATGGAGCTAATGCCCCAGGAGCATCCTCAAGTGAGGAGGAATGGAAGTTACCGGCTACTACACATCTCAGCTTCCTTGATCTTTAGATGGGATCATTCTCAGCCATGTTTACCTGTGTCCCAGTGGTCTGCAATGGGTTCACGTGCACTGTGCAGGTGATGACTCATTGATAAACATATGCTTTACTAACTTCTGCCCCTTCCCAGTATTATTTTCCTACTCCTCTCCTCTACCAGGGATCTGCTTGTGATAGCCTCCCAAATAAACTTAATTCTTATTTCATAGGCTGTTATCAGGGGAACCCAAATGCTCATAAACATGTGACAAAAGCCCTCTTCCTCCATCATGTGTTCAGGACCTCTTTGTGTCTAGCAGATCACATGTGCCATGCAGTTCAAGGCTTGGTTAAAGATATGGACCAGGTCATCTCTAAAGCCCCTTCCTCCTTCATGATCCTCCAAGATTCCAGCTTGTGAGAGGCAGGCTGATAGGTAGTGCTCTAAATTCTGGAGCTGGGCTGCCCAGGTTCAAGTCCTGCCAACTGTTTGACCTTAAGCATGCTATTTAACCTTTCCCGTTCCCAGTTCACTCATCTGCAAAACAATTCTTCTAATAGTGCTGTCCCCTGAGGTTGCCATAACTATTAAATGATTAAATGAATTCACATTAGCAAAGTACTCTGACCAATGCATGACCCAGAGTAGGTGCTCCATGATGTTAAATAATTAAATCCCTTCATCTTGCCAACAAAGAGGCTAAAGCTAAGAATTTAAATTCACTGACCAAGGTCATAAAACTCCAGTACCAGAAAGCTACTCTTTGGAACACAAATACAGTGAGTGTTACATCTCCCTCAATTAAAAAATAAATAAATAAAAGCCTGAATCCAAGTGCTCACATTTTCTTGAAACTTATTATATAATAAAGACTGGGTATCTTTTTAATAATTACTACCAGTTAATTAGTGGAATGGCATAAGCAATTCAACATGTGGTACATTAATTTGAAACAATATTAGCTTTATATATTTGGATTGTTCCAAATATATAGTACACTTCATAGAAGAACATCTGCTGGGTACATATTTCACTTTGATAATAAATCAATCTCTCTCTCTCTTTTCCCCAGTACTGGCATCCTCAAATATATGAAAAAATTTTGCGTGAAGGAAAGCAATGCACTTTGCTCATTCTCCATAGAACAGTGTAGAAAAGGATTTAGGTTAAATTTTGCTGGAAGGAATTTCATCCAGATGTAGGGCAGAGATTTTCTGATTAAAGCAGAGTCAGAATTAAAGTTAGCTCTCTGTGGTATTCGAGTGGCATTCGGAAAAACTCCTTGTCCATGAAGATCTTTGATATTGGTGCCTAAAGTCTTACTATTAGAGATTCAATCTTTTGGTGACTTTAGTTCAAGCAATTCATGGAATACAGTTCATGAAACAGTCACTAGGTTATGCATTAGGTAAGAGGTAAGGCTTGGCTGTTTCAAAGATACCTCTCCTCAGAATATGCAAATATCTCTGAGCAGATGACACATTATGCTATTGTCAACAATTAACACTTCAGTGAGAATTAGCTTGACAGATCCTTTTTTAACTATGACAGCTTTCCTGAGAACACAACCCCAAGGGAATAAGAACCTAACTTTTAGTTCTGCACAGGGAGCTGGAGATGGTGGGGAGAAGGTCTGGTGTACAGGTCAGGGCTGCCAGGGAGAGCATTTAACACTCGCTGGGTGTGTGCCATGGACCGGGCCCTGTGCTAGCTATCTTCCCAGACACGCTAAGGGATGCTGACTGGCCACTTTAATGGGTCCCCCAGGCAAACCTGAAGGCACAGTAGGGCAGGAGAGGAGAGGGGCATTGTAAAAACCCACTTTGCCTCACTCCATGGTGGTTCTAAGACCCCTTGTTGAATTATAATCAGGAAGAATGGATACTTTCTTGCCTCAGTTCACTTCTGGAATAGGAGAGTAACCCAGAGGAGAGAAAAACTGAAATTCTCTTATTGCCACGTATAATTCCTCACCATTATGAGTGAAACTTCTTTATAGAAGGGAAGACTTTGCAGTGAGTGTTCAGGGCTACTAAGTTTCTTCCTGCCATAAAATGCAGGTCTCATGGCAATGATATTTTTATAAATGTATCCTGGCTGAGGAGCACATATCACTGGCTGAATATGTATAACCCTTACTTAGCATATACAAACCTGTTTAGAAGTACAAAGTTGTGTTATTGAAGTTAAATTAACAAATTTGGTAGAAAGAAGAAAATTTGATATTTTTTACCACAAATACCTTTATATAACTTTCTTCCCCTCATGCCCCATTTTGTGGTCAATCATTCTCTAGGTATTAATTGAACAGTTACTATAAGCCTAACCTGAGCACCCCCATATTTGGCCTTTAACATCTGTTCATGTTGCTATTAGATGGAGCAACTGCTTCTCTTTTTTTCAGAAATGTAGACATTTTTCCTTCTGATGAAAATGTGAGATATGAGCTTTTGCCAAATAGCTTATAAAACTCATTTTGAAGGGATACAAGGAAACATAAACATCAATTCAAAAATATTTAAGGCATATGGGAGTAATGTCAAACCATTATCTGCAATTAAATTTTTAACTTCTAGTTTATTACACTCATTATTTATTACACTTCCATTGTTGCTATTAAGTCCACAATTTCTGTAACATACCCCCATCTGTCCTCTTCTCCCCATCCCACAGGCCATGTCCTATCAAGGTTCATAGCTGTAGCCTGTCACTTAATATAATACAACTTTGCCCAAGTGATGGGATCTCTCTGACCTGTTTCTTCCTTTGCAAAATGAGGATGATCACACATTCCATGCTGGGCTGCTGTGAGGAAAATAGAAACTAAATGGAATGGCATGTTCATGGTGCCTAGAACAGCTCTGGCACAGGATCCATGCTCAATAAGCAGTGATTATAATCTCGTCCCAAATTTTGGAGGTTCCTCTGAGCTTTGTACTCTTACTTACTCCCTCTACCAGGCACCTGTGTGAGCCCTGTCACCTCAGCTGCCACTCCTCTGAGATCATTTCTTGCTGTTTTATGGGAGGTCAAAGTGCAACTTTTACTTTAAGTTCCATCTGAGCTTCCTCCTCAGTTTTGTGTTTCCAAATCAGAAAACTTCCCTTTATCATTTTACCATGGCAACCAACTGTCTCTAGAGAAGCCTCATCCTGATTCTTATTATCAACAGAAAAGCAGTTTACAACCTCTTCCCTCTCCCTAGCCTCAGATGGGTTAATTTTAACCATTTGGCTAAGTATTCTCTGACTTCTTCAAGAAATAAATAACTTTAGATTATGACCCTGCTTATATTTTAATGTATTCCTGATCTCTACTTCCCTGTTCATAAAAGAAAACAAACAAACAAACAAATAAATAAAGGCTGGCAGCCTTAGAGGCTGACCAGGCTGCTTAAAGAAGCCCGTTTGTAAATCTCCTCTCACAAAGAAAGGTTCTCAGCCCCCCCCAATTCAGACAGTGTGCAGAGCTGTGACTTGTGCGATGTTGTCCCATGGCTTAGACCTACCCGTCCAGGCAAGCCCAGCTTGTCATACAGGACCTTATGCTCTATTTAATGCTCTGGCATTACTCTGTTACGATTCTGTGTCATTTTTGAGTAAGGGACCCAGGATTTTCATTTTGTGTTTCAATTATGTATCCAGTCCTGTTCCTGGGCTCAACTCCTTTGCCTGGGTGTCACCTCAGCCACCATCTGCCGACCTGCCACCTCAGTGAACGCCGCCTCACATCATGGTGGCTGCTATGCTGGAGACCCCACCAAGACAATGCTGCAATCAGACTCAAACACATTTTTATTAGAAATTCCAGTTTTAGAAAATAGGAGGGTCCTCAGTGGTTACTCAGGGCCCTTCATGTTTACACTTTTAATCGTTCTAAACCTTGCAAAATAAGAATGGGAAAAAGCAAAAAAGATACAAAAGTATGCACGTTCACTTGACTTTCCGGTTATAGTTGATTTAGCAAGACCTTGCAGCCTTCAACAGACTTCTTATTAAAGAGGAACATGTGAGATGAACGTCGTGTTTAGATAAGCAAATAGAATTTATTGCCCCTCAGAGCTGCACATGCCTCTAGTTTTAAGTTTGCCATTTGTTATAAAGCAAGCACAATATTTTATCAGCCAGCTATGTGATAAAAAGCACATTATTTCCATCCCACTTGGTAGCACACCCCAATTAGAAGCCTGATGTATGTAATGATTCAGGTATCCTGAGCTTGATATCTTCTGAGATCAGAATACTCACCAATCTAAAAAAAGGAAAAAGTGACAACTGGCTGAGTTACTGCATTAAAAATAAAGACATTTGAGGTTAAGACCCAAAGAATCAGAAACTTGCAGTGGATATACATCCACTAATAGATCATAATAACTTGATTCATCAACAAAGCCCATAGACTAGCATTCATGAAAACATGCAGAAGATAAATTCATGAGTTATAGAAGGCAGGCAAAGGTTGGGGATGCCAGTAAGGGGGCTTTGAGGAAGGAGTAATCAGCCATTTCCCTACAAAAAAATAAAGCAAAGACTAAGCTAATATGGGATTAACCTTTTCCTTTAAATTATCTTTTGGTAAAAAAGGGAAAATTTTGAGTGGAGTGGTGCTGCTGTAATTCTACATTAAATCCATGGTGAGCTCTGCTACCTGATTGTGGATGAGAACTCTTCCTTGTTCATTATTTCCTAATTATTGGGGATTAAATCCTTTCACGTCAAGTATTGGTGATGATTGTGTTTTATTACATTTTAATCCTATGATGATTGGAAAGAAAGATGTGGTGGGTGCAGGTTGCTGTCTTCACATCCACTTGTGCTAGTGGTTTTGTAAATAACACGAACCTGACCAGGTGGCTTAGCTGTTGGGAAGTCTTCATGGGCTTCACATAACTTTTTTTCCCCCCTGATATTTAGGTTTTATATATATATATATATATATATATATATATATATATATATATATATATAATAATTTTCCTTTTTTTCCCTTTTATTGTTGTTCTATTATAGTTGTCTCAATTTTCTCCCATTGCTCTCCCCTGCCCCACCCACCCCTGCTTCCACAGTCAATCCCCACCCTGTCGGCCATGTCCATGGGTCATTTACACTTGTTCCTTGACTAGGCCCTTCCTTTTTTGTCTCCCCTTATCCCCAACCCCCATCCCCTCTGGTTGCTATCAGTCTGTTCCTTGTTTCCGTGCCTCTGGTTCACATTACTCTTTGAATTAGCCTAGAATCCTCAACCTGCCAGCAGTGTCCATGAGTTCAGGCCGGCCTCCTTCCTCTAATTCTTACCATTCATTGTTCTCCTTTCTCGTGAGTCCCCCAGTGAAGGGAAAACATATTTTCTTTTTCACCTCTAAAATTTCCATCTCTATTTGTGGTGCTGAGAGCAGGGGCTGTGGGTGTGCTGTGTTCACTCCTTATCCACACGACCTAGCAACATGCCCGACAATATTAGGTGCCTATTAAAACAATGTTTTAAGATGAATCAGTAACCGTGTACAACAAAGAATCCTCCACATTAATACTCTGAGCCGAAGTTCAATTATTACTCAGATAATAGTAAAGTATGGAAGATTACAGGAGGAAAATGTAGGTCTACTAGCTAACTTAAAAAAAATAATTTTAATGACAGTTTTAACTCATCTAGTATTTTTATTTATAAAATATTATGTACAAAAGTAACACATGAAAAACATTGGCTTTTAAATATTTTTTGAGAGTCCGATACCTTTTTTGTCCATCTCCACTAATCTCCAGAGGTAACCACAGCTATTGAGTTTTATGTGCATCTTCTATAGACCTTTTTCTATTTGTGTAGTAGCTGCACACAGTGATGCACAGAAACTGCATCACAGTGGATAGATACTTCAGTTCTGCCCCTGCTGCAGAGCAGCCACAAATTAGGGAAAGATAGTGTTAAATGAGGAATATCTGGTAGGGGCTGAGGTATCAATTCTTTGGCTCTAGGGCAGTAGGTAATGCCAGTATCAGAATGCACTCTCAGCTGTTCTGGGGCTGCAACAAAGTGTCGGGCTTCAAGGACCTGGTCACTCTCCATTTAATAAGAAAAACTTTTGGAGAGCTTGATATAACTCCTTGTCATCTCAGAGTCAAAGAGATTTAGTTGGAGATGGCCACATCCCATAAAAGATCACACAACATTTTCTAAAATTAAAAAATAATTAGGTAACTATTAGGTTGATTTGATGAGCAATTTGTGTTGTAATTTATATCACTTAATGAACATTTAAATAATTTTGTTTATATTTTAATTTAGTTAAATTAGAGAATGAAAGGAAGCATATTCTTTTGTTCTGACTTATAAGTTGATTAATATAATAATTTATATTACTATGTTGGTTATTAAATATTTTAAATATTACTCTCATTTTTCCTAATTTATTATTGTTAGTATGATCATTATTATTTATAAAACTAAAATAGATTTGCCACTGATTACTATGCGATATTAGTGAGTTACCTAATTTGTCTATGTCTCAGTTTCATTATCTGTAAAATGGGATAGATAATAGTGCTTCCCTGTTAGAATTACTGTATTAAATAAGTTACTACATGTAAAGTGCTAGGGCACTTTCTGGCTCATGGTTGAAGATGATTAAATTCAATTATTATTATTTTCATTAACCCTATGAGTGCTTTCCTATATTATTATCTGTAAGTATGTATCTTGGTTGTCAGAGGAAATGTTCTCTAGAGCTACAGTGATATTTAGTCACAAGCTTAAAATTAATAGGCCTTTCCAGAATTAAACTCTAATTACTATAATAAACTCGAGTAGAGAGATGCAAGCATTATAATAATATCCAGAGCCCCAAGACCTGACTAAAACTTGATCACGTGCAGCTATATATCAAAAAAAAAACCTTTTTCTACTAGAGGAGAGCTAGAGTATCTTGCAAGCATCAGAAAAGGAGAGTCCATTTCAACAATGCACATGAGGCTCACAGTCCACTCCTGGGCATTGGGAGTGCAGTGAGTCTCCCCCTCTGGGAATCACTCCCTCCGGCTGGTTGGGGAAGTGGTGAGTTTCAGAGGGCAGTATTACGGTACCTGCACAGGACTCTTCTGGAGGGGGGGCCACTTCTTGGTGTAACCAGAAAAGGCAGGCAAAATCCTATGGTGGGTGGGGACAGTTGTTTATGGCTCTCAGAGCCTTGTTTTTAATCTAACTTTGAATTTGATGTTGGGTCTTGGACTTCAAGAAAACTCCTCTTATAGACTATAAATCACTTAGTAGCGAATCTCATCCAGAGGAAGGGAAGGCATCAACTGGTAGGTGAAGGTGCCCATCTTCTTGGAGATATATTTCACTGTATCTTCTTAACGGATACTCACTGAGGGCTCAGCCTGTTAACTGAAATATTCTACTTGCTGGGGATAAAGCAGTGATTAAAACAAACGCTAAGCCATGGCCATCTAAGGCATTTATCCTACTTAGGGGGTCAGGCAAAAAAAAACAACCCAAACTATCTATCTAATCAATCAATCTATCATCTATCTATCTATCATCTATCATCTATCATCTATCTATCTATATCTATCTATCTATCTATCATCTATCTATCTATCAGCATCATCAGCATCTATCTATCTACCATCTATCTGTCTATCATCTATCTATCTATCTATCATCTATCTATCTATCTATCTATCTATCTATCTATCTATCTATCTATCTATCATCATCAAGGTGGGAAATGCCAGGAGTGACAAGAAGGTTTTTTTGAGAAGACGACCTGCTAGTGAGTCTTGTAGGAAGCAAGGGAAGGAGCCCTGTGGAGCTACTGGAGTAGATGCAGGGGGAGGAACAAGTACGTGCCCCGAGACAGGCAGTGGGAGCCCTGGGCGGCTGAAGCGGGGTAACTAGAAGAGAATTCAGGAAACAGGCACACACACAAGTCCTGTAGGGCTGGAACTCATTTCAAGAACGTGGGGTTTTATTTGAAGATTTTTGAACCAAGGAAGCACACAAACTAAGGGTTTAACAGGATTCAGGATCTGCCTGTTTGCATAGAGGCAGGAGGGTCAAGCAGAGGCAGGAAAATCAGGGAAGAAGCTGTTAAGAAGCAAAGATTATATGTGGGTTAGACAGGAAAAATGTAGACTAAAATTGTTTATAATTTTGTATATCGGCATCTCATGAACTTTATCTATATATAATGTATGCATGTTTCTATATGTAGAACACCCCCAGATCATGCAGCAGGTGTAACTTTCCTAAGCTAAGTGGTTCCTTGTGCAAGCTGTAACTCGTTTTTTATATAATTAAATTAAATTTCTAGTTAGATAACCATTAATACCAGTTAAATGAGCAGGGTAAATTTAAACATGTAGCATTTTCTAAGGTAGGTATAGCTTCATGTAAATTAGAGATTTCTCCTGCTTTTTCTCATAGTGGGAATTTTTTGCTACACCTTCTTATGCCCATGCTGACTTTAATGTGGAATCTTCTGGCTGTCATTGCTATTCCATGCTAGTATTACTGAAATGTCTGAGTTTCCATATAGACTCCAGACCCTGGTCCCATGATTCTGGGGTCCCCAAACCTATCTGAGAGTTCTCCTATCTGTTCTGATCCCACCTTGGTCTTACCTTTGGTGGTGGAGAATAACCAGTGGTCTAATTCTCTTGATTTTCCTAGAAGGTTTTACTACTCATTGGCTGTAGAAATTTTGCCTAGGGTGGTAGAGGAAATAAAGGAAGTTTATGTCTGTATTTTTTTTAATACCTCTACCACAGACTTCAAGGCTGTGTGTGGGTATGACATACTTATAAATACAATACTAATGAGCCATAAGAAAGAATTAACTATTGATAAATGCAATACCGTGCATAAATCTCAAATACAGTATGCTAACATTCTATTTGACTACCTTGTATTAAATTATAGACAATACAAACTAATCCCTAGGACAGGAAGCAGATCGGTGTTTATGTAGGAAGGGGGCAAGAGGGAGAGATTTTAAAAGGTGATGAGGAAACTCTTACATGTGGAGAATATATTCATTACTATGATTGTGGTGAAAGTTACATGAATGTCTACATATGTCATAACATGTCAAATTGCATAATTTAAATATATTCAGTATGTGTATGTCAATTATAACTCAATAAAGCTATTAAAATTGAGTACTTTGAAGACATGATCTTGGGGCAGCTGTATTATTATAAATAGCAGCAAGAGATGTCTACATTTCATCTGTTTTGTCTATCTGTAATGGAGTGCATGGAGGGAAAAACAGCTTTTTTTTTTTCAGTTCTGCACTTGATCTTAGCCAAAAGGCTGAAAAGCAGTTTTTCAATTCTATGTATTGAGAGAGATCATATGTCAATTTTGAACTTGCAGGTTGAGTGGCCTGGACCATGGGAATAGAGGCTGTTTGAACTTGATGCTGGCAGCCACCTCCCCAGCACGTGTAGTCCTCATTCTTCTGGATTCCATTCTTCAGATCTAATAAGTAATTTCCCTGTAAGAGTCCTTATTTGCCATCAAACACCCACCTTCTCAACCAACAGCAAGGACAAGTTCTGCTGGGCTGGGGTTCAGTGCAGTGAACCACACCATCTATGGCTTCTGGTCCTCAAGGGCCATAAACTCCTCATTCACAGTCATCACATTGATGGTGGGACTGCACAGAAGGCAGATCCAGCTCCAACATGTGTGGCAGAAAGAGTCCTCATACTGATGGAATCTTAGCCTCTGTTGTAGGTGAAGAGGTTAGTGTGCAGGGACTCATCCTACCTCTTTCTGACCAGTCTTAGAGAACCGTCTCATACATCACCATTATATGGTGTATGAAGAGACTGCTGGGTCTTAAAGTTGCCCATCTTAACGATATTGGAGACCACAACCATATATTCCCTGTGGACTTTTGCTTAAGGGACTTTGCAGAGCTGGCCACTCATCCATCCATAGCTGGCGCTGGATCTGCTTGTGACATGCATTGGTTGACATTATTCTAGTAGGTAGGCATGTAAGCAACCCCCAGGAGATAGAAGATACCTGAGAGACACATTCCAGCAGTGACATGTTCACATGCATGTGAAGAGCACTCGCTGGAGTCACTCCACCTCTTTATTCAAGGTTTGTTTTGAAAGTTAAGTCTGAACATTAACTTGTTTTCTCTGGCTTCATTTTACAATAATAGCAATAAGGAAGAGATGCTCTAAGTGTCAGGAATGGGGAAAAGGCTGTGAAAAAAAGAGGTGGGAGAACGAGTCAGTTTATTTGCTTCAATATCATTCTACCACTATTATATTTTTTCTTGCAAGGTTGAGAACCAGTTTCTGGATCTTCTTTGGTGACTATTTAAAGGCCCTGCAACTGATGGAGGCCTTCCGAACTTGACCCTGGAGGATTGCCTTAGCACTGCAGAGACCTCCCCTGGGATGGGTACTGTCCTAAACACTGTCACCAAGACAGTTTGTGTTTACAACTTTGTGGGGATATTGTTAAAATTATAAAACCCTAAAGCTGAAGCTGGCCTCCTTTCTAAATGCCATTTTGATGTTCCTCTCTATATAAGATACAGGAAAAGGGGTGATAAAACTAATCTTTATTGCAAAATATCTGGTGCAGACTTGTGCCTGGAAATGTGAGAAGAGCTCTGGGTTATAGGAGAGAGAAAAAGAAATGTTCTAAATATGAGAGTCAGTCACCCTGATAATATTTTGCCAGAACTTTTGGGCTTGGGTGACCTCAGTGTAGTTCCTGCCCTAAATGTTCACTGAGGTGTTTTATTAAATTGAGCTTCTAATCACCCAGAAGATATTTTCCTGAACCATTGCCATGGCCAACAGAGATAGATGTGAAGGTTAGGGAGAGCAGGAGGGTTGAAATTCTCCAAATACATTAGTTAAGACAGATATCTAATTTGAGGAGAATTCTGGCAATTTTCTTTTCTTTTTGTAAAAGCTTTCATTAAATATGAATTAAATACAGAAAGCTACACTTGCTATAGGTATACAGCTTGATATATATTTGGAAATACAACCATATAACCAGCACCTAGACAACGAAACAGAGCATTTTTAGCCCCCTAGAATCATCCCCACCTCTCATCCCCCCACACACATGTACCACTCGCTTCTGGTCACTACCTATCCCTCCCATCCAGGTAAACACTATTCTAACTTCCAGTACTATAGATTAGTTTTTACATTTTGGAAAACTATATAGATAGAATTTTACACTATACTTATTGTTTCTGGTTTTTCTTGTTCAGTATTATGTTTATGAGACTCATCTGTGATGCATAGTTCATTCATTTTCATCACTTCTCATTTCTGTTGTGTGAATATATCACAATTATTTTGAAGTCATTCTATTATTAATGGGCATGTGGTTTGTTTCTAGGTTTTAGAAATTATCAAGAAAGGTTCTATGAAAATTTTTATACATGGCTTTGGTGAACAATGCCTACGAAATTGTTCAATGGTAATTCATTTATGTGTTCACTTTCATGAAGTGTCTGTTCAAGTATTTGGCCCATTATCATTTTTATTATGTTATCTGTCTTTTTGGATTGATTAATAGGAGTTGTTGTATATCTTGAAGATGATTTCTTTATTATACACATGTATTGCAAATAACCTCCCATTTTATGTGTTGACAATTTTCTTTTGAATACCATCTAACCAAATCAACAAATGAGTCCTGGAGAGGTTGTGGAGAAAAGGGAGCTCTGGTACACTGTTGGTGGGAATGCAGACTTGTGCAACCACTGTGGAAAGCAGTATGGAATTACCTCAGAAAACTAAAAATGGAACTGCCTTTTGACCCAGCAATTCCACTGCTTGGATTATACCCTAAGAATCCTGAAACACCAATTCAAAATAAACTATGCACCCCAAAGTTCATAGCAGCACAATTTACAATAGCCAAGAGTTGGAAGCAACCTAGGTGCCCATCAGTAAATGAGTGGATCAAAAACTGTGGTACATTTACACAATGGAATACCATACTGCAGAAGGAAAGAAGGAGTTCCTACCATTCACAACAATATGGATGGATCTGGAGAGAATTATGCTAAGAAATAAACCAGGCAGTAAAAGACAAATACCATATGATCTCATCTATAAGTGGAGACTAATCAACAAACCAAACAAGCAAGTTAAATGTAACTGGAGACGTTGAAGTGAAGAACAAACTGACATTGAACAGAGGATGGGGGAGGGGAAGATGGGGGGAAAGGGGAAAGGTGGTCAAGGAACATATGTGGAGGATTCATGGACAAGATCAAGGGAGGACGGGGTAGAGGATGGGGGGGAAAGGGGTGGTGGGGGAAAAATGAACAAAACTGTACTCGAACAACAATTAAAATATTTTTTTTAAAGTCAAGAGAGAAGATGGTGGAAGACTAGGTAGAAGCTAACTAACCTCCTTCCAGAACCAATTTGGAATTACTAAATTTCAGAAAAATCATCCTGAATAACCAACTGAACACTAGCTAGAGAAAAGCCATATAACCACAGACAAATGGAAGAAGCCCCATCACCACAATGTGACTGGTAGGGAGTGTGGAGAAGGTGTGGGAGGGCTGGCTGGGCTCCTATCGGCAGGATCCAAAGTGCTGAAGAGATATTCCAGTGGCCGTGGCTTTCCCCCCTGAGAAGTGTGGGGTCTAAATCCCAAGCTGGGCTCCCCAGCCTGCAGCACCAGAGTCAGGAAAGGAACCCAAATAACATACGGCCGAAAAAAGCAGCAGAAGTTCTGTTGGCTAGGGAGAGACAGTTGGAGATGTAGAGAGCCTCTCAAAATGGCAAATGCACAGAATTTCATTTGCAGCCATTTTCCCTGGGCTCTGGCAGAGAGAAGGCAGAGTGGACTAGGGATGCTTGAGGAGAGTCTGGGGTTGGTGACTCTGCAGAGAAAACTGAAGGAACAGCCACTAGGATCCCTGTGCTGAGTCAAACCCCATACTGCAGAAGCCATCTTTCTCAAGCAAAGCACTCCCCTCCAAGTGGCATCAGCCTCATGGGAAGCAATAGCCCTGCCTGCAGGAATTACTCTGCCCTACCCTGTGGAGCTTAAACCAAGCTGCCGAATACAGCTTGAAGCTATATCACTGACTAGTTAACAACTAAGGCAGATATCAGGGAGCTTTGAGGCTTCAGCTGACCTCCCTTCAGGTGCAGTGCTGGCCTTGGTGTGCAGCCTGGCTCTTTCTGCACACACCCAGGCCCACCAGAGGCAGCCACAAGCTGTGGATTGCTGATAACTCCATACGGATTGACCAGGGCCAGTCACAAGCACTGTCTGACAAAGGTCTACACCAGAGTCTTTGCAGATCTACCTAAAAAATACATAGAAACAATTACCACGAAGCAACCAAAAATGGGAAGACAAAGAAACAGGCTCCAAATGAAAGAACAAGAGAATTCTCCAGAAGAAGAACTAGATGAAATGGAGGCAAGCAATTTATCAGATAAAGAGTTTAAGGTAAAGATTACACAGATATTCAACAGTATGAAAAAAGATGTAGAAATCATAAAAAGGGCCAGTCAAAAATAAATAATGCAATATCTGAAATAAGTAATACACTGGAAAGAATAAACAGTAGGTTAGATGAAGCAGAGGACCGAATCAGTGATTTGGAAGACAAGGTAGCAAAAAACACTCAAGCAGAGCAGCAAAAAGAAAAAAGAATTTAAAAAAATAAGTAGAGCTTAAGAAACATTTTGGACAACATGAAGTGCAATAACATCCACATCATGGGAATACCAGAAGAAAAAGAAAATGAGCAAGGAATTAAGAACCTACTTGAAGAAATAATGACTTTAAATGTCCCTAACCAGGTGAAGGAAAAAGACACATAAGTCCAGGAAGATCAGAGAGTCCCATACAAGTTGGAATCAAAGAGACCTACAGAGAGACACATCATAATTAAATTGGAAAGGCTTCAAGACAAGGGGGAAATCCTAAAAGCCACAAGAGAAAAGCAGGTAGTTACATACAAGGGACCACCAATTAGACTGTCATCTGATTTCTCAACAGAAACATTTCAGGCCAGAATGGATTGATGTGAAGTATTCAAGGTGATGAAAAGTAAGGACCTACAACCAAGACTACTTTACCTAGCAAAGCTATCATTTAAAATCAAAGAAGAAATTGGAAGCTTCCCAGACAAGAAAGGGCTAAAGGAGTTTGTTAACATCAAACCAGTACTGCAACAAATGTTAAAAGGCATGCTTTAAGGAGAAGAGAAAAAAAAATGGAGGCAAATAGTCTAGGAATAAAATGGCACTACATAGATATCTATCAATAATCACCTTAAATGTAAATGCCTTAAATGCTCCAACCAAAAGACATAGAGTAGCTGAATGGATAATAAAACAAGATCCATATCTGCCTCCAAGAGACCCATTTCAAATTGAAACACACACACAGACTATAAGTAAAGTGATAGAAAAAAGATATTTTATGCATTGTAAAGGTAGACAAAAGCTGGGGTAGCAGTACTTATATCTGACAAAATAGATTTTAATACCAAGGCTATAGTAACAGACAAAGAAGGACACTACATAATAACAAACGGAACAATTCCACAAGAAGATATAACCCTAGTAAACTTTTATGCACCTAACATAGGAGCACCTAAATATGCAAAGCAAATCTCGATGGACATAAGGGAGAGACAGACAGAAATACAGCCATAGTAGGGGTTTTTAACACCCCATTGACTTCAATGGATAGACCTTCTAGGCAGAGTATACGTACTTTCCAAGTGCACATGGAATGTTTTCTAGGATAAACCATATGTAAGGACACAAAACAAGCCGCAATAAATTTAAGAAGATCATATCAAGTATCTTCTCTGACCACAATGCTATGAAACTAGAAATCAATCACAAGAAGAATACTGAAAAATGTGCAAAGACATGGAAGCTAAATAACATGTTATGAAACAATGAATGGGTCAACAACAAGATCAAGAAACAAATCAAAAGATATCTTGAAACAAATAAAAATGAGGACACAACAAACCAAAATCTGCGGGACACTGGGAAAGCAATCCTAAGAGGGAAATTCATAGCCTTACAGGCCTATCTCAAAAAAACAAGAAAAAGCTCAAATAAACAATCTAATTTTACACTTAAAGGAACTTGAAAAAAGAATAACAAACAAAGCCCAATGTAAGTAGAAGGAAGGAAATAATAAAGATTAGAGCATAAATAAATGAAATATAATCTAAAAAATGATAGAAAAGATCAATGAATCCAAAATTCTTTGTAAAGACAAACAAGATTGACAAACCTGCAACTAGACTCATCAAGAAAAAAAGTCAGAGGACCCAAATAAATAAAATCACAAATGAAAGGGGGTAAATAACAACTGACACCAATGAAATACAGAGGATTATAAGAAAATATGAATGTCTGTATGCCAACAAACTGGACAACCTGGGTGAAATGGATAAATTCCTAACAATGTACAATCTTCCAAAACTAAATCAGGAACAATCAGAGAATCTGAATATTCAGATTACACCTAGTGAAACTGAAGCAGTAATCAAAAACTCCCAGTGAACGAAAGTCCTACACCAGACAGTTTCACAGGTAAATTTTACCAAACACTCTGAGAAGACCAACCTCTCCTTCTGAAACTATTTAAAAATATTCAAGAGGAAGGAAGGCTCCAAAACTCATTTAACAAGACCAGCATTATCCTAATTCCAAAACCAGATAAAGACACTACAATAAAGAAAATTATAGGCCAATATTCCCAATGAACATAGATGCAAAAATTCTCAACACAATATTAGCAAGCCAAATCAGCAATGCATCAAGAAAATCATACACCATGACAAAACGGAATTTATTCCAGATATCCAAGGTTGGTACAACATTCACAAATCAATAAATATGATTTACTACATAAACAAAATTAAGGATAAAAACCACACAATCATATCAACAGATTCAGAAAAAGTTTTTCATAAAATATAGCACTGATTTATGATTAAAAACTCTCAGCATAGTAGGATTAGAGGGAACATACCTAAACATAATAAAGACCCTATATGACAAATCCACCACCAGCTTTATACCCAATGGACAAAAACTACAAATGTTCCCCTTAAGATTGTGAACAAAACAGGGATGTCTGTTTTTACCCCTCTTTTTCAAAACAGTACTGGAATTCCTAGCCATAGTAATCAAACAAGAAGAAGGAAAGAAACGGCATCCAAATTGTAAAGGAAGAAGTAAAACTATTTTTATTTGCAGATGACATGATACATAGAGAACCCCAAAGATTCTACCAGGAGAATACTAGAACTAATAAATGAATTCAGCAAAGTAACAGGATACAAAATTAATATCCAGAAATCAGTTGCATTTTTACATGCCAATAATGAACTAACAGAAAGGGAATTTAGAAAACAATTCCATTCATAATTGCTTCAAAAAGAATAAAACATCTAGGAATAAACCTAACTAAGAATGTAAACTATCTGTACTTAGAAAATTATAAGAAACTGAAGAAAGAAATTGAAGAAGATACAAGTGGAAGAACATAATGTGCTCATGGATAGGAAGAATTAATATCATTAAAATGTCCATACTATCAAAGCAATCTATAGATTTAATACAATTCCTACCAAGATTCCAATGACATATTTCATAGAACTAGAGAAAATATTTCAAAAATTTATATGGAAACACATAAGGCTCCGCATAGCAACAGCAATCCTGAGAAAGAAGAACTAAGTTGGAGGAATCATGCTACCTAATATCAAACTATACTACAAGGTCATAGCATCAAAAACATCATAGTACTGGCATAAAAACAGACATAGATCAGTGGAACAGAATAGAAAGCCCAGAGATAAACTCACACCTTTATAGTCAATTAATATTCGACAGAGGAAGCAAGCATATACAATGGGCTAAAGATAGTGTATTCAATAAACAGTGTTGAAAAAATTGGACACATAGGTGCAGAAAAATGAAACTAAACCAACTTCTCTGCCACACAAAAGAATAAATTGAAAATGGATTAAAGACTTAAATATTAGGCCCCAAACCATAAAAACTGTAGAAGAAAACAAAGGCAGCAAAATCTCCGACATTGCTTGTACCAATACTTTATTGGATATACCTCCCCAGGCAAGGAAAATAAAGGAGAAAATAAGCACATGGAACTATATCAAACTACAAAGATTTGTACAGTGAAGGAAAGCTTCAACAAAATAAAAAGACAACCCACAGAATGGGAGAAAATATTCACCAATATATCTGATAAGGGGTTAATATTAAAAATTTATAAAGAACTTTCAAAACTCAACACCAAAAAAAGAAACAAAACAACAAAACAACCCAATTAAAATTGGGTAAAAGACCCGAATAGACTCTTCTCTAAAGAGGACATACAGATGGCCTATAGACATATGAAAAGATGCTCAACATCACGAATCATCAGAGAAATGCATATTAAAACCACAATGAGATATCGCCTTATACCTGTCAAAATGACTATCATCAATAAATCAATAAACAGGTGCTGACAAAGATGTAGAATAAGGGGAACCCTTTTGCATTGTTGGTGGGAAAGCAGACTGGTGCAGCCACTGTGGAAAGCAGTATGGAGATACCTCAAAATTTTAAAAATGGATCTGCCTTCTGACCCAGCAATCCCACTTCTGGGAATATATTAGAAGGAACTCAAAACACTAATTTGAAGGAACATAAGCACGTCTATGTTCATTCAAGCATTATTTACAATTGCCAAGATATGCAAACAGCCCAAAGGTCCATTAACAGATAAGTAGATAAAACAACTATGGGACATTTACAAAATGAAATACTACTAAGCTGTAAAAAAGAAGAAAATTTTACCCTTTGAGACAATATGGATAGGCCTGGAAAACATTATGTTAAGTGAAATAAACCAGTCAGAGAAAGACAAATACCACATGATTTCATTCATATGTGGAAGCTAGTGAATAAACTGAACTAACAAGGAAAACAAAGGCTCATAGAGAGCAGGATAACAGCTAAGGTGGGGGGTGGTTAAGTGGTAGAAGGACTGAGCAAAAAGGAAAAGGGACTCATGGATATGGGCAACAGTGTGGTGATTACTGGGGATAGGGGAGTATAAGAGGACTAAATGGCAATGGGAAAATATAATAAAAAATAAAGTAAAATAAAAGAAAAATCAAGAGATTTCTAGTCCTCCTCTTATGCTTATAGGTTATGTGATGTTGGGGCATTCATTCATCTACTTTGTCAAAGTTTTCTCATCAGTAAAATGAGACTTTGGCTTTTAATTTTTAAATTTTCTCTTGAGCTTATATAATATTATATATATATACTTTTGCAAAGGTTGAGTGAGGTTCCGAGTCTAAATTTTTTGGTTTCCCTCTGCTGGCTCACTGAGGAAGGGGAATGAGCAAAGGAGCTGCACTAAATTACAGTGCAGACAGGTAGCAGCATCACAGGGACAACTGCAGCCTTGTACTTCCTCCTCCTCTTAATCTCTAGTCACTTAGTAAGTAGCTTTGAGAGTTCTATACAGATGCTCCTCCATTTATGATAGAGTTTTGTCCTGATTAACCCATTATAAGTTGCAAATATATTTAATAAGCTTAACCTACTGAACATCATAGCTTAGCCTAGCCTACCTTAAATAGTTGGGAATAATCTATTAGACAACAGTTAGGCAATATCGTCTCACTGCTGCAATTCAGCATCATGTGAGATTCATATTGCATAGCACTAGCCTGGGAAGAGATCAAAATTCAAAATTTGAAGTACAGTTTTTATTGACTGCATATTGTATCATCTTAAAGTCAAAAAATCACAGTCTAAAAGATGTAAGTTGAACCATCATAAGTCCATGATGGTCTGTACTACTGAAGGAATTTCTATTAAAGAAAATTTACTTCCCATGCAGCATGATAATGGTCACTTCTAAGTTCTGCCCTGGAGACTCCTCCTGTTGAAAACATTCTATCAGTAGCCTTGGCCATTTCCTGCTTGGCTTGAAGAAGACTGATGTCATCCCTTCATCAAAATAACATCCACAATAGTATTAACACTTATAGATTATTTTCAAAAGGGCAAAGAAGATTCTGAGTGAAAAATTAAATTTGGAGATAATAGTGGTAAAACACTTACATGGAATTTTACTTCCTTAGTTTTCTCATCCTCACATTGGCTTTCTGTGAGAGGTGTGTATTATTTTTCTTTCCTCATGAAGAAGCCCAAGGAGTCAGTGCATGTTGACAAAATCATACAGAGGCTGGAGAGAGACAGACCTGGGTTTAAATATTAATTCCTGATCAATACTTGTTACTTTTCCATTCCATATTTTTCTTGTCTGTAAAATAGAGATTATGCCTACAATCTTTCTGGATGGATTTGATGATCATGGACCTGTACTATCCAGTAGAGCAGTCACTAGCCACATAGGATTATTAAGCAATTAAAACATGGCTCATAAAAATTGAGGTGTGTGCTGTAAATTTAACATGTGTATTGGTTTTTGAAGACTGGTACAATTGATTTCATATAGGTTACATGTTAAAATGATACTATTTTGTATATGTTGGGTTAAATAAAATATTAAACTTAATCTCACCTTTATTGTTTTGCTTTTTCAGTTGTAGCTATTAGAAAGACTGTAAATGATATATGAAACTCATTGAATTTCTATTGGATAGCATTCCCACAGGCTGCAACTTATAACAGCCATATTCATAGCTGTTGAGTTGATCACTGTCCCACCTAGCATGGGGAGTACTGCTTGTCCCATTTTGTTAGAGTACAAAAAGGACAGGAATGGGTATAGCCTTTGCTTCACGTCCCCAGCTCCCACAAACAGATTCCAAGTTCCTCATCCTCTCTGCAGGGACACTTGTGGGAATCAAGAAGTTGTGTCTTCATTATCCCTTCCACTGCTTGTCCTGGGCCCCTCAGGGAAGGTTCTTTTTCTATTTCCCACTCCAAGTATACCTAATCCCTGTAGTCCATTTTCTTTCTTGTTCAGGTGGTCCCCAAGATGCTATTATGCCTTTCTAGCAGTCCCGTGCTTACCTTGTTTCTGGGAGAGGAAAATATGGTAAACAGAATATTTACTAGGCATCAGGTGTTTAAATGTTTGTCCCTGTTTTGATGGGCCTGAGGAAGGAATCTCTGCTCTCAAAATACCATATAAGAAGAGGGGAAGGACAGTTATTTCTTATAAATTTGCTACACAGCAATTTTTTATAGAGTGTTAATCACATGTTAGGAGTAAGCTAATTCTGATTGAAAGCCAGGTGATATGCTAAGGGTTTTGATATATAAGGTCCTGCACAAATAACGCCCTTTTTTATTATGAAATATTTTATTGCAAAATCATAAGCATGTAATTCTGTAACATAATATCACACTCAAGCACACCATATGTCATTTTAGGTGAAATATTCAAATTAAAACTAGAAATTATTACACCCATGTTATTACCCTGCGAACCACACTCAAATTGGCATTCCTACTACTAGACCCTGAATTATCTCATTAATCCTTGCAGTCACCCAAAAATGAAGTGACTGTTAATATCCCCATTTTACAGATAAAAGAATAAGCTGGAAATCTCTAGGTTCAAACTCTGATAGTCTGACTCTAGAGCCTACTGATTTAATGACCATACTTAACTGCAGTAAGTAAAGCACCCAGCAGAATGTCAGGCACGCAGTGAAGATTTGATAAATGGCAGCTTTTAGTACTATCATGCTCGCTATTTTTATTAGCATTGCCCAATAAGTAAGAAGCAAAGTTGGCTTGTAAATCTAGTTTCTTTTTAACTACCTGCCAGCTCTGTCTGGCCAGTAGTAGCTGCTAGGAGTGTTGGCAGAAATCTGAGGACACATCAAAGCTTAAAGAGGAGTGGCATGGCTGATAGGAGAGTCTCCCATTCCCATGGGCATGGGAAGGAGGAGTCGTGGCAATATGCCACATGTTTGTCACCTCTGTCTTGGACACCCACTATACTACCATCACTCAGAGGTGTCCAGTCACTGGGCTGGCCATCCCTACCTACTCCTGCAGGCTCTGACCTTTCCCATCTTTTTAAATGAAAGCTACTTTTTAAGCTAATTTAAACCATTGCTGCAAAGATTGGGTCACAATTCCCCAGGGACACTGACATTAGAGTAGGAAATTAACTCCAGAGATTGTCCTGTCTAATTTACCTTCCCTAAGAGTTAAATGCCATGTACTCCCATAGGACTGGAGAAAGAGGGGTAATGAGGTGTTGGGGATAAGGGAAATATGTGGAGTCCCTCCAGCCTTTTCTTGTATTTCCTAATCACCCTGCATCCATCTGTGGGTGAAGCCTAATTTGATAATAAATAGGCTGGAAGTCCCCTAGCAAATCCCAAATGAACAGATTTTAAGTGATTATTTGTAGGCTGCTCTTATATTTGGACACAAAATAGAATCCGTTTTGTTTCCATAACAAAGACGATTGAGAAAACAGATATTCTTCTACAGACAGGCCCAGATATTCTTTATTACATGGCATAAACACAAAGCACTGATATTTTTTTGAAATATGCCCCAAAAACCTCTGAAGGGGGAAAACGTATATGAAATTGCATGAATCAATACTCTGAATGTACTGTCTGTCCTCAGCCTTGCTGTTCTGCGAAAAGCACCTAAAGTTTATGCTCTTAGATTTGTCAGTTTAAAATTGTGGGCTGTACGTTAGGCCAGCACAGTAAAATAATGAAGGCATCACTGTGGATGGGAGATTGGGGTGGGATTGCAATACATCAACATCAAAGGCATCGTGCAGACTTATAAATTCTGCAGAGATTTTTGTCCTGCCTCATTTGTGAATTTCAAGAAGCTTTGTGTAATATCTTATTTTTTGCCTCTTAAATACTTAGGAAGAACAAGTTTTATTATTTTTCTGTCACTTTTGGAGGGACACTGTCAATGAACAAACTATAAATAATGTAATATTCTTAATAAATACATGCAGACAAATCACTTTGCAAGAAACAGTTAGCAAAGAGGCAATAGGTGGTTGATGACTTGTGACAAACTGATAGGGAGGCATGGGAGTTGAAGTCTCTATGCTTTCTCTGGTAGAGAGAGGTATTATTACAACTGTCTTTATTCTGAAGCACTGTAGATTTAACAGTTTCAGTATCACAATCTACAATAATCTTAAATGGAAAATGCAGCATTAAATATCAGAAAAGGAAAATACTTCTGGGTGTCATTCAAACAACTAATGATACCATTCACTTACAGAACATCTGGGTAGCGGAAAAAGATGATATCAACTAGAATGTTGAAACCAATGAATCAAAATTAAGGCACATGTTTATCATTTTTTTTCAAGAGATGACATTCCAGGCAGGCTTTGCATTTTGCTCCCCTTTTCCACAAACCAAAACCATAATGTCTTTAGAATTTGCCTGGAGAAAATGGGCAGTCCTTATATCTCTTAGCCATAAACTTAAAATAAGCTTGATCAAATCATATGTGATTATATTTTCACTTTTAAATATGTCAAGGGACCCTTGTGCTTTGGTTTATGATCATTTTGGAGTATGAGTGAGCTGGTTCTATAGGACAGTGAATAGAAGCTAATTGGGAAACAATTCTTTTCTTCAAGGACTTACGTAAGCAAGCCTGTCTAATTGACAGACATATTGCTCAAAAAAGCATGCCTGACACAATTGTTTTAAGAAGCAGATTTTATAATAGATGTACTGTTTGCCGTATGCTCATCTATTTAAAATCATATAGATGGAGATAAGCCCTGTATCTCTGTAGAACCAAAGGCTGAATGCCAGCTAACATCTTGGAAGATGGAAGAACATTTAAGCAACTCACCACCTGGGTTTCAGTTTATCTATGTTACCTGAACCATTTTATGTTTTCTCTTCTTTTTGGCATTAATAGAATTTATTTGGCAATAAATTATTATTGAAAATTTGATGCACATCTAAGGAGTCTTTTTTTTTTTTTTTTGGCCAGGCCCTATGCTATGGCAAGTGTCAGAAATGGCATGGATCCATTGCCCTCAGAGGGCTGACAGTCTAGTGAAGGAATGTGCAGCATCGTACTCAAGCCATTAGGTTATAAACCTGGTCCCCAGGTGTGAAGGGCAAGACCTCAATTCAATTCTTCCTGAGTTCCTACTGTGTGCAAGGTTCCATAAAAACATGAATTTCAAGTATATGGTTATAAAATTCAAAGGCCACAAAGCCAGCATTCACAATATATTCTGTTCTCAGAAGAATATCAACATCTTAATAAATGAGTGTGTTGTTTACTCAGCTGCCATGGCCACCAGCAGCAGGAAGTTGCTGATGGTGACTGTAAACTACTCTGAGCCAGAAGTCTATATCATCACAGCTGCTGCAGCACAAGGAAGTCATGCAAGAGCACAGGCTGCCTCTGACTCCAGGTGACAGAGGGTGAGCTTGGAGCATCTGGCTGGAAGATGGAAGAAGGGGAAGAATCAAGATAAAACTTCATAGTTGAGGGAAGTATCACATATGCATTTGAATCTGGTTTCTGAGTTTGTTTACTTTTTTCTGTTTTTATCTTCTAGAATAAGCATGTTTTTTCCCTAATAGAATAAATGGAACAGATGATGGAGAAAGAGCTTGTCTTTATGTCACACCAAAGAATAATAGGTCCTTTTAAAACCCATTCCATCTTGGAAAACATGGGTTATTATGAAACTCTGCTACTTTTCACCACCAAAGATTATCAAGATGTTGGTGGGGCTGGTGGAGATAAGGAGTAGATTATAAGAAGTCCACATATCTGTATGTGCACAGATGTCCTTACAACCACTTTGCACTAAACACAACATCTATGTTCTGTAAAATGGGTGGATCCAAGGCATGTTTTGCCTTTTAAGATGGTCATATTTTAAAAATGAAGCATACTGCTGGTGAAAGCATAAGTTAATACAATCAGTTTGGACAGCTTTTTGGCATATCTATACTAAAGATGAAACAAATATATACCCTATGACCCAGCAAATCTCCTCTTCGGTATATATCCAATAGTAATGAATGCATATCTTTACAAAAATATATCTATAAGAATGTTCAGATCAGCCTACTCAAAGATCATCAAGAGAAAATGAATAATTAGTAGGTGTTTCCACAATGGAATATTCTATGCTAACAAGAATGAAGAATCTATAACTACATGCAACTGCATGAATGAAGCTCAAAAGCTAAATGTTAAACAGAAGAAATGAAACACAGATGATTACATGATATATATAAACTTCAAAAAAACCTGCTGTTAGATGTCAGAGTGATGGTTACCTTTGGGGTGGTAGTAACTAAAAAAAAAACAAGGACCTTCTGGAGGACTGCAATGTTTTTGAAATAAGTGCTGCTTACATGGTTGAGGTCTGTCCAGAAAGTATCCAACCATGTAATATGAAAAACAGAGACATTTATTGAAGAAGATACAAGATACAAGAAACACTGTACATAGGACAATGATGACTCAGTCCCCTTCAAATTAGGCAACTGGGGACCTCACACAGTTCTCCCAACTGTGATGTTCCTACTGTTCTGGGAGCAGCAACTGCAGAAAGAATTTTGCCATTAATGTTTCATGCCTATATACCACATCAAAACCTCAGACACAGTAGTTTTTGGAATCCCCAGGTCAGCTTCTAGTTCTCACACTGTCAGTCTTTGATCTTTGTTGATTGAAGCCTGTATATGTTAACATTCTTAGGTGTTCTGCTTTTTGCAGGCCTTCTAGAACATGGATCACTTTCAACAGATTCTCGATCATCTTTGAAGCATTTGTGCCACAATTTTATTTGCGCTGCACTCATTGCATCATTCCCAAAAGCCTTCTAAATCATCCAAATAGTTTCCAAGGAAGAATGTTCAAGCTTAATACAAAATTTGATGCAGATTCACTGCTCAATTCACTCAGTCATTTTGAATGCGACAGCCACACAGTACACATGCTCCCTCAAAGCATCTATCACCCCCACTGACTAGTACAGTGATGTTGCCAATGTTTACTCATGTGCATTTCAGTCCACCCTCCTTGGCTGCCAGGTTACACCTATGTGGCTAGTGCAAACCATGTTCATTGTATTAACAATGACTGGGTTTTTTCTGGACAGATTTCATGTGTTCACTTCATGAAAATTAATTGAGTTGTACATTTACAACTTGTGCTCTTTTCTGTACGTATGCTATACTTCAAAAATTATCATTAAAAAGTGGTAATTTGTTTGTAGGCCACTGTGAGTTCTTATAAATCAAGAGTAGTCAGTAAAAGTAATTTATGTGTCTTTTTAAATTAACCAATCAACTATTTATTAAGCATCAATATTTGCTCTACACTGTTAAGCTTATAAAAACCCCCAAAGAACATGTAGGTCTTTCACCAAGTGAGTAATTGGAGTCCTGGCCGGTGTGGCTTAGTTGGTTGGAGTGTCATCTCATAAACCTAAAGTTCACAGGTTCGATACCTGGTCAGGGCACATGCCCAGGTTTCAGGTTCGGTCCCTGGTTGAGGTACTTACAGAACAAAACTGTTTACTGTTTTTCTCCCTCTCTCTCTCCCTGTCCTCCCTCTCTATAAGCATGTCCTCATGTGAGGATAAAAAAAAAAAACTAATTGGGGGAAAAGACTAACCAATTGAGCTTATTAGAAAATTTCAGAGGTCAATATAAAGTTGAAGCACCAGCAAGATATTTGCAAAACAATTAAGTCAGAGTTCAGATAGGCAGAAATAGGTCTTGGCTCTTTCCAGCTGGTGGCTAACACCTGCTTCCACTTCCATCCTGGCTTCAGTGGCACTTCCTTGAGACACCTTCTGATTCATCTCTTTGATACTCCCATCATGTCCCCAAATAGACTACATCATTTATTATACATCTCTCCCTGTAGCAGGCACAGTTCTATTATTACCTGTTTCCCTAGGCTTAGCTCAGACTTGGAAAATTTGCCTGAATAAATATGACAGGAATAAAAAATTTAACATGAGCTTATATTGTGAATAAAATCATCTAAGCTAGATTTTGGATGATGTATAGGAAATTAATCAATATGCAGCACAGGGAAAATAAATATTAACCAAGCAACCATGAATATCTCAAATGGTTTCCCTGTGAGCTTCATTTAATTATCCCAATAACCCTGTGATACTGACCATATAACTCCTAGTTTATTTTTTCCTCTTAACTATTCAGAGAGGCTAAGTAGTTTTCTCCTGCTCACACAGATAGTAAGTAATCAAAATTTCAAGCTTTAAATGTCCGGTGTCTTTAAATGGCTTACCTTAGGAAAAAAAAAATCACACACACACAGCTTAGCATACACAGGTATATTTGTGTATGCTAATACTATACTATACTATACTATACTATACTATAGACCCATACTATTATTACATGCATTATTTGAGCTCTTAGAGGTCTTTTTGGTGGTGACTTTTGTTCCATGAAGCAAAAAGTAGGATGTTTTGTTTTGTTTTTAAAAAGGCCAAATTATTTCTCTACAGGCTTAATCCATTTAACCATACAAATCCCAGCTAGTTGTTAAGGCTTACAATAGCCTTGTCCATACCTAAAATGAAGAGATTTGGGTATAATATATAAGCAATCAAAATGTATTTCTCAAACAAAATCTAAGAGGACCTGCAGTGAGGAGAGGGTAGTTGTGCAAGGCCAGAGTAATAACTGCTCCTGATCTTGGTGGGAACCAGGTTCTTTGAATCCTGCACTACTAAGTGCTCTCTGTTCCCTCCCCGACCCCACCTATGTGCTGCATGTGTGTTTTCCGGCGCCTGGGTGTCTACACACATGTATTGTACAACTAATGTTCATCAGCTATCTAGTGTCTTGTAGATCAACATATCCATATCAAAGTCTTTCATTTCAGCTAAACACCGTAAAATGATGAGGCTAGGGGAAAAATACACTAAACAAAACAAACAAAATAGCCTTACAATTTAATTTATTTAGTCCCCTTCTCTACAGATGACAAATTAAGGCCTAAAGATGTTCCATCAATTATCTTTTGGTACCTAACAAACCCCTCCAAAATTTAGTAGCTTAAAATGTTAAGTATTTTTTAAAAATTTTCTTGAGTCTATAAGTCAGCTGGGAGGTTATTCTGATCTCATCAGAACTGGTTTCTGAGTTTATGCCTTCACATTTGACCAACTGGTGGGTCATCAGGGGGTGCTGGTCTAGAATGGTCTCATTCACATGACCACCTGTTAGTTGGAGTCTCCTTCTAGCAGACTCTCCTGGGATTAATTTCATAGTAGTAGGGCTCCAACAAAGTGAGTAAAAGTGTGCACAGACTCTTGATGCTATCACTTCTACTGCATTTTGTTGGTGAAAGCGAGTCACAAAGCCAGACCAGATATAAAGGGAGGTCACACACACCATCTCTTGATGGAAGGAACAGAAAGGCCACATTACCCAGAGTGTGAATACAGGGAGAGGTGGGGCTTAGGGGGAATTTTCAATCAAACTGTCACATAGGTAAAATGGTGGGGCTGGTCAAATATCACTTGGGTCATTAGAGGTGAAGGCCAAACCAACTTAGTGTTTCAAGCTCCAGCCATGGTTCTTCCACCAGACTGTTCTGTGTGGGCTGTGACTGAGGTTTCTTCTGGGAATGCCAGCATGTTGGCCCAGTGTTGACTGAGTACGAAGAGAAGAATGCAAATGGTGTTTGTTTCTCCTTCACATTACCAAGTTTGATTGTTGAAGTTAAAAAGATATTTTTTGGCATGATGAAAAATCATATTAAGGATGATTAATAATCTCACCTTGAGACTAAAAATGAAGGAGAAAAAATGATTTGTTGCCAGAACTCAGAAGGGTTTGATAAATTGACAAGACAGGCCTTCTAGAAATCTAGCTGTAGGGAGGCTGCAGTAACTTCTCATCTAAGTAGAGAAGGACCTGGTGGGTGACTCTGACTCAGTGAGTTTGACTTGAGAGTTGAACATAGTGTCTGATCCTCCAATTTATGTTTTGGCTCATGCTCCCTTGGAATAGAGTCTATGAGGAAAAGAAGTAATTAAAAAAAAAAAGCTGAATTTCTTCAAAATTGGACCAAAGCAGGATAAGTTCTGGCTTTGGAATTCTCCAAGAGGAAGTGCACAACACTGGAACACAACAGGACGTGGCAGTAGGAAGCAGATGGTCCCATGCCTGGTAGATGAGGTGGCACTCTTCACAGGTCTGGGAAAGCATCTGAGGAATCTGAATGTTCTCCCTTAACAACTGGAGGCCATAGCTGATAAAATGGTGATCTTTGTTTACTGTCATTCTCACTTAGGCAGGACAAGAGACACTTAATTTCAGTTAGGCACCTAAACCCAAAGGTGATCTCTTCTCCCCCACCCCCTCCCAACTCCACCAATGCCCTCAGTTCACCCTGGCTATCATCACAGCCTTGAGGACAGTTCCTGAACAGTGTAGTTCTTGCTACATCAAACTCCTGGTCCTCCCTGACTAATGGCTTTCTGTGCCTGGGGGAACTTGCTTGGCCCCAAGAGGTAGGCCACAATTGCCGGGCAGTCCACAGGAACAACCCTTATCCAAAGAAAACTAGGAATTGATGAGTAAATGCTTGAACTTCCTCACCTCTTAGTGGGACAGTTCTAAAGCAGGTCCCACTCTCTTAGATAGTCTCTAACAGGATTGAGTGACAGTCTCCCAAAATGGTAACCTGCTTGATAATCATCCTTTATTAGCCTCCTCCTTTTCCTTTTCTCTCTACAGAACACCTGCTGTGCTTCCAGGGACCACCTTCATATTAAACCTCCTGCATCAAAATTCTGTTTTAGGATTGCAAAGGAGGACAACAACCTGTTACAGATCAACATTGATCATCCAACTGCCACACTCAAAAGCTACACATTGCTTCTTATTGCATATGACCATCTGAGGCACTTGGAGTGGTGGACCTCTTCTTTTCTCTCGGAGACTTACATTCCCTGAGCCACTGGGCTATGGCTCCAGTTCTTTTAGCAAGTTCCCCTCTCTTTACAATCTTCTTTCTCTCATTCCCTCCCTTAATGCAAGCATTTCCACAAGAGTATGTCCTTATTTGGTTTTCTTCTCTTTTCACTTTCCTCCTCACTGGTATCATTCTTTGATTAAATGTTACTGTCAAGTCCATGTAAATGAATCCAAAACTTGTCACCAACCTTGTGTGTGAGAGGACCGAGGTCTTATCCAAACCACAGTCCCAAATTTTTTGCTCAGTACTATTCCAGAGTATCTGCAATGATGGAAAATTTCCTGATCTTTACTGCCTAATACAGTAGACATTAGCCATGTGTAGCTACTAAGTACTTCAAATGTAGCTAATGAAGCTTGAGACTTTGGGTTTTTAACTTTATTTAATTTTAGTTGATTTATATTTAAATTTAAATAGTCACATGTGGCTAGCATAGACCATATCACACAGCACACAGTTCTTTATACTTCTAGTTGTTTTCTGGGCCTCTATAGTCTTCAAATCTCTCACTGGTAAAATGAAAATAGATAATTTTTTCATTCTTAAAACAGAATCTTAAAGAGCTCAAATGTAAGACAGATTAATATATAATAATGATGGAGAAAAAAGTTGAAATGAACAATAGAATGATAAAGAAGACTTTCCCTGACAAATACACAAATGCTTTCTAAGTCCATGGGTATTAAATCCATTTTGTATTTGAGCAACTAAAGTTAAATAGATTGAAGAAACAGGAGAGCCCAGAAATAGACTCATGAATATATAGGAATTTGATATATGATAAAGGTATTTCGAAGAAGTAAGAACATTATAAATAGCCCTGGCTGGTGTGGCTCAGCAAATCGAGTGCTGACCTGTGAACCAAAGAGTTACTGGTTTGATTCCCAGTTAGGGCACATGCCTGGGTTGTGGGCCAGGTCCCCAGTGGTGGGCATGAGAGAGGCAATCACACATTGACATTTCTCTCCTGCTCTTTCTCCCTCCCTTCCCCTCTCTCTAAAAATAAATAAAATATTTTTTTAAAGAAAAATATAAATAGTATTGAGACCAATGGGGCTATCTCTTTAGGGGAAAAAAAGCCTAATTTAATCTTATAAATAGTAAATTCCAGATTGAGTTAATAAGTAAATTAAATAAATAAAAATAAATAAAATATGCAAAACATAAAATAAATATGGAGGAATGTTTTCGTAGTTATGATTATGTGGGAGAAAACCCTTCTACCTATCAATAAGTCAAGGGAACATTCTCATCTAAAAATGAGCAAGTCAACCAGTTGAGAGTCCCAGTTTCCAGCTACCATTCTGAAGCAGTCAGCATGCCAGATCAAGTCCCTACTCTCCTGGAACTTACATGCTAGTGGAAGAAGTTATCAATTACTTCCTTAGAAATGGGAGACCAGGAGAGCCCCAGTTACACGGGTGTGATTACTGATAATGTCCACTTTCATTCCAAGAAGGGTCCCAGTTAAAAGATAAATTACTTGGAAGAGTATTAGGGAGTGGGAGGCCCAGATAAACAGGACTTTATGTTTACGACTCCGACTTTTATGAGATCAGCTTCATTTCAGTCAGCTTTCCTTTATAGAATATCTTTCCATTTTACCAATAATAATATAATGTTTTTTTACTTTTTGAAATAATATATATGTATATGCATAAAAGTACATTTTCTTAATGAAATAAATTTAAAACATACATGCATATGGAATAAACTACAAAAAGCCCTATAGGCCCCTCGATATGCTAAGTCCCCTTCTCAGACGTAGTCTGTCCAGATTTTGGTGTTCATTTGTTAGTCCCACTTATTGGTATACAGTCTGCTTTTATTTATTTTTTAAAATTTTATTGATTCTAGGGAGAGAGAGAGGGAGAATCATAGATGTGAGAGAGAAACATTGATCAAACAACTCTTGCACGCACCTCAACTGGCACCATACCCACAGCCCAGGCACGTGTCCTGACCAGGAATCAAACCAGTGACCTTCCTGTTTGTGGGATGACACCCAAATAACTGAGCCATACCAGTCAGGGCTATAATCTGTTTTTAAATTATAATAATTTTTTGTTTTGTTAAATTAATGAGCTCATGATATAATATAATATATTAGTATAAGGCAATATGAAATCAACTTCTGAATTATTTTTTTGATATGTTAGCCTCAGTGATTTAGGTTTATATCTTTTTTTTTTCAATACCTACAGAGCTTTTCACAATAAGGATGATGTGGTAGGCAGAATAATGGCCTCTCAAAAATGTCCTCACTCAGTTCCCCAGAAACTTTGAATATGTTACTTTACATGGTCAAAAAAGACTTTGCAAATGTGATTAAGGGCACAGACCTTGGAACATTAAAATGCTGAGGTTACTTGGGTGGGCCTAATGTAATCACACACATTTGTGAAAGTGGAAGAAGAAGGCACAAAATGGATCAGAGAGAAATGGCTTGAGAAAGACTTAGTTTGCCCATTGTTAGCTTTAAATATGGAGAAAGGGGGTATAAGTTAAGGAATATAGCAGTTTCTAGAAGGTGTGTCCTGCTTTCAGTGTATAGCCAGCAAGAAAATAAAGACCTCAGTCCTACAATCTCAAGGAGCTGGCTTCCGTCAACCAGATAAAAGAGTAGGAAACCAATTCTTTCCTAGAACCTCCAAAAAGGAAAGCAGGGTGGACACCTTGATTTGGCCCTGTGAATCCATACCGGCGTTCTGATCTATAAAACTACAAGATGATGAGTTTGTGTTAAGTCTCTAAGTTTGTGGTAATCTGTATGGCAGCAGTTGAACATTTATACATAGAGTTAGCCATATGTATCCCTTCTATTTATAGATAAATAACTTATCTCTAATTTTCCCCTATTACAATGCTGCAAATGAACTTTCTTATATTCATTTTTAGATATATATATTACCAGTAGTTGGTTAGAATACATTTCTACCAAATAGAATTTCTATATCAAAGAATATTACTACTTTTAGGTTTTCCTAGAGACTAGAGATCTGCTAGGGATTTCCTCATCAAAGTCATACCAACTTACCTCCCACAAACAGTGTATTAGACTGCCCTTTGCCTCTCTCTTTCCTCACCACCGAATATTGTCATTCCTATTAAACTTTTTGCTGGTATTATGGGTAAAAATGTTTCCTTACTGTTTGATTTTGTATATCCCTGATTAATAATGATTTTTAAGATCATTACTGTCTCTTGGTGTAACTTTTGTAAACTGATTTTTTCAAGCTTATTATCTTGTACTCTGTAACTTAGCTGTTTTTAATTCTCCTTTTCTGGGAAGCAAATCAGTGAGTTCCTTCTTGTCACAAGGCTGAAACCTCAGGCTCATGTTTCAATCCTCCTTCACACTCAACCCTGTGAACAGTCCATTCCCCGGGCCCTCCTTTCCTCACCTCCAGGCATCACCTTCTTCTGCCTCCTCAGTTTCCTTCCTGGCCAGACTCCCATTACTTGCCAATAAATGACTCCCCCCTATTCTTCTCCCATTACTTAAGTCCCCTTCTTAAATGGAAATTGAGATCCCACTGGTCCTCTGCTCAGAAAACTTCTACAATGGCTGTTCATTGTATCCAGAGAAATAAGATTTTCCAGACTGGCCTCGAAGGCCCCCATGGTGTGACCCCGGTTGCACTCCTCCTCTCCCCTCCCACTCTTTCCCTGTAATGTTCTGACATTAGGGCCTGTTCTTGTTCCCTAAACACACCACTCAATTTCTTAGACCTCTGCTTTGGTTATTTTCTCAGTGGCGAATGCCTTCTCTTTGTGTTTTTACCACTCAAAATCCTTCTTGTATTTTTCAAGGAGCATTTCAAAATGCCCCCTCATATAGAAAGTTGATTTTCTTTTTCCACCATATTTATTTTTAAAAGTTTCCAGTGGAATTGAAAGAGTTGTATAGTGAACTCCTTAGATCTCACCTAGTTTATGCTATTAACACTTTGCTGTATTTGCTTTATCACATATGTAACCATTCACCCATCATCTTATTTTTTATGCATTTCAAAGTGAATTATATAGACTTTCATATATTTCTTCCTAAATATTTCAGTAGTGTATCATTTACCAGAGTTAATATTTACTTATGGTTTCATTTTGAGGTAAAATTTTCATGCAATGAAATACACACATCTAAAGTATATGATTTGATGCGTTTGACAAATGCCTGCATCTGTGTAACCCAAACCCCTACCGAGATAGAAAACAGATAGTTCCTTTATGTCCTTAACCAGTCACGTCTGCACCTCATAGGACATAACTACTTTTTTTTTTGCCTGTTCTAAAACATCATATTAATACAATTACATAACATATACCCTTACGACTTTGTCTCCTTTTGCTGAGGAAAACCCCTTATCAAATGGTCTAGTATAGGAGGAACATGCCTTCATGCTTTCCTTCTACTGAATGGCTGACTCAGTGAGGCCACGACTCTGTCATGCACATCTCTGAACGCACTGTAGTGTGGAGTGCCCTGCCTTACACAATAAAGAGGTTCAAAATGCATTGCCTGAAGTGGGAGGCAGAGTTCCTAAGAGAATCTGAAATATTAGAAGAAAACATTCTTCCTGCACTGTGTTATGTTAGACTGAAGTTAAAGAAAGAGTAAACATTTCTGAGTTCCTATATTTGGTGAGAAGTATGTGACAAATTTTTGCTTTTCATAGTTGCTTTTTCTCCTTTTGCGAAAGAGGAAGCTGGGTGGGTTCCTAAAGGCACCCTCAGAGTGCCTGAGTTTTGTGGCAGAGAGCAGCAATTTCATACACCCTTTAGAACCCCAATAACAACACGATAGAGAACGTTCATGGTTGGGACCAATCTTAAATAAAATCCTGATTTAAGACAATGAGAATGGGGTCTTAATAAATCTTCAACCATTAGAAATCAAGTCTATATATTTTTATAATTCCCATGGGAAATTCCCATAATAAAAATTAATTCTATGACTAATTTGGGAGGATTGGCTTTGTGCATAACAACGTGCTGGGAGGTTTCAGGTATATAAACACACAGTAAATGGTTCTCACCTTATCTTCCAGGGGCTTAGGGTCTCAAGGGGTAAAAAGGTCATGGAAAAAAACACTGTGACATCAGGTTGGTGACATACAAAATGGTGCCAATTCAGAGTATGCTAGTTTTTTCTTAGTTTAATTTATGATTATTTGACATTATTGAGGAAAAAAATTACTTTTTTCTTAAAGATTCACGTTCATCGGCCATAAATATATTACTGCAGTAGCTACCTCTATTTCCCTTGTAGAATTTAGTGGCTAGTAATAAACATTAGCCTCGTCTTTGATCATCATAAAGCACATTTGGAGTTAGCAAACCAAGCATGATTAATTTTCCTTTCTGGTGCTGATGCTTAAAATAGACCTGTACTTCTGCTCAAAATAGTTAAGTTGGCTGTTTTTTTAATTGACCCTTTTAATTTCCTCTTCACCCTGTCCCATGCCCTCTACTGAGTGGTTATTTACCTACATTGTGATTTTCATTTTGTAGCAGTCTGCACTAAAAGAAAAAGCAACCTTCCTAATGGAGGCCTACACCAGAGGTACTGCAGGGACACATCTTGAAGGATGCTCCAGATTTTATGTTCTTCGGAAGTACAGAAAATCAACTGCTGTGTTCCCAGAAAGTTGTTCACAGGGACTTCACAGAGGATCTCACAGAGAAGCATTTCTTTTTCTTTCTGTGCTACTAATGATATTTTTTGAAATCTTCATGTTTGTGCATTTATATTCATTAGGCGTCAAAGCGATGTGTCACCGGGTTAATTTCCCCATGCAGAAAGCTGCAGAGATTTCTGACATTGCCCGTGGTGGGCAGTGAAGAATCCCTAACTCAACTTGGTACTTTTCCCCTCTGGCTAAATGATTTCTCAGAATAGTTAATAGGGCACTGAAATCTGCACATACAGAAATGCTAATGCCTCTGCCAAATACCTACAATTATCAGCTCTATCTTTAGCGGCTGGAATCTGACATAAATCCTCTGAATGTATTAAAGTCAGCCATGGTAACTGGCAGAAAGGATTGTTAGGCTGACCTTGAGCAAAGCTTTCACCTGACAGCAATTCAATAGAAAGATGGGTGCCATGACATTGTATTTTTATAAAGAAGAGAACGAAGAGGCTGTTTAAGTTAAGCATTCGCTATGATATACCACAAAAGTGAGATTCAGGTTCCTATGTATGACCCATGTTCCAATGATAACCCAGAGAGAGAGATATTATGCCAAGATCAGAGAAAGAGGGACATCTAACTGCCCATTACTGCTCAGTTCACCATGGGGACTTAAAGTACCTAATGACTTTGTGTTCCCTCCAACAGAGTTTTATTGCCACAAACTGTGATAGTTTGGTACCATATGGGCAGAATATTATGTCTCTAAAATTCTCACAGAATTTTAGAAATAAAATCAATAGATGTTCCCCAATGAGGGTTTACTGGTAGTATTGACATCCTTTGAATAAAACATAAAGAAAAAAGGGTATCATTTATAGAATTGTTAAAGATCTATTTCTTTTTCAAATACCAGTTAAAACTTGTCAAGATACATATCATAGGAATGTTAAAATAATAAGGTTTTAGAAATGTTGGGGTAAATATAATTAACATTAATTTCATTATTTTTTTGTTTTTTGCTTTTTAATGTGGCTTCTAGAAAAGTTAAATGCAGCCCATATTGCATTTCTAGTGAACAACCCTTCCAATGACTTCTTAGCCTACTATTCAGATTGAAGGAGCAAATTCTTCCCAGCTTACAAGGCCCTAAGTGACCTGAACTTGGTGGTCTCTTCAACCACCTGTCCTAGTGTCCTCCAATGGTACAATCAGTTCTAGCCTTCTTGCTATTTTCTGAACACATAAAACCTTCGTTTTCCTTGAGGCCTTTGTAAATGGCACTCTCTCTGTCTGGAATGCACTTTACTGGACTTTACCATTTTTTGCTCCCTTCATTTAAATGAAGGATTGCTACTCTTCTGAGACTTTCTTACTCACTGTACCTAAATAACCTCCCATCTTCCTGATGCTTAACATCTTCTTATCCTGCTTTGTTTTTCTTCATTATATTTATTACCATCAGACATTTTATTATGTATTTATTTCATATTGTTTCATTTATTGTTTGAAGTTGTATTTTCCTGTTTACTTTCACTATCTTCTCAAAGATAAGTGCCATTTGAGAAAGGAGAGTGGTGTGCTGTATCCAGCTTTCACTGAGTTGTGAGAGCCAACTCTTAAATTTCCAGAAATTTTGAGAGCTAAAGTGGTCATTATTAAAATTAAATAATATAAACTTATAATTAAATAAATTATATGGGAGAAAAGGTAAATAATCAAATCTTTATCACTTTTTAATTGCTTTTTTACATTTTACTCTTCCCCATGATCTGGGAGTTATTTATATCTATTGTATCTATAAGGTAGAAAAATACTACATGATGGTGTATTATTGCCCCTCTTTTACTGCTTTATGTTAGTAGCTTGAAATTGTCCATAGTGGATGTATTTATACCATGGAAATTAGCAAATGCTACATACAAATAAGGGCTGTCTTTTGGGGTTGTTGAAGGAATTCCTTATACACTTACCAACACATCATTGGGTAGAAATTTATATTTCTACTTGCTATTCTATCAGCATCTGCAGAAACAGGATCCAACATGCATACCAGGCCTGTCCAGAAAAAGTCCAACCATTATTAATATTATTAATATAATATTATCAACCATGACATTGATGTAAACTGGCAGCCAAGGGGAGTGGGCTGGAATGTGCATGAGTGAACAATGATGACTTCACTGTACTTCAGTGTACTAGTCAGTGGGGGTAGTACACCCCACTGAGTGAGCATGTGTACTGTGTGGTCATCCCATTCAAAATGACTGAGTGAGTAGAGCAACAAGTCTACATCAAATTTTGTGTTAAGCTTAAACATTCCTCTGTGGAAACCATTCAGATGATTCAGAAGGCTGAAGCTATGGGCAACTGGTAATTGGCAGCTTCATCATGACAAAGAGCCTGCTCATTTATCACATCTCATGCAGAATTTTTTAGCAAAACATCAAATCACCCAGGTGACTCAACCTTCCCACAGCCCAGATTTGGCATGCCCTATGACATCTGGCTTTTCCCAAAACTAAAATCACCTTAGAGGAAGGAGATTTCAGACCATTGATGAGATTCAGGGAAATATGATAGGGCAGCTGATGGCGAATGGGAGAACTATGTGAGGTCCTATATACAATGTTTCTTGTATCTTCTTCAATAAATGTCTTTATTTTTCTTATTGCATGGCTGGATGCTTTTTGACAGAGCTTATGTTGCTGAAAAAATATTATTTTAATGTATAGGATTGCACATAAAGAGTAAAACCCTGTGAGCTGAAGACATTTGAAGAAGAAATATGTCTAAAAAGATTTGGAAGATTTAAAAACCAGAGAAGGGTGGGATGTGTGTGTTGTGTGTGTGTGTGCACATGCGCATGTGCACATTTTTGGTCAAAACAACCAAATGAGGAAAAGAATAACAAATGAGACATTTAAATCAGGTTAAGTGTTGAGAGTGGAGCTACTCACAGGTCAGAAAGACAGAGAAGGATGAGGTGAATTTCTACAAGTTGGTGTTGAGATTTTAGCAAAATTTTGGGTTTCTGAGCAGACTAATGTGTATGGACCCACACCTGTCCGACTGGCACTGTGTCTCCTGAATTAGCTGAGAGGTGGCCTGGCTGCCCCTTCTCCTCCTCATCTCCTGAGAGCATGAGTATCTATGTGCCTCCTCTAGGTCATTAGGGCCTACACTAATGTTCCCTAGGTGAGCACCCAAGCCCAGGGTTTTGCAATTCCTTGCAGACTGTTTCTTTTTAGCTCATTAGTACATACTCTGCCCACTTGTCAATTCATGCAGAAGTTTTAGATGCTGTGGAATATGGTTCTTCCAGACTTGAAGGAATGGAGGCCCAGGCGACTCTGTGTTATATTCAAAAGTCTACCCCCCATCTGCTTCAGCTTCCAGGCATTTCAGTTCCAGTGATAAGAATGTGAAAAAACAACCCCACCCTCTATTTTCTAGGTATAGGTTCCTTGCATCACATAGGACCTGTAGCCATCCGGATCTATTCACTGTCCCACCCAGAGAGAAAAGCAGCTAAGACTCATTGGGGTAAAATTTCCAGAAAACTCAAATAAAAGTGGCTGAACAAAAACAATGTCATGGAAAAGGGCTTGCTTCGGGCACGGCTGGATCTGTGCCTCCAAAGATAACAAGAGAGTTTTCATTCTCTACATGTCTCTTCACTTTTCTTAAGTAACAAAGCTCCCTGTTGGTTTTATTTTTAGACAATTGCTTCCTTCACTGACTTAAGTTGGTCATGGTACTTTCACTTTTCATTTTTTGGGGGGGAATGTGGCTTCAAGTCCCATGGGAAAGGGTGAGAATTTCTCTCCTAGAAGTCTTGGGAGGGTGGGGGATAATAATAATAACTAATATTTAAATTGGTTTTTAGTTTACTATTTATTATATAAGTACTTTACATGAAGTAACTCTTTTAATTTTCACATCTTCCATGTGGGATGGTATTAGATTATTCCTATTTTAGAAATAAACAAACAGGGATAAAGACAGGAAAAATAAGGTTCCAAGTGCACACATACAGTAAGTTGAAGGGAGGGGATTTGAACCCCCCCCTTCATATGGTGGCCACTTTACCATATGACCTCCCAGAATGTATGTAGCTCATTGGTTCTGATTGGGTCACGTGCACCAAACTCTGAACCTATCCCTGCAGCCGTGGGACATTCAGTCCAGAGTTGTGTGTGGCATCTCAAAGTTAAGGGGCTGTGTTCTGTCCACCTGGCGTGGACTAAGAATTGGGGATAGGTGAGTCTCAGAAGGGCTATTTTTTGACTAAAGTGAAAGCTGCAGTGTTGACTATGGAGCAGTCTCTAGCCATGTGGGCTCTGTCCTCTCTTGTTGATGTTCACTGGGGCAATGGGTCCCTCCTACACAGAAACATAGTAAGTTTCTTGAAGCTATGGTCAGTGTGGGTGGACTTGTGCCTTTGCAGAGTGAAGGACCTGAACAGGATCTTGGTGACCCTGGGGGTTAGGGCACTCCATGGCCGCGCTGAACGAGGGCTGATTCCCGTATATGATCTCACGGTGTCTGCCTGCCTGCCAGCCCTTCCTACATGGCTTTTGTGCTCCAGTCACAGCACAGGTATTGGAGATCTTGTTCAAAGAAGCCATCTGTGTCGGGCTTTTGAGGGATGCGTGGCAATAAACTAGAAGTGGAAATCACCACTGTGAGAAATGAGGGTGTCACGTTGTCACCAAATACCGCCCCGCAGTGGGAGCAGGGGCACAGGATCGACCCCTCTGGCTGTCCAGACCTTTCCATCATGTAAGCTTAATGAATTTGAGTACCAAAGCCTTCTGGCAATTGTCTGTGCTCCGAGTGAGACAGTGATGTAATCCTGATTAAAATAGTTAATACGGAATTAATGAGAGGTTATCTCCTTGTCTTCAATCATTTCCTGGTGAGAAGAAGGTTTTCTAGCAGAACTCATTAGAGCTGTTCCTTTGCAGCTACTGAAATTAACCCTGTTTTGAAATTACTCAGTTTTCAAGAAACAAACTCATTTCAAGCCATTATTTCTGAAGGTTACAAGACTATAGTATGAAAAAAAATTTTTTTCAGTCAAAAGATTCAGTCCAATCATAACACTATGAACACTTATTCTGTTATATAAATTCAACTTATATTTACATTTTAGTTTATGTTAGGGTGGCATTTTTGCAAGCACATGAAAGGAGGCAGAGGTCTCTGTCATAGATAGATATTGGCCTTTTGTTGACTGAAATAAGTTATGTAGTGCATGACTATGTATAAATATTTTTAAAATAGCATGGCAAATATGCCATCAGTAAAGTGATGTTGTAAACTATATAGATTGTTAACTTAATTACAACATAAATGACAAAAAACAGTACAAAGAACTCTCTCAATCGATAAAATTAAAATAAAAGACAAAAAATCCCAGCATATATGAATAGATGATTCAGAAAAGGACTGTAAAGAGTGAATACATTTAAAAAACAATGCTCAGCCACATGCAGGAAAATGCCCACTAAATTGATGCCACTTTTTCAGTCATCAGATTTACAATCCAATGTGGATTGCAACGTTTTCTTTTGGGGGCAGGTGAGAGGAAGGTGCGGGGACAGAAGCTCACGCATTTCTGGTGGGTAAATGTCTACAACATTTGGGAAAATTATACAAAAATACTACTTAATATTAAAAGCGTTAAGACCCATTGTCCAAGTAATCCCTCTTTAGGGGATTTTGCCTACAGAAATAAAAGCCCAGGAAGATACTGATATATGTAGCAGAGTGTTTATTGCAGCTTTGCAAAGGAAAAGGAAAGTAAGCTGAAAAATGCATTAACAATGTAAGGGTTGAATGAATTATGGTACCTATATTCTATTAAACATTATGCAACTTTTATATCTCCTAAATAAGTTATTTTTTAACTTTCTTTTGCTTTTTTGTCATATGTTCTTAGCCTCAAAAGGAAGGCTTTGTAGTAACTGTGTTTACATTTTTCTCCACATCAATAGTAAGAGAACTATACCCTGGGTGGAAATTCACCTGTTAAATTCATGTTCTGTTAAACTCATATTCTGTTAAATTCATATTCTGTTAAATTCATATTCTGTGTGGCATAAAATTGCCATCTGAGACATAGCTGAGGAAGTAAGAGGGATGAAATAGTGAAAGCACATTAGCATCAGCATGGAGAAAAACACAGAATACAATTTATTCACTTAGCCTGGTTGTTTCATAATGAATTTTAAGGGGTGACTCCTCCTGCTGGGAGAGGTGCCTTTTTTCAGGGCTTTGAATGATTTTGCCATATAACCTAGGGTTGGTTTCATGACACCAAAGTGAATGTGGCTGCCTGTCCCCTGGGGCCTACCAGCTGAGGTCATGACCACCTTCTGTATCATCAAAGCCAAAAATTATTTTTCTAATAGCTTCATCCCAGTGCTTTTTGATGATTTCCAATATATGAACTAATTCACTCATGCTGTTATTCCTACAACAAGTATTATTAAAAAGTTGACACCTATTATGTACTATTTTGGACTATAGGGATAGAGGAGTGAATCAAACAGACCAATGCTGTTTTCTTATGAAGTTTATATTCTAATTGGGATCTGCAATGGCAAACATACAATAGAAAAGTAAACAAACAAATATATAGAAGGCAATGATAAGTATATAAAGAAAAATAAAGCAGGTAAAGAGGCAGAGAGTACCTACACATGTGTGTGTGCATGTATATAGGCTTGGACATAGGTGTGCATGCATGAAGCCCCCACTATTTTAAATAAGGTGGTAACATAAGGTGGTTAGGGAAGGACTCTGTCCAAAGCTGACATTTCAGCAGGACCATAGTTAAGAGAGACCTTGAATTATTGGCACCTCCTAAGAAAGAGGGTTCCAGGAAGAGGGAGCAGCAAGTGAAGCTGTTCCGAGGCAGAAGCACATGTGTATATGCTCTCAAGGAAAGCAAGACAGGCAGTGCACTTGGTGCAGAGGGAGTGGGGGTCAGGAGCAGGAGGAGATATCGCTGATACAGCACAGGGCCAGGTCAACAGACATCCCTTTGGCTGTGATGAGAATTTCGAATTTTATTCCTCTTGAAGCTACCCCAGGTTGTTGAGCAGAAGGCTGATGAGATCACAAAGTTTTAACAAGAATCCCTCTGGCTGCTGTGAAGAGAACAGACAGGATGAAGCAAGATGGAAGCAGAAATCTTGTTAAAAGCTCTTTCAGAGACTCGGGGGAGATTATGGTGGCTTAGGCCAGATGGAAGCTGCAGAGGCAATGAACAGTGGTCCCATCTGTAAACTTCTGAAGACGGAGCTCACCACATTTGCTGATGGTTCAGATGCAAGGCAAGAGATTGGAGTCAAGGGTAACACCCCTGAATTTCACTGAGCCCATGGAAGAGCTCCTTTTTACAGACATTTCTCTTCTCCTGATCTATATCCCAAGGCCTCATTAGTGAGAAGGGTTGGAAATTTTACTCATTGGAAGGAGTGAGCTCTGGAGAAGGCTTGTTATATAGTGTCTATATCTGGCTGCTAGGTCACCAGGCCTCTCTCGTCCAGCTTTTCTCTAAGTTAATAACAAAACTTGTATTTGTACTTCTCTCTAGAATTGAATAAAAGTTAACCTCATTCAAATAATTCGTTTATGTCTCACAGGGATCCCATGTTCTCTGCTTATCCCAGGTCTTCTGGTTATCCTGATCTCATAGATGGAACAGCTCAAGGTCAAGGGCTATCATGGCTTCTTCAGTTTGGCATGGCTCCAATTTGAAGATGAACCCTCTGGTCTGCATGCCTCACCATGCAGGCTCCCATATGAACTCCAAGTCATTTCTCAATTCCTGACTCATCCACACTTCCCAATGGCTTTGCTAGCATGTAGAGCATACATAAACAGCTACACAGTGTGAACAAAGGAGGTGAAGCTCTAAAGTATTTACTGAGATGCCCAGAGACCACACAGCTCTGCTCATGGTGAGACCTGGGTGCCTGACACTGAGCACGGCAGTGCATGTCATGGCCTGGTGATCTGGGAAACTGTTGACAACAAGGAATCAACAGACAATTGTTTTTGTTTTTTAATACAGCTTGTTCAAACACTGAGTTACTTTAAAAATAGAGCTTTCTGGGAAACAAAATTCAAGGAACTCTGTTTATTCTTGTGGAATCTGTTGGTTTACTTAACACCTCTCAGAAGAGATTTTGGCAAAGTCCAACTCAGAGCCCAAAACTCCCCATTGAAGGGAAGGAGAATGGCAGTTGAAGGGAAGGGAAGGTCTTGTGTTCTCTGAACTAAAAATCAAACACTGTTGCTCTAACAGGCTGATCAGAGAAGGCACATCAACAAGACAGCAAGATCCCCTTCCTCTTCAAGGAATCACTGGTCCGCGTCAGCTCAAAACTTGGAAGGCTTGGATGCCTTTCATTCCCACCACCTCCTTGGGCTGCCTCCAACCGGCTGTGGAGATGAAACTGGCTGACTCTGATCTGAGATGCTCTGCAGCCTGTCTGCTTAATTTCCGGTGGACCCTCAGTGCCCAGGGAGAGCGTGTGTTTTGCTTGTGATGTTGGTAATGAACTGCCGCTGGGAACAAATTAATGAGTATGTCAGAAACTGCAGTGGAACTATATTACGATTCATAAACACCATGATGAAAATGCCAGTTAAGCTCTGGTATAAATACATGCAAACTCTGAAGAAACAAACTCCTTTTTCTTTTAATGAGACAAGAATTTAAAATAACATCATTTTGCCCTGAGCACAATTGCCAAGGGAGAATTCCTTACTGGATAGGTTTCCTAACTTTATATTTAATGCATAGAGAAACATAGAGAATTTAATTTTATCTTTTATATTTGTGTGTGTATGTACTATATGTTCCAATACATGTATTTATACCATGTGTGAGTATAAAACATACAAAAATGTACATAGTGTCGCCTTTCTAGTTGCCATAGCATGTTTGTTTGTTAAATGAGAACTTTTTCTCTTTTTCCTGACTATCATATTGGCCTTTCATAAATATTCTTCTTTAATAACCTGAATTTGGGGTTTGGATTCAGAGATTAAAATTTAATAAAAGCCAACCACATTGGTCCTCAGAGCCCTGTGACTTTAAAGCTCATGGAAGTAGGAGAAAAAGAAACCTCCATTTACTTCAAAGGTACAGCAGGGTTGTGTTGGGAGTACCTATAGGCATCCGGGTTCGCGGTCCCTGATATGCATACACATGTTCACGTTTATGGTGGGGGGTGTTGCTGCCAGAGGAGTCCTAACACAAGAGTTCCACAGAGCTCTGACTTTCCATAAAAGCACCTGAGGCTGTTGCACAGGAGGCTGGGAAATGGGGAAGGAATCTCAGTAGTAAGTTTCCAGGCTTTCTTCTTCCAATCCAACCAGAGCCACTGCTTTTTTAATCTGCTTTACATATCAGGGTTCCAGGTAAGTTTCATTTGTTAAAGTATGCTATAAATTAAAGCTAGAACACTACAGGTTAGTAGCAGATAGAGCATGGGCTTTAGAACCAATGATACTTGATTTTATATATTAACTCCAGTAATTATTAGCTATTAGATTTGGGGTGCCCTTGGTTTCTAAGATGGAGTGATGGTAATACCTACTTGCTTGGTTGTCATGAGGACTAAACATAGTGAATAAAGTACCATGTACTTACTTTATTTTCACAGGCGATTGGGATTATTATAACAGATTCTAGCTGGCAATTAGTCACAGGTTTAAGTGGTTTGTGTTCTTCCTCTGATAACTGCAGCCATGAAGCCTCCTTCTTCCAACTGCTTTAATGTCAAGGCTAACATTTCCCCTTGAGTCAGAGACTCTATATAGCTAATCACAATCTCAAATGTTAGATAGATTTTTAGAAAGAGAACAAAACTTATGCCAAAGAATTGCTTATTTGTCATAAGTGACCAATTTGAATTTAGAACAATTGTGGGAATTGGTTCATTAAGACTTGAAACAATGTTGAAAGAATTCTTTTCTGTACTCTATTTTCAGTGATATATTCTTAAATTGTTCTTTAGTAGCTTCTTATCTTCATAATATGTGACTTTTCATTTAGAAAAAAGTATGCAAAAGAGGAAGCACAAGGACTAAATCAGGATTAGGAGGCAAACCAAGTTTTCAGGAGTAAAAATATGTCTGAGTTAGACTCCAGTTCATTCCTTTTGTCTCAAATTTCAGAATTTGGGTTTTTAGTAAGAGCTTTGGTAGTGCCCTAATCCTTGGCCTGCATCTCTTTTTGCATCCCTTGTTTTCATGTATTCCTTATTAACAGAGATTCACTATTGATGTGTTAATCTTGGAGATTTGTTTTCATGGAGATTCAGGTAAGCAGTTAATGAATTGCTCAGTTGTCAATAAAGTGGAAACATGGCAAAAATGTGTTTGTTTTGAACAGAGTGTGAGTCTTTACAGATAGAAAAAATAGATTAGGTATTGGAAATTACAAGGGAAAATCCAAACTGGATGACGCTAGCCAAGAGTAAAGGAATTTGTATCTCCCCCAACTTTTGGGCATTCTATTCTTCTAGTTGAACTATCTTAGATTTATTTTATATACTTAAATAACTGAAGAAGATGAGGTATTTTAAAGTCTTTTCAAACTTAGCAACCCAGGTAAAATTTTGATGGATGGGTCCAGTTTCACGTAGGCAAACGATCTGGACTGTGCTGTTCACAAAGCAAGAGTGAATGTTGACAGGGGCATCACTATTTAAGTTCTTGCATAACCAAGTATGTCCAGAGTTGGGACATCTACTTTGCTCATTTATAGCAGAATAATTGGTATTATGGATAAAAATGGCTTCTATCTATCATGAAAATTCATCCGTTAAAGGCAGTGAATCAAAGCTCATGAAAGGCCTTTCATGAATCACTCTGCACAGAATTAGAAGAGTTTTAAGGGTTCATTCATATTCATGGCCACTGGACTTTCTAAAATGTTTTTTTGACTATATGGGGCTGTCTTAGTGCATCTGAAGTGTTTCACACAAGTCAAAAGGGGGTCTAAGCTCAATGTTCTCAAACAGTTTGTGTGTGTCTATGTAATGCCTGAAATAAAACAACAGCAAGAGGCAATGGCAAGTTACCCAGCAAAAAGCAGTGATTTGTAGGTAGTTATTGGAAGACCAGGATGAGGTCCCAGCCTGTTTTGTAGGCTTCTGTTCAGTTCCCCTAGGAAGGCAGTTTCTTTGTTCTACTTTACCAAGTTCTTTGTTATGGCACTTATTTCCTAAGCATGTGATTTTGGTAATAGCCAATGTTACTCCATCAATTAAAATAGTGTTTTAGTTTGGCTTCCTTGAAAAGCATATCCTGAGATAATGATTCAAGAGCAAGTGGTTTATTAGGAAGGAAATCCCAGGAAAAAAACCAAGTCATGGGAGAAATAAACTGATAAAGCTTGGGTTGTAAAAGAAGTTACCATTGGGGACAACTGGAGCTCGGTCTCACTGAGAAGCTTTGGAAATGATGTGAAATATGTCACAGACTTACCCCACATAGGGGTTAAGAGGGTCAGAACAGAAGACACATAAGAAGCAGTGACAAGATCTGCTACAGTTGGGGACATTGTGATTAAGCAACAGATTACAGTAAAGTTCTTTGGAGATTGGAATGAATTTGGGAAGGGCACTAGGAAATCCTGCACATAAGAAAATAAAACAGATGGAGCCAAAAATATGTCACAGAAATGGCAGAACATTTGATTCATTGATTTTGTAGTGACAAAGAACACTTGGGTTAATACTTATTATCTCCAATTATTAATTTTAAAGTATCCACAAAATGGTTACTGAGTATGAAGGCTGGCCAGGCCCTGATCTTTTATTTTTTCCTATGGACTTCTATTTGGCCATATTTTGGTAGTCACTACTGGTGGTGACTATTGACTATTACTGGTGGGCAAGCAAAGAAGGAGAAAGAAGAGGCAAAGGAGGAGGAGGAAGAGGAGGAGGACAAGGGAAAAACAGAGGAAGGAAGGGAGGAAGGAAAGAAGGGAGGGAGGGAAGGAAGAAGAAAGGGAGGGAAAGTGGAAAGAAGGAATGGAAGACAAAGGAGGCAGGGAAGAAAAGGAGAGGGAGGAAGAGGACAGGGAGGAAGAGGAAGAAGAGGAAGAACACTAAGGAGGAGAGCAAAAGACAATGTAGACTATGAAAGATCAGAAGTTTCTGAAAATAGATCTATGGATTAATGCTAAATTGTGATGTCATTTTTTTCTAATCTATGGAAGAAAGGAATAAAAGAACAGTGCAGTGAATTTTCAGTAAAGGTAATCTACTCTGATATTATATCTTCCCAATATTTTACATTAATATTTTTTATGTAACTATAGTGATAGTGGATAGGTATCTAAAAAGATACTCTCTCAAAGCAAAATAAAGAAGTAGAAAGCTCATATTCTCCATTGTTAAAAAGGTGCATATATTATGCTGATACGAAAAACCCAGAGTTCTGGAAACATTAGCCTCATCCACTGCAGCATTTCTTAGATCATTACGAAGAGTCAACAAATGTTAATGAGTATATGTTACGCCTTAGCACTATTGCATTTGAAATAAAGACAGCATATTAGAGTGGATTGGAGCACAGGCTGGGGCCAGAGGCTGAGACTATTAGTATGACCACTTGTCCATGAGAATTTTTATTGTTTATTCAAACCTTTTCATTTCAATATACTCATGTGTAGAATGGACAAAATAATAATAGTGCCTACCTCATAATGTTGGTATAAAAATAAACAAAATAACACATGTATAGTACCTAGGACAAGATCTCCCACATACTAAACAAGCAATAAATACTACCTGTTAGAGTTAACTATAGGTCCTGTTGTATGTTAACATAGACATGCTAAATGCAGCTAGACATTTCCCAAATTTTCTTTCTGAAATAATGCTGTCTAATTAAATTACTTGGTTTATATACAACAGGTAAAGAAGTTTTTTTAAAAAAAATTCACATAGCTAAACATAATTATAGTCACCAAAGACAGAGTTATTATTCACTATAGATAATAACTTTTAAAATTTTTACATTATTTTAATGAATATAAAGTTACTCTTTGGATGGACTTTACTGTAAAAAATTCACATTTGTATGAAAGTTTTTATAAAGATCTTAAAATTTCACACTAGTTCTTGTCAACTTGTTTTAACTTACATTATTTGCAAGCATTTTTTAGTATAATTGGTGTGGGGAAAAAAAGTCATTTTCTTCTTAATTAAGACATCCTTTGGAAATTTCTACTGGAATATAGTATCTGTATAAGACTATGGGGTTGGCCAAAAAGTTAATTTGTTTTTTTCTATAAGATGGCTCTAGTAGCACTTAGTTGTCTTTAACTTCTTTTGAAACAATTTTGTTAAATTGTATTGTGACAGTTGTCATATCAGCGTGTATTTAAAAACAACTTATTAAAATCAGTGAATTTTTGTGTAGCCATTTTAATATTGAAGATGGAAGAAAATATGCAACATTTTTATCATATGATGCTCTACTATTTCAAGAAAGGTAAAAATGCAACTGAAGTGCAAAAATAAAAAAGATTTGTGGAATGTATGGAGAAGGTGCTGTGACCAATTGAAAGTGTCAAAAGCTGTTTGTGCAGTTTTGTGCTGGAGATTTCTCACTAGATGATGTTCCATGTTTGGATGGGTCAGTTGAGTTGATAAAATTGAAACATTAATTGAGAACAATCAGTGTTATACCACGTGGGAGATAGCTGACATACTCAAAATATTCAAATCAATAAAGTGATTGGTGAAAATAAAAAATGTGTCTTTTATTTTATGGAAAAAAACTAAATGGACTTTTTGGACAACACAATATATCATAGCAACTGCACTGTAAAATAATAAAGTGAAGGATGTAATTTTATATTTTTAGTTTTTTTCCTATAGTTTTAAAAGTATTTTACCAGACAAGATAGTATAAGAGTAAGAATTTAAGAGATGGCAATGGTTTTATTATATCATGAGTATAAGTTTTGGACCAGAGTCTATGAGAGGCATAGCATAAGATAGAGTCTTCACAGACAGAAAAATGAAACCAAACAGGTGGGCTAATTCTGCCCTTTCAGGCCGAGTTCTTTTCAAACATGAAAGCACCCATATGGACAAAGAGAAAGAAGTTTTTTTTCTGAACTCAGCACCTGAGTCAATAAATGCTGACTCTTTTCCCATTACCTTATGGGAATCTTGGCCAAGAGAGCAGGGAGAGAGATGTGAGGAGGCAGACAAAAGAGTTTAAGATACATTAGCTTTTTATCTCCTAATGGATAGACTAAAATCTGATTTTAATTTCAAGCAAAATCTTATTAGCTGAGCTCAGCAGAACTCCTGAGAGACAGTTACCGGCCATCCCTAATCACTTCTCAAGTGGTCACTTGGCTGGACTTTTACAAGTCAGCTGGTTTCCAGACTTACTGGAGGTAGTAGCTAGAATACCTGGAGAAAACTGCACAACAGTTAGCTTGTCTTTTTTCTGTCGTGTCCTTACATTCAATGAAGCCGCAAACAGCTGCTTATAGATGTTTATTATAATCTGTTGAAAAGATGCAGCTCACAATTATGGTTTCCAAAATGACCTTTTCCAATTCAACAAAATACATATTTGTTCTTAGTCCTGTTTAGAAATTTGGAAACTTATTTGGATGGTCCCCAAGTGCCCCTTTCCTCACTTTAGGTGTTAAACTCATAGCATCTAGGCATCTACCCTGGATTGCTAATTCTGGGTCCAGATGGTTATATATATTTAATTCAAGATGACTCCCTAATTTATGGAGAAAACTGTGTGTTTTCTTTTAAAGATTTTATTTTAATTTATTTTTAGAGAGAGAGGAAGGGAGGGAGAAAGAGAGGGAGTGAAACATCAATGTGCAGTTGCCTCTCGTGTGCCCCCCTACTGGGGATCTGGCCTGCAACCCAGGCATGTGATGAGACTGGCAGTTGAACTGGCCACCCTTTGGTTTGCAGTCTGTTGCTCAATCCAATGAGCCACACCAGCCAAGGCATGTTTTCTTTCTTTTTAAAATATTTATTCTATCCCTACTATGTGCAAAAGATCCCATTTTCTGGACCTGAGAAGAACAAAATGCAATGCACCATCCATACACACATAGGCAAACATGCCCACATGACATGAATATTTAATTAAATAAATCTACTCTAAAGAGTAGATTTAAAACTTTTAAGAAATGGTGATTAAAACTGAGGCTTGCAAAAGTGACAGTGCTTAATGTTGGGTGGATCCTTCCTAAGATAAAAGTGCTAAATGTGCATTTTAAAAAAGATGATCTGCTAAAATATAATTTGTAGAACTCAGCAGTTTCAACCAGACTGAATACTGATGTAGACTGAAAATCAGAAAATTAGAGGTGAATAAAATTTTCTCTGAGTTTTAAGGTTACCTTAGAGTCACCAAATATGTGTGAAGCCCGGAGTAACACAACAAAGCTGATTGCAAGATTGAATTTGCAGATATAGCATCTCTGTATCAGCAGATTCCTCATCAAATCTAAAACTTCCAGCTTAGTGTTGCAGGTGATGATCAAAGCATAGTCATAGGAGACAGCATCTCTCTTCCTCTCTCTCTCTCTCTTTCTCTCTCTCTCCTGTCTTTTTTCTATGCCAGGTTGACATTAATTCCAGCATATTAGAAAGTTTCAGCAACATAGTAAGTGCTGAGTGCACACTAATTTGGGCGAAAATAAACCCTTGCCATTTTCTCACTGCCTCACAGTAGGAGAGGAAAAAAACCAGACTCCACTAGCTCCCTTCACTTTCTGTTATGGGTGATGCAGACCTGCCCAGAGAGGTCAATCTGGTCCTGCCCCTCTCTGACCTCATATCCTGCTGCTCCTTCACATGCCCCCTGTGTTTCTGTTCCATGGAACAGAGTTCTCTCTGTAGTTGTTTATCCGTGACCACTTAACGTAGATGCTTCTCTAGATCATATGTCTACTAATTTTCTAAATCCAGCTTATCTATTTTATTTTGGGAGAAGATTTCCCTCATCACTCCAGGTACCTACCTCCCCCTTTGTGCCACCATCATGCCCAGGAAAAGCCAGTAGGGCTTCTCTAGTGGGCTGCTTCCATGTCTTTCTCATTATTAGACTATGGGATACTGGAAGACAGATCATAATGCATTTAATCATCTGGTCCCCTTTGTTTAGTAGGCACAATTCCATGTAGTGGATGCTCAAAAGATGTTTATTGAAGAAAGCAGGCTAAAGAAAACAGTGATTTGAAATACTTGCACCAAGTATCTTGAGGTAGATTCAAGATTTATCACCTCTAGTGTTGTTTTGTTACTTGTTTTTCCATGTAATGGAGAGTACAGCCATTTCTGACATTGCATAAGTTGTGAATGCTGGAATGAATATAGCATAGAATGGAGAGCACAGATGACATCTCAGCTGCCCATTCTTTTCTCCTCACCTGCAACACCAAACCTGAGGCCTTTAACATTCAATGAGAAATCAGAACAGCTGTATCTATAAACCCCGTTATGCATTCAGCTTCCCTGTGTGACTCTGGACTTCATGCCTACTGGACGATTATAAAGTAGCAACTGGAAAACCTATAAATTCAGAGTGAATTTTATTCACCTCTGATTTTCTGATTGGCAATCTACATCACAGTACTCTTTGGTCAAAACTGCTGAGTTATACAAATTATACTTTCACATTTATTTAAGAAGTCTGATTGGCATGTTTTCTCAGAAGATAGCAATCTATAAAATCTAATCATCTTGATATAAATATAAATTAAATGCATAATTATTTGCTGAGGCAACTAGATAAAATACTAATAAATATAGAGATAGGAAACTACAACTTATGATTGTATTGGGTATCTCATTGGATCATGGAATTTCTTCTAAAATTTAGCCATTACAAAGGCCATTTTCCAACTTTACCAGGAGATATTTAGGAAAGTCCCAATAGTAAATGAGCTGAGAGAAAACAGAATAAAGTTTCTAAACTAATAATGGTAAAACTGGGGATTGCATTACCCATCTAGGGTTCAGCATTGAGTGATTCTAAAAACCATTAAAAATAGATTTTATTAGCAAACATTTAACAACTACAAACTGTGAAAATAATTTAAAATAGTAAAATTATAGTTTAGGCTCAGTAGTCATAAACGTAGGATAAGCAATTATCTAAATGCCTCCATGATGCCATAAACATCAGGGATAGTGCACAATCTCCCACTCAGAACACCAATAGATAAACCTGAAAAACATACTTTAGTTAAAGTGAAAACAAGGATGAAGGCCCTCCTCCCTTCCTTTCTCTCCTTTGCTGTGTGTGGTGGGTTCAGAGAATTTAGGACTTTGTTAGATCATAACTGTGACCAAAAATTAGTCAAGCTTATTAACCAAAATTAAATATTTAACTTTTTCTTATCCTGTTTTTAAAAACTATTTTTACTTATTGTTTACAGAAAATAGGTACATGTGGCTAAAAAATTCAAAAAGAACAAAAGGAGATAGGACTTTCTGGTTTGAAGATGACAGCATGAAGTTGCCATGAACCCTCACTCTCTTCACAAATCGTCCCCAAGAATGAAAAATGAGAGGGCAAAACAGAAAAACCATGTCTACATTAGATAGTTAGAGGTCATTGGAATGTTGAGCAAGAGTGGGTGGAAAGGGTATCAAAGGCAGTGGAGAAACTCAGTGTGAGGTGCCTCTCTTCTGTGCTCAGAGCCGCAGTGATGTGCTTCCTGGAGGCAGTAACAATCACACTTAATCGCGTGTCCTTCTAGAGACAGTTCACAATATTTCTGTAGTCACACAAATAGTAGACATTACACATGAAGTCCTGCAATAAGGTTATCTTTCCATGTTGGTTCAAACAGGTCTGCTGTTTTTTGTGTGTTTTTTTTTAAACAAATGTGTAGTATTTTATTGTATGGTGGTCCATGATATATTAACTGATCCTATTAATAGACATATAGGTTTCTCATAATATTTTGCAGCCACAAACAATACTCCAAGGAATGAAGCTGTATTTCTACCAGGTGGCACATGCATAGCTATACAATAAACTTCTAGAAGGTGAATTGTTATTTCAAAGGCAATAAACATTTTTAATTTTGATACATTTTTTAAGTCACTCTGCCACTTTTACTGGCAAAGAAAGATACTGACTTTTTTACTTTTTATTTAAAATATTTTTTATTGTTGTCCAGTTACAATAGTCCTCATTTTCCCCCCCATTACTCTCCCCTGCCCTACCCACCCTCCACCTTCCACACTCACAAAAGTACCATATAAAGTGTGTTTTGAAAGTATATGATCTCTTCTAATCTATTAATTTCAATGTCAAAATTTAATTTGCAGCTTTCTACTATAAGTAAAGTTAGCACTTTTACTATATTTGGAACTTTTAAATGAACTTCTATTATATACTTTGTTCATTTTTAATATTGGGTTGTTTTTTTTTTAAATTTATTTGTAGAAACTGTATGTTAAGGTAAATTTTCTGTGATATGAACCACAAATAACTTTACAAGTTTATTTTTTTATTTTGTATATAGTACTTTTGGACAGATCAAGGAAAAAAATTATGTAGTTTAATTTACCAACCTTTTTATAATGCTCTTTATATTTTTATCACATTAAAGAGAATTAGCCACCTGAAAATTACATAAAATATTTTATGTGTAGGTTATAGTGACTATCTGTTTTTATTTTCTATACCTTTCCTTTTTGTCAATCTGGAATTTGCTTCATTTTGAAGTTAAGGTATAGAGTTTAAGGTACATATACATTTGTTTGTTTGTTTTTTCCCCCCAATAATATGTTCCAATATATATGTTGAATAAGCCTTCCTCTCACCACTCCTGGCTTGAAATGTTATTTTCATTACGGATTTAAGTGCCATGTATATACGAATATTTCTGGTTTCTACTATTCATTTCTTATTTGTATGTCATAATACACTATTTAAATTACTGTGGTTGTATAATATGCTTCAATATTTGCTGTCTCCAGTTCTCTCTCCTTATTCCCTCAATATACTAAGGTGATTTGTACTTGCTTGTTTTTCCACATGTTGTTAGAATGACTCTATCTTTTTGTAAATAGACCATTATTCATATTTTTATCTGGATTGCCTTTAATTTATAGTTAACCGAAGAGTACTTGATATCATTACGATGTCAAGAACTTGTTTTTTTTTTTTTTTTCATTTCTTAATCTCTTAGGGGAACTCCTTCATACTGTTGGTGGGATTGCAGACAGGTACAACCACTGTGGAAAGCAGAATGGAGATACCTTAAAAAATTAAAAATATATCTACCTTTTGACCCAGTGATCCCACTACTGGGAATATATCCAAAGAAACCCAAAACACTAATTCAAAAGAACATAAACACTTTGTGTTCATTGCAGCATTATTTACAATCACCAAGATATGGAAGCAGCCCAATTGTCCATCAGCAGATGACTGGGTAAAACAACTATGGGACATTTGCACAATGGAGTACTACTTGGCTGTAAAAAAGGAAGAAAATTTTACACTTTGTGACAGCATGGATGGACCTGGGGAAAATTATGCTGAGTGAAATAAGCCAGTCAGAGAAAGACACATATCAGATGATTTCAGTCACATGTGGAATCTAATGAACAAACTGAACTAACAAGCAAAATGTAGAGACAGGTTCATAGCAGTATGACAGCTATGGCGGGGGTGGGGGAGATTAGGGGTTGGAGGGATTGAATGAAAAGGAAAAAGGACTCATGGACATAAACAACAGTAAGGTAATTGCAGGGGTAAGAGTATAAGGGGGTTAAATGGTAATACACAACATCTGATAAAATTTAAAAAATATTATCTAGATCGTGCATATTTTTATTTAATTTATTTATGTAATTTTTTGGGTTGTTACTCTACATGGCATCTCTTATTCCATTACATCTTCTGAGTGTTTGAATGCATAAAGGCAACTGATTTTTGTATATTTTGTACACAGATACTCTTTGAATTCTCAAATTGTTTGTGGTAGTTTTTACTTAGATTATTTCCAGTTTTTCATATAAATATCCACACACAATCATTTTATTTTTTTATTTCTCACTATAACCTTTATTTATTTTGTCTAATTATGTTGGTTTGCATCCCTAGAGCAACATCAAGTGGTAACGGTGTTAGTAGCTCTCTTATTTTATGTCCACGTTAATAAAAATGCTTTTTAGTGTTTTCCTAATAAGCTTATTGCTGACTTGGTGTGTGATCATTTATATTTAAAGGACTATTTTATTCCTACTTTATTATTATTTTGAATCAAAAGGGGTTTTTGATTCTTATTAAAAGTTTTTATAGCATACATAATGGATGGTCACTTTGTTCTATTTACACAGTGAATAATATTTATAAATATTGATATCTTCTTGCATTTTTGTATTGAGTGCCACCTGGCTCTCTTGTCTTATTTTTTAATGTACTGCTGCCTTTACCATACAATATTTGTTGGGCTTTTTGTATCACTTCTCATTATACAATTGATAAGAGATTTTTTTTTTTATTGTAGTAACTTTGTCAGGTTTTGGTAACAATGTTATAGTATTTTCAAAGCAAGAAAGAAGTTTGAATTTTTTCTGTGTTTTAGACAAATTTAAAACAATAAACGTCAGAATTGTCTGTTCTAGTCAAAATCTCCTGGGAAACCATCTGCAGTTGATGCATTTTCAGGAAGGCAGTTCTTTGAAGTATTTTCTCCCCATGGCAATTGGATTGCTTAGTCTATCTTTCCTGGAATTGATTCTGGTCAAGTTTTGCTCAGCAATGACCACTGAAAATCATTAACTACAGAGAAATCATATTTTTGGAAGCACGCTGACAGCAATTTGGGCACTTTACCTTTTTCTTTTTTTTTTTTTTGGTGAGCTTTTATAGCGTTAGAGATATAAACAAAAAGGGAATTTAAAACATGTGCCACAGAGTTGCTAAAACATGTATTACAGGGTATCCTGTGTGTGTTCTGCTGCCTTCTAGTCATGGAAATTGTCTGGAAACCTGAGTGACAAGGAAGGGTAGGGAAGGTTTTCAGTGACTGTAGAAAGCCTTTAAGATGCTACTTAGCTCACAAAAATAGACATGTTTGTGAGAAAGTTGCTTGTCAGAAACCAATCTCCCCATCATTTACTATTCTAAAACTCAGCCTCTCGCCCTTGGAGGGTACCGATTTCTATATCTTCTTCACAAAGATTTGGTACATCCTTGTGTTTCCAGAAAACTGGCCATTCATAGTCACACTTGCCTCTGCTTATCATCTCAGCTCATGGGTTCATACACGCAGTGTCAGTTTTTAGTGTTATTCAAAGTATGTTGTGTTGCACAGACCTAAAACTGCGAATTAATTAGGCAATGGGAAGGAAAGGAAGAAACCAAAGAAATAAATCATTTTTAATCACGTACTATGTATATGACCTGATAAAAATCCCACATTATGTTATTTAATTTTTACCACTGCAGTTTCACAAAGAACTAACTGTGGTTCATTGAATCTAAATGATATTTTAAAATCACATAATGAATGCATATCTGAGTTTTAATATGAACTTATATTCTTTATACTATACCATCCTAAAACTTAAATGACAAAATGAAGATTAGCAAAAAAATAAAAGTACTGTTGATAGAGTAAAATATTACTGACACCAAGCAAAGGGGTTAAGAAATTTCCATGGACAGCGAAAGCTGAGGTCACTAAAATTTTATATTGTAGCCAATTATTTTAATTCTTTTTCATCAAGTCTTTTAACACATCATGGAAAAATAACATTTTTATTAGCCCATTCTTAAGCTGTCAGACATATTAAAAAGGAAGAGGAAGAAAAATTATGACTTTGTTCTTAGCAAGTTTCTGGTCAGAGAGGTAATTTTCTAAGTGGACAGATAGTTCCTGAGTGTGAAGGCTGATGTTTTGGTCCTTCCCTCCCTCTACAAGAAATTCAGACACCTTTCTGAGGTCTCACTTGTGAAAAGATTGACTTTATAGTGGTGTATAATAGGCACTTAAATCAGGAGCTAAATTTCACCATGAAAACAACTCCCACCACTGCCACACTAGAGTTCACTGCTTGCTAGACTAAAAGAAAGTTGATATTTCAGCCTTCTCATTAATTCGTACATACACTTCAGTGATTTTCTTAGAACTCAAATTTTATTCCATTAGCCCAAATATATGTTTTCAAAAAGTTTTATGGAAAACACTATTTCCTTAGGGTAAACTTGCAAATGACATCTCTAAAATTAGAAAATGTGTTTAAGAAATGTTGGGCACTACATTCATCCCCTGGTGATTTGCAATATACATTTACATATTAAGGCTCTGAGAAGTTCTATGATAAAGAAACTGATGTACTTTGCTTAATCCAGCATTTTCAAAATAATATTTGATCAATAATATTTCTTTTTATTTATGGAACACTGTAAATCTCTCATGCTATTATTTGAGGTCCATCTGGAAAAAGTCCAGCTATTGTTAATATAACGAGAACAGGTTCTACAACATCGATATAGCCTGGCAACCAAAGAGGATAGACTGGAATGTGCATGAATGAACGATGGCAACTTCACTGTACTAGTCAGTGATGGTGACAGATGCTGTTGAGTGAATATGTGTACTGTGTGGTCATTGCATTCAAAATGACTGAGTAGAGGAATGACTGCATCAAATTTTGCATTAAGCTTGAACTTTCCTCTGCAGAAACTACTTGGATGATTCAGAAGGCTTTTGGGGACAGTGTAATGAGTGCAGTACAAATAAAAGTATGGCATAAACACTTCAAAGATGGTTGAGAATCTGTTGAAAGTGATCTATATTCTAGAAGACCTGCAACAAGCAGAACACCTGAGAATGTTTAACGAGTACAAGTTGCAATCAACAAAGACTGGCTACTACAGTGTGAGAACTAGAAGCTGATCTGGGGATTACAAAAATTACCGGCTTTTCCCCAAACTAAAATAACCTTTGAAAATGAAGAGATTTCAGATCACTGAAGAGATTCAGAAAAATACTATGGAGCAGCTGATGGCAATTACAACAAAGGATATTGCAGGGTGTTTTGAACAGTGGAAGAGATGCTGAGAGAACTGTGTGAGGTCCCAAGGTACCTGTTTTGAAGGGGACAGAGGCATCATTGTCCTATATACAACGTTTCTTGTATCTTCTATCTTCTTCAATAAATGTCTCTATTTTTGCATGTGGCTGGATACTTTATGGACAGATCTCATTGTATATTCTATGTATACACTTTGTTTTTTCTAAATTGGGATTGGCAAACTACAGCACACAAAACAAGTATACCTACAGTTTCTTTTTGTACACCCCAGGGAAACAAGGTATAACAAGTGTTTTACATAACTCTCAAACCCTACAATATTTTCTCTCCAGCTTCTCTGAGAAAGTTTGCTTACCCAGTCTAATATGAACAAAAATGACACAATTTAAGTAAATAAAAATGTCATTTATTATAAATTATATAAAAGAATGAGGTAATAATTCATTTTTCATTTTAAATACTACTCCTCTAAATAATTCGAAATTGAATTATCAAATACAAAGCATAAAAATGAAAAGATGAGAGGGTTCAGGCAGCATGTAAAGGGTTTAAACTGTCAAATTTAGCGTCTCTATCAGGAGGCAAAATTTCATGGACTTAAATAAAAGTTAGCTGTAATTTACTCAAAAAGAACTTTGATGCTATACCAACTGAATAATTTCTATCCCCATAGAATCACTTGCTATCTCTATAGTCTGTTATTATCAAATAAGCAGACTGAGCTCACTGTTTCTTCATTTAAGGAGTTTCAAAATTACCTTGTAATTTAAATACTTAAAATTTGCTAGCTCCAGCTCTGTCCCACCTGAACTGAGTCATGCCAAAAAGTCATTAAATCTGGTAAACTTTTTCAAAACACACATGCCTCATTTAGGTGCTCCCTGTTGAGATTCAAATTTTTCGATTGTGAGTTAAGTTCCTTATGTATAATTTGATAGATCTTCCAGAAACTTTTTTTTTTGCTGTCTCCCCTCTTTTTCTCTTTTTATGCTGTGCCACAAACCACTCCAAAACTTAGTGGCTTAAAACTATAATGTAATATATTTATTTATTAATATCACCTGTGGTTCTGTGGGTTGACTAGGCTCAATGGGGTGGTTCTCATTTTGGATCTTTCATCCGGTTGCGATCAGACAGCACATTTAGGATGAGGTCATATGAAGGTTTGGTTGGGTTGGATGTCCCAATGACTCACTCACATGGCTGGCAGTTGATTAGGAGCTATTGGCAAGGAGCTCCTCTGGGACTGTCAGCTGGAACACCAACAAATGGTCTCTCCTTGTGGTTTGAGCTTCTCACAGCATGGAAGCTGAGTCCAGGGAGGGAGTATTCCAAAGGCCCAGGTGAAATCCTCAAGATATCTAGCCCCAGAAGTTCATAGCATTACTTCCACAGTACTCTATTGGTCAAGCAAGTCACTAAAGCCAGCTTTGTCTCAAGAGGAGATAAATTAAGTCCCACTTCTTGATGTGAGGTGCAATATGAGCAGGAAGGAATTGGTATCCATTATCTTTAGAGCTCTATCAAACACGATGGATGGATGATACCTACTAATCAAAGAAACTCTACCATTCAATTCCAAGTCTATGACAAATTAAGAGATTACACTTTCTTCTTTTAATTTCTCATTGACAAGGCATTAATGTTACTCACTGTTTCCAGTGGAAAATGAATAACTACAGATTTGGGTGTACTCTGTTTCCTTTTAAGAAGAGCTACATTTAGGGAAGCCCAAGGGTGCTTTTGTTTTATTTTTCTGTGGTAATTTCTTGTCAGGTAACTCAATCTTTTATTTAACTTAACCACAGGATATTGTACAGCTTGGATGATATAATACTGTGTTTCCTTAACTCAAAATTGACAATTCTGCTAATGCATGCAATACATGCAGTGAGGCAGGGTACTTATTGGGGAGGTTTCATTGTTTGTTTACATGGTTGAATAAAAGCAATAATTGGACAGTCTCATTGCTTAGAAATAGTCCTGAAAATGACTAATCTGTTAAAATATTTCTCTATTTATTTAACCAGGGTATATAGTATATTTTACCCATAATGCTTTATTTTTAATGTGTATGTTCATATATACATTCAAATAAAAATGGGTTTGCTGTTTGGACATATTACAGTGAATTAATCAGGAGAGAGAGAGGCCAGTTTAGTTAGGGCTTTACATTTGTGGAGGGCCTTAAGTTTAGAACTAAAAATTTTTTCAAAAGGGGTCATACTGATACTCAGACAGATAGCCTAGCACCAATAAAAAAGACATTCATCACGCAATTTAGAACTTACTTCATGATCTAACTGCTACAGAAACTTGTACATGACAAAATTTTTAACTATAGCTGAATTTTATGACTCTTTTATGAATAGCATCAATACATTATAATGAATTTGTGTTTATATGTTAAATTTCTTGAGTTTTATTTTCAATATAAACACATTATATTTACCATAATTTTTGCACTTTGTTTTTAAATTTTTAAATTTTATTTAATATGCGTGGCATCTCATAACATGGTAGGCAAGGCCTTCTCTTGGCTTCAAGAAACCACGTACTTCCCTCATCTGCATTTTCTGGAGTCAGGAAGGAGGTGTGAATGGTGCTCCCTATACTAAATTTAGATAGGAAAAAATGTTAATCTTAGCAGCAGATGCATAAAATTCACTTGTGGGAGAAGGTTAGCTCTTCTGAAAAAAGGCGTTAATATGGGGCTATAGTATAAAAGTCAGCTTCAGACTAGCTTCTACACTGACATCACAAAGAGATGAGAACTTCGGTAAGTTTGTATGAAGTAGGAGGGCAGCTGAACAGTGAGCAGTGTGGGGAGTTCAGGAATGGAGAAGACTCTCTCATTTATTACATTGTTTCCTGTAAAAATCATTGTTAAGGTACATGCTTCATTAAATTCCACATTGCCCAGAAATGCTTTTGGGTGGTGGGGTTTTGTTTTGTTTGTTTGTTTGTTTATTGAGAATCTCAGAAAACAATATGGAAATGACAGACTATTTAGACTATGCAAAGGAAAAATATAATGGAATAAGGGCCAGTAATGGAACAGAGCCCCAGCAGGGCAGAAAACAGACAGCCTGCACTCCAGGCTGCCCTCACAAGACCAAGGAGCTTCATAACAAGAGGAATGAGTCAGGGCTCTGCTGAATCTAAGGGGCCTTCAACTATTGGGGGAAGTAACTTGGGTTTTATCTTTGCTTCATCAATGCCAGGGAGCTCGGCTACATCTTCCCTATAGGGAGACACAATCAACAGTGGGATTAGAACTGGTTTTTGCACTATGACCATAAACAAAAGTCAACTAGCTATTTTGTCACCACAAAGAATTTATTTAACAAAAAGAAAGGATTGCAATCCAGTACATACAGACAGGGGCTGTGTGCACGAAGACAGAGTAAGAAGAAACAGAAAGTTCTGTTCGGAGGAGAAAAGGAAGTTAATGGGAGGGACTGTTATAACCATAGAGTTCCATTGTAAATATAGAGTTTTTCCTGCAGGGTTTTGTGACCAATATCGGGTGTGAGTTCTTGCCACAGGCCCTCCCAATTCCTATCTTAGTTAAGATCTCTGTCATATATATTAACAGTACCAGATGGGAGCCCATAGCTCAGCTCTTCAACATGGTAGCAGTGTGACCTTGGCAAAATTTTTAACTCTCACTGCCTCAGTTTCCCTCAAAGTGCATTGGGGTTAATGATATGTTAAAGTGTTTCCCTGAGACTTAAATGGTATAATGCATAAAACATTCCTGCCAGAGACACACATCTAGTAAGTGCTTGATAAACAATAACTATCATTTTTATTAGTGATAATAATATGATACCTGTGAAAAGTGATCAGACATTGGCTAAGAATACAACAGGAGAACCATTTCCTTCAAAGGAGCATTGTGCTCCAGCGTCTCTACATTTGGATGGAACTTGGCAGTAACAATTCAGAGCAGAAAGAACTAAAGCAATAGACACATATTTGATGACTTTTCAAAACTGAACTCTGAGGATTGGATATACAAAGTCTTCTGGAATGAGAACACAGGTTTTGGATCAAAAGTAAAAGTTAAGACACCAATTAGTAAGGACCAACATGGAGTAGGGACCAGTGGAGCCTTGTAACAGGGCTGCGGAGGAAAAAATCCATGACATTTAGAGTTAAAATATATATATATATATTATATTATATTATATTATATATTATATATTATATATATAGTGATATATATATATATAGTGAGATATATATATACACATCTATGGTGGACCCTTTAACAACATGGGTTTGAACTGCACAGATCTACTTACACTCAGATGTTTTTCAATAACACCTATGCTATTTTTGATTCGTGGTCGGGAATCCACAGGTTCAAAGAGCTGACTGCATGCATTCATCTAAGTCAGTTTATATTGGGGACTCGACCATCTGCAGATTTTATTATATGGAAACCAATCCCTCATAGGTACTATGGGACAGTAACTTTTGGGGGAGTCAAATATAATACATAAATTTTCAACTGTGTGAGTGAGACTGACTCTCCTAACCCCCTCATTGTTCAATGGTAAGCTACACCCGCAGCTTAGAGTCCTTTAAGTCAGGTCCCTTGGGTCGGACCTCAGCATCAGGATTCACATGCTCCCAGGAGGAGCTGACAAGGGTGAGAGCAACCAAGACTGAGAAGGGGAAGGGTAGACATCAAACAAGAACAAAACGTTAGAAACCCCAGCCTTAGCCTAATTCCATAGAAGTTGTGGAGCTGCTTCCCTTGAGAAAACGGAGCTGGTTTTTATTACTTAGTCCCTGTCAGTTTGGACACTTTCCAGCTTTCATCATATGGCAACAGTTAGAGCAGAGGAAAGAGCACCTGCTGGAGGTCAGTTGCCTTGGCCAGAGCTACATATGGCCTTTATCATGGCATCATGTTCAGGTGGTCCACAAGGATAGTCACGCTGATCATTGAGTATTTAAATATAGCTGTACAGTGACAGCTTAATAAAAAACTATTTCTAGGAACATGTATAAAGGACCCATGGACAAACACAACACAGCGGGGGAAGGATTGAATGTGGTAGGTGGGGGTGGGTAAGGTGGGGGACGGTTATGGGGGTGGGGGACGGTAATGGGGGTGGGGGGATGGAGAGAACTGTAATTGAACAACGATAATAATAAAAGAACCATTTCTCTAAGATCCCTGAGTGCCCCATGACTACTCTGGTTTCCCCTAGCCCACTCCTAGGACACTTTAGGTCCCCCCACAGGCTTCTGGCTACTGATCTGATCAGTGTTCTTTCATAGATGCTAAAGAAGGTTTGCAGTATCACCCATGTGCAGGAGTCTTCCAGATCATCAGTATATAATTTCATACATTGTTAGTCAATCCTTTAATAAAGTTATATGCAGCTTCTTTAACTCTTTCTTCAAAGGGATACAGTCCAAAACACTGTGGAAGGCAGAAAAAGCAGCACATTATGGGGTTTTGTAGGTTAACTTCTCTTCCTTATCTAGGAAGCCTTGAACATTTTTAGTAAAAGTTCTTGGACTGATTTAGTAATGGAACCTTTAATGGCAAGTCAGTTCACTTCTCTTCTAAACCCAGGTGTTTAATAGGAAACTTTGGAGAAATAGCCTTTAAATCAAGTAAAATGACACACCCTGAGAATGGAGAGAGAGGCAGTGTGTCACTATTTAGCACAACAAAGCTTGCTGCTATGTTTTCTCCTGTGAGTTCCATTGAACCTCCTGTAATGACTGTTTTGACAGACCAAATCTGTCTTCCATCCAAGTTGGTAAATAAAATTATTTCATAGCGCAGCAGGGAGGAGGTTACGCATTTAAGGGGGTGATGGAATAACTGAGAATGTGCTCCTAGGATGGATGGGCTTAAATCTTTCCACAAGTCATTTGCCTCCTAGTCAATGTCCAGTGCAACTTAAGACAGACTTCTGTTCATTCATACTCAGGAAGAGATGAGACATTTCTTCCTCATTATTTCTAATTTCCATTTCTTCTGGATTACTTCTAATGGGTGTACATGATGACACACATTACAGTTTTAGGTGTATGTGTTCAGGTGTGTGTGTCTATGTGAGAGGGTTATCATACTGGGTTTCCCAGAAGCAGACACTAAAAGTTGTAAGTGCCAGCAGCTGATTTGGACAGTGACCCCAGGAATCAATAGAAGGGAAGCGAGAAAGTGATAAGGGAGAGGAAAAGCATCATTGAGCAAGCTATCACTGCGAGGAAAGTTAGGTAGTACAGAGCTGGTGGACAGTGTGTGGCTCAGGTTATACCCACCAAAGTGCTAATAACATTACTTTATATTCAGGCCATCTTACTCCTGTATTTACCTGTCTTCTCAAGATAGACATGTGAGTTCGAAAGCCTGTGGTTAGTTGATGAGTCAGAACAAATGGGTACTGGGTGAAATGCTTGGCTATTACTTGACATCCTTGACACTGGGCATTAAAGTGAGTATCCCTGCAACTCAAACCATAGCAACACAAGAGGTTTTACTAACTGCCATCTTCTATCTTTATAAAGTCCTTAGTGTTATCCTTCATTAACAAACTCAGAGTAGCATATGACATTTCTGGGTTAATGCTCTTATTAATGACATCTTTAGACATCTCCAGAGCTGTGCCGAAAGCCAAGAAAAGTTATAGGAAAATTTGATTTCCTGACCTCCCCATCTGTAGCAGTAACCATGGTTTATTCCTCACCCCTCCTAGCCTTAGTTTCACCCAGTAAACAAGGAGAAGTCTGAATTTTATGATACCTTCTTTTGCCAAATTTAGAAAATTTATTTGTTTTTCTTGCTACTTGCACTTTTTTTCAGGAAGAAAGACAATGTTGTCTTTTTTATTTTTGTATCTTTTTTCTCCATTACCTAAGCAATTTCAAAAACTTAGAAAACATTTGGAAAACATAGAAAAGAAAAAAATTATCCATATCCTATCCATCCTATTTTAGTGTGTTTCTTTTATTCTTTCCTATGAGACTATTTTTATGTAGTCAAAATTATTATGTATATACATTTTAAAAAATATTTATACATCTGTGAGAAAGAAAAGAGAAAGGGAAATGATAGCTCTTTTCAAATACTTGAGACTCCCACACAAAAGAGATGACAGATTGTTCTGTGTAGATTTAAGGGATCGGTGAGAGGAAGGAACATCAATTTTGCCTTATAACAGGAAAAAAGTTTCTTTTTCTGTGTCCCTAGAGGAGTAGTGGTGCTCAAAGAAAATGTAACAGAGAAGAACTACAGAGTTGTTAGAATAAGGTGACACTGCTCCATTTTGGGGAATAGATAGTTCTAAGCTTCTACCATTTAAAATCATTTTGTGATACTCTAGCCAGCACCTGCCCTGTTTGTGTCTTAAATGTTATCATTCCGTCAACAAGTTCATAGCAGCCATTTAGCCGTTTCCACATACCTGGGTTGATGCTCTTACTAATGACTCTTCCAAGGAAGATACAAACTGAGAAAATCTTTAGATGTCATCACAGCTGTGCCCAAGGCAAAAGAGAGATATAAGAAAACAGAACTTTTTCATTATCTCTCCAAATTACATTTCTTTTGTCTCTATTACCAGCTACCTTAAACTGCGCTGACTTTCCCTTGTATGTCTCCTAATAAGCCCAAACTGATTTATTTACCCTCTTCCTTTATTGTGTTTTTGCAAAATTATCTGTCAGACTCCTAATATTTGTTCTGTTGGATTATTTGGTTGATGATTTGGCTCATAAAGACAGATTTGAATTCTTGAGAAATGGGTGAAAATGTGAATTCCAATTCTTACAAGTTTTTCTTTACCATTTGTTTTTGTACTTAAAAAAAACTGTAATGCAGTTCTTAAAAATACATTTTAGTGTGTATGGGAGTTAAATTGATCATCGACTGGAAGCCAACTCTTTTCTGCTTGAGAAACCATGCAGAAGGGGACATTTGGGTATTCAACATACTTGTAAGATGAGAGAGGCATTAAGTAGGAGAAATGAAATCCTCTTGACATATCATTGCAGAAGGCATTTAGCTAAAACATTTTTCTACCAAATTGCTTTTTTGAAGGTTTTATTGAGATTTACAACTGAGAGACTTTACAAGGCAGGTAGAGAAAAGTAGAAATTCAGGCATGATCTGGAACAGGCTTTCTTCAGCAAGAGCACTCTTCACTGGGTATCTGGGGGTTTAATTTTTCTCTATTGCAAACATGATTATTCAGTGAGAGATGTATTTCACTTCTGGTGTTTTTAACTCTTTAAGGTGCATCTATTTATTTTATTTAATATAATCTTAAAATAAGAACTCTAACATAGGAAATAAAGACATGAAGCTCACTCAAAGAACCCAAGACTCTAAAATAGTGGACTTTACTAAAGCCACAGGAATATTAATAACAGTAATGAGATTTGGCTCTAGGTCTTCTGATAACCTTTTTTATTGTCGTTGTTGTTTTGTTTTGCTTCCTCTATGTCAGGCTATGGGTGATTGATTATACATATATTTCATCTGTTTATTTTTTTTAACTCACACATTGATTTTATTTTATTTTTTATTTACTCTTTATTGTATTTTTTCCACTATCATTTAGTTGCCTTATACCTCTCTCCCCACAGCAATCACCACACTGTTGTCCATGAGTCCTTTTTCCTTTTTGCTCAACCCTGCCATCTCCTAACCTCCCCATGCCACTAGCTGTCATCTGTTCTCCATTTATGAGCTTGTCCCCCACTTTTTTGTTGTTAGTTCAGTTTGTTCATTAGGCTGCACATATGAGTGAAATCATATGATACTTTCTCTAACTGGCTTATTTCATTCAGCATAATGTTTTCCAGCTCCATGCATACTGGTGCAAAGGGTAAAATTTTGTTCTTTTTTATGGCCAAGTAGCATTCCATTGTGTAAATGTCCCATAGTTTACCACTTATCTACTAATGGACACTTGGACTGTTTCCATATCTTAGCAACTGTAAATTGGTGGTTACTTGCATTCTTTTGAATTAGTGTTTTGAGTTCCTTTAGCTATGTCCTCAGAAGTGGGATCACTGAGTCAAAAGGTAGATCCATTTTTAATTTTCCACAGCAGGTGCACCAGTCTGCATTCCCACCAAGAGTGCAAAAATGTTCCCCTTTTACCACATCCTCACCAGCACTTGTTGTCTATTGATTTATTGATGATAGTTATTCTGACAGGTGTGAGATGGTATCTCATTGTGGTTTTAATTTACATTTCTCTGATGATTAGTGATGTCAAACATCTTTTCATATGTCTATTGGCCATCCGTATGTCCTCCTTGGAGAAGTATCTATTCAGATCCTTTGCCCATTTTTTAATTGGGTTGTTTGTTTTTTGGTGTTGAGTTTTGTAAGTATTTTATAACTTTTGGATATTAACCCTTTATGAGATGTATTTGTGAATATGTTCTCCCATTCTGTGGGTTGTCTTTTTATTGTATTGATAATTTCCTTTGCTATGCAAAAGCATTTTAGTTTGATATAGTCCCTTTTCTTTATTTTTTTCTTTTGTTTCCCTTGCCTAGGGAGATATATCCAATAAATAATCACTACAAGTAATGTCCAAGATTTTGTTGCCTATGTTTTCTTCTAGGATTTTTATGGTTTGGGGTCTAACATTTAAGTCTTTGATCTATTTTGAATTTATTCTTATGCGTGGTTTAAGAAGTTGGTCTAGTTTCATTTTTCTGCATGCATCTGTCCAATTTTTCCAACATTTATTGAATAAACTACCTTTAGCCCATTGTATGTGCTTGCTTTCTCTGTCAAATATTAATTGACTATAAAGGTGTGGGTTTATTTCTTGGCTCTCTATCCTGCTCCATTGATCTATGTGCCGGTTTTTATGTCATACCAGGCTGTTATGTTTACTATGACCTTGTAATAGAGTTTGATATCAGGTAGCATGATTCCTCCAACTTAGTTTTGTTTTGCTTTACCTGTTTATTCTTAAATAAATTATCCTTAAATATGAGGCAATGAAAATTGAAATAAAGCTGACTCAACAATGGTATATGACCTACTATTGCCTCTGGACAGAGGTAGTAGGGTATTGTGAAAAAGGTGTGGGACAAAAGAAAGCAAATGGGCTTAAATCTTAGCTACTTGCCACCTTCATTGAAATGTGTAATCTGGTTATTTCCACATTTATTTTAAAGCATATTTTATCATGTTCTATTTTAAAATAAATGTTTTAGTAAACCTATTTTTCTTTTAGGTCTTTCAATGTCACAAAAACCTACTCAGTTAGTCTATCTGAGCCTTAATCTCCACATATTTTAAAATTCTTTCCAAGGTAATCTTTAATTAGGTATTATTAGTTAGCAGTATCCAATTGCTTAGAATGGTTAATTGTTGTCCTGTGGCTGCTGAACATGTTATCCACTCTATTGTAAAGTGGGGTTTTTAAATATTCTGTAAAATAAGTAAGAAAATGTGGAAGATATCTATTATGTACACAGTTACTGAATCTCTTTAAGTACTAGATTTCAGATACAATCTCTGTAAGGTGTCACTAGGTTGGTAATTACATTCATGTCATCATTTCATGTGGCTACCATATAGTTTCAATGATATGTAACATTTTAACTTTATTACTTGTAAAAAGACATACAAAACAAAACCCCCACTCTGCAGGTCCCAGTTTCCCTACATCTGGAGGGAGTCAGGAGTAGGTCTGAATTTGTAGGGTAACATAAATCTTGGGCTTCACTGCAGATAAAGATGCCATCTTCATTTTTTCTTTTGTGGATGTTTTCCCAATCCCTATAAATCAAATCTTTTATTCTGAGATAATTGTAGATTCACATGCAGTTGTAAAAAATAATGCAGAGAGATCTCTTTTACAGTTTTAGCTATTATTAGTTTTAGCTTCTAGTTCCTTTCTCCTTTCATACAAATTTTAGAGTAGTCTTATCTATGTCCATTAAAAATTCTTGCTACAATTTGAGAGTAGTTGCATTAAACCTATATATCAATTTGGGGAGAACTTACATTATTGTCGAGTCTTCTAATCCATGAACATTGTATTTATCTCCATTTATTTACATTTTATTTATTTTATTTTTTATTTTTAAAAAATATTTATTTATTTTTAGAGAGATGGGGAGGGGAGAAGAGAGAGAGGAGAGAAACATTGATATGTGAGAGATACATTGATTGGCTCCCTCTCGCACACCCCCAACCAGGGAATCTGGCCTGCAACCCAGGCATCTACCCAGACTGGTACTCAAACCCATGACCTTTCAGTTCACGGGACAGCACTCAATCCACTGAGCCACACCAGCTGGGGCTATATTTTATTTTTATTCTTTTAACAGTGTTGTGTAGTTTTCAGCAAACAGATTTTGTATTTGTATTATTAGATTTACTTCTAAGCATCTCATTTTTTGAATCACTGTAAACTGTATTATATTTACTTTTGGTGTTCACATGTTCTTTGATGGTATTCAGAAATACCACTGAGTTTAGTAAGTGTATCTTGTATCCTAAAGGCTTGCTAAACTCATTTATTAATTGTAGGAGCATTGAATAAAATTAGTGAGAGAGTATGTCCTTAACCTAGTCTCAAACTTAAGGAGAAAACATTGAGTCTTTCATTATTAATTATAATGTTACCAGTAGGATCTTTATAGATATATTTTATCAATTTCAGGAAATTCTCTTCTTTTTCTATTTTATCATAAGTGAGTGTTGAAATTTGTCAAAATATTTTTCTACATAGATTGATATAATCACATCATTTTTTCTTTTAGCCTGTTAATATGATAGACTAATGTTGATTGATTTTTTTAATATTGAGCCATACTTATATCCTTAAAATAAACCCCACTTGGTCATGGTATATTATTCCTTTTGTATATATTACAGTAATATAATTGCTAATCTTTTGTTAAATGTCTTTTACCTGTAATTATGAGAGATATTAGACTATTTTTTTCTTTTTGTACTATCTTTGTCTATTTTGGTATAAGGGAAATACTAGCCTAATTAAATAAATTAGGGAGTATTGTTTCCTCTTAAATTTTCTGAAAGAGATTATATAGAATTGATATTAATTATTCCTTAAATGTTTGATAGAATTCTCTAGTGAAACCATCTAGACCTGGAGGTTAAATTTATGGGGATTTTAAAATCAAGAATACAATTCCCTAAATGTTAATAGAGTTATACAAATTATTTATTTCATAATTATTGAAATGCATTGTTTTAAAAGACATTTGTCTAAGTTGTTTGTAGAGGTTTTTTTGCAGTATCCCTTTATTATCTTTTTTATTTCTGCACTTTTCATAGCAATATCCCCTGTTGTTTATTTTTTTCTGATATTAGCAATTTTTATCTTAGCTCTCTTTCTTTTTTTAAAAATCTCCATGCAAGGATATATGTATTGATTTTAGAGATAGAGAAAGTGTGGGCAGGGGGAGAAATAGATAGGGAGGGAGGGAGCAATTGAGCTGCATGGGACGTGTACAGGAAAATAAGCAATAAAAAAAAGCTAAAGGAGGCAAAATCACAGGTACCTGGGAGGTAGGATGATGGAAGTCAATGTGGGAAATGAGGAAGCTCTTTCTTGACAAGTTTTCCGGGCAGTGCATATAGTTCATCCAAAGCCAAGGCAGATCTTTATCATTTTTCTCTCATCTCCAATTTTCCTAGTCCTCACAATTTGACTTTAGGTTTCTTGCAGTGGTTTGGCTTTTCCTCTTTACTTGCCCTCTATCAGCTCCATATTAGCTATGGATCTGCATGTTACTTGGTTTTGTGGAGACCACTTGATTCAGCGAGAGATGCACCAGTTTGTAGCCATGGAGTTGAAGTTGGTTCTCCACTGACTATAAAGCTTTGGACAGTGCAGACTTCTCCTTACTGCTTCTTTTAAGGAATTAACAGGTGGGACCAATAGCCTCTGGGACCCTCCCCATCCTGTTTCTAGAGACAAGAATGATTTTCTTTTCTTACTCAGCTTTCTTCATTTTAGAAATGCCTGCTCAATCACAATGGTTCTTTTCTTGACTAGCCTAGTTCTTTGCATACTTTCCCACAGCCACAGATGACACCCAAAACACTAGCCAGCTATCTGCCAAATGTCTACTACTAATCATAAAGGAGGTTTTGAACGGGAACAGAAAAAGATTAAAAGGCAGGATCTGCCCCAGGCCAGTCATGAAATCTTGAAGAAATTGCCTCAGGTCTCTGAGCCTCAGTCTTCATCTATTAAAATATGTATATTAATAGCACCCCCTTATATAATTTTTGTGAGATAATGAATTATTTCATGAAAATCCTTAGCACTCTGCTGTCCATAGTAAACAATCAGTTGTATCTTTCTTTTTTTAATTTTATTTTTTAATATACATTCGATATTATTTGTAATAGTTTCAGGTATACAGCATAACAGTTAGACAATCATACGCTTTACAAAGTGTTCCCCCCGATATTTCCATTACCCATGTGACATCATACATAGTTATTACAATATTATTGACTATATTCCCTATGCTGTACTTTACATCCCTGTGACTATTTTGTAACTACCAATTTGTTCTTCTTAATTCTTTCACATTTTTCACCCAATCCCCCAACCACCCTCCCCTCTGGCAACAATCAGTCTGTTTTCTGTGTTTATGAGTCTGTTCCAATGTTGTTTGTTCATTTATTTTGTTATTTTTTATACTTATTCTATTATAGTTATCCCAATTTTTCTCCCTTTACCCTCCCCCACCAACCACATCCCCCTCCTCCCACACGATTGTACCTTTCTTTTTTCATTTTTTAAAATTATTTGGTAGAAATCCATGCTCAGTAGTATGGTAGGCAGCCTATAATGCTGTCCCTCCTGGTATCCATGCCCTTATATAATTCTTTCCCCTTGAATGTAAACTAGACCTAGTGGTGCTCTTCTAACAAATGGAATATGGAAAAAATGATGAAATATTTCTTCCAAGATTAAATTACAAAAAAAGTTACTTCCATCTAGCTAGCTCCACTTTTCCTCCCATGTGTTTGCCTTGCGAGAGGCCAGTGACCTAGTTGTAAGCTACCTTATGGAGACACTCATGTGGCAAGAATCTGGTGGGGACTCTGGCCAAAATCTAGACTGCAGTCAAACAGCCTATGAAAAACTGAACCCTGACAATAGCCACACGAGTGAACTGGAAGGTGAACCTTCCCTCTGTTAAGTCTTGAGATGACTATAGCCCTGGCCAACCTGCTGACTGTAGCCTTTGAGAGATCTACAGCCTGAGGATGCACTACACTATACTCATATTTCTAACTCACAAAATAAATGTTTGTTGTTTTAAAACACTAAATTTTGACTTATATGTGCAATAGATAATTAATAAGGTATTGGGAAAAGGACTAAGGTTTTAAGACCTATTAATAATGGCTCATCAGAATTTTGCTATTCAAAAAGCTGCCCATTATGGCCATACTTGTACGTTAGCCAAAGGAGAAATATGGGTGGTAAAGACATGTGCCTCCTGAGCTGCGCCTCCTACCTGATACCCCCACATGATGCTTACCTAGTTGAACATAACTCCTAATAAGCACAATATCTGAGGCTGAACAGAAAAATGGTTGTGATTCAGGGCAGAGAAAAGAAGAGAGAGAATTAAGACTGACATTTTATGTCTTTTAAAAAATCTGACCTTTTGGAAATATCACTGTGTACATTTAAAATATTAATAAAGGCTCTTGCTGTTAGTAGGCAAAGGGAGTGTTGTCATGTGTGACCTTTTATTGAAGTAAAAGAAAATTGACAGTTTTATTAGCAATAGAATATCACAGGAGAAAATGCAAAAGAAGAAGAAAAGCTGCTATAGCAGTAATTAGTTACACAAGGTGAACATTATTAGGCAGCTGATATTGTAGACAAGGGAGGCTTAGCATCCTCCACTGAAACCAGTGTAAATTATGGCTAGATTGGAAAGGCACTACTCCTATTCTTTCTAGAAGGGTAGTCTAAGTATTTTTATAATTCCTTCTTTTTTCATTTTTTCAACCAAGACATTATCCTCAAGAAAAATTATATAGAAGAGCTTCTAATTCCCTATGTACCGCTATCCACTTACACTTTCATTCAACAAATATTTATTAAATATTCACAATGTGCCTGACATTCTTCTAGGCTCTGAGGAATCAATGATGACTAAAAGAGATAAGGTCCTTGCCCTTGGGGTGCTTAAGCTCCAATGGAGAAGAAGAAAATAGGCAAGCACATAAATATATGTAACTATTATGTTAAAAGAAAAAGATCTAGAAGGAACAGTCATAGAATACCGGTTGTTTTTCTTTTTGCAACTTATTCACATTCTCTGTGAAATTACTTTTTACCCTCTCAAATGAAATGTTAGGTCAATCCCAGAGCTTCTTCAATTCATATTATCATTTTAAGGAATCACTTTTAGGCACAAAACAGTTTAATTTAAGTAATAAAAGTAGCTAGTCCCATGGACTAATCAAAACTCTTGCTTTCATTTATAGCTAAAGCTTCTCACTTTACCAAGTAATTGTGGTGGCCACAGCCAATTTCTCTCCATGAGACTTTCCCACCCAAGTGTTTGGCACCCCCTAGGGGACACATCTCTGAAAGATTCCCTGAAGCCTTGATCAGACTGGGGACAAACACTGGATGAGGGAGGGAAAATCCACAGCATACCAACAAGTCTTCCCAAATCCTCTTTCTCTGAAATGTTTACTCTTAACCCTTTCATATACTGGAGGTGAGGGCTGGGCTCAGGTTATGAACAACTTTTCTTTTTCCCAGTATCATCTGCATGTTGTAGCCTAACCTTTCATTTTGGCAGGTGCAAGTACCTGCCACTTATTGTTTTATTCTCAGTTTTTCAGAACTATCTATCTGTCTATCAATTGCATTTTCTAGTTAGTAATACGTAGATAGTAGCAATAATTAAAAATAATAAAGCAAGTTTTGGCATAGTACATTAATGGGTCAATAGGAATGTCTACTTAAGGAGGCAAACTTGCTCCAGTGAAGAAATTCTGCAAAAAAGAAATAAGGGGGAATGGAGGCATTGAGGTGACCTTGGCCTTATTTACCGAACAAAATTTAAGCAACTTTAAGGGGCACATGACCTGTGCTCATGTAACACTCCCCATTGCTTCTCAGCCAGCACTGTTCAATAGTAAGTGCTCAATAAGTTTTGGTTTACTGACTGGATGATTGGAGAAATAAAAAAGCTGAGAGGTCCTGGTGCACTCTCCCTCTCAGGAGCACTCTTGAGCCTTGCCCTTCCTCATATTCTTTCCCCATAGGCATGCATCTCCTAAACTCTAACAGCCCCACATGACTTGCAACCTGAGAGCAATGAGCACTGGCAGCTCCTCCTGGGCTTACCCCTTGAACTTATACCCAAGGACCCTTTTCTCTTGCTTCTTAGTGAGCCAATGCAGTCCAGTCTAGGTTCATTTCCCCCTCCTAGTCTCTCTCCTGTTACTTCTTCTATCCCAGGCCCTTCCTTATTCCACTGTCCCCAGCTTTAACAAACATCCACTAAAAATCACCTGGATTCGTGCTATGACATCTTTCCTGAACAAAGTCAGGAACCCACACACTGCCTGCTGGCCCAAGGGAGACCTGCTCAGGGCAAGGTCCACTTGCCGGTAATAGCACCACAGGAATCTTGGAAGAAATGACAGGAATGAGTCAAAGTAACAGCAGTCCTTTTTTTAGCTGCCTGGCTCCATTTCACCACCAAGGCCAAAATCCCCTCTTTGTGCACTGAGGCATTGCTGATTCTTCCCCTTCTTCCAAGTCCAAAGCCTCACTTGCTCGCTGGCTCTTAAGTTCCTCTCTGAAGTGCTCAATGCTGGGGGGAACAAGCCCACCCATCAGAACTGGGGTGGAGGTGTACGTTGATGAGTGTAGGACAAGTAGTGGGCCAGATCCTTGGGCCTGCGAGGGACATTAACACCAGTCATCAGAACCCTGAAACAAAACTCTCAAGCCCTTTGAAAGTGAATGTGGCTCAGTGTTGTTTTTCTTTTGTTTGTTTGTTTGTTTGTTTTTCAAAGCCGAAAGGTCTCTGGTGATTTCTTAGCCATGTGGATTTATGCCCATTAAAATATGCTACTTATGTTAGTCAGGTTAATAGGTACAATTTTGGGGGTTTACCAGGCACTGAGAAAGCTGCTTTTTGCTCACATTTCTCTCCTCCTTTCATATCCAGTCCTTCTTTGTCTAGAAAAAAACGTTGTTTAAAACTGTTACCTGTATTTTAGGGATTAACTTCAAAGGAAATCTTAGGCTAAAGTTTGAATCTGTCTTGGCTTGATACATGATTCTGCTTTTGCTGATATATTCATGAATGCAGAACGAAAACTTGAACATTTATAGAAAACTATGAACATTTAAAGGACTGTCCATCAAGTGGAGTTAAGAGACTAAGTGCTTTTATAGCAGCAAAAAAAAAGAGCTGTCATAGAACCCAGAGTCAAGTGGGAATTATACATGTAAACTACATGAAATCCACTTACTGAAAATAAATATGCAGTAGTCCTCCCTTAATCACAGAGGATAGGTTCTCAGGCCCCCCTGGATGTCTGAAACCTTATATATACTATGTCTTTTCTTATGCATATGTACATACCTTTTCACTTAAAGAAAGCACTTTATAGTTTCTTTTTGGCATATCAAAATTTCTAGCATCACTACTTTTGCACTGTGGGGCCATTATTAAGTAAAACATAAAACAGTTGGACAGTTGATCTGATCATTGAGGCATCTACTAAGTGACTTATCAGTGGGGAACATGTACAATGTGAAAAGGCTGGGCAAAGGGATGATTTGTATCTGGAATGGGACAGAACAGAACTGCACAAGGTCTCACCATGCATCTCGGAACAGTGCACAATATAAAACTAATGAATTGCACCCTGGCTGGTGTGGTTCCATTGGTTAGTGTTAACCTGTAACCAAGGGTTTGCAGGTTTGATCCCCCATCAGGGTTCATGCCTAGGTTTTGGATTTGATCCCCTGTCTGGGCCCAAACAGAAGACAACCAGTTGGTGCTTCTCTCTCACATAGATGCTTCTCCCTCTCCCATCCTCTCTCCTGTCCTCTTGTCGCCCAAAAGCAAGTGGGGTCCTGCTGTCCGCCACCACCCTCTAGGCAAAATTCCAGAGGCAAAGGTTTGGTGATTAAGGAAAGGAGTCTTAATTCAAAAGCGAAACAGTTTTGGAATAACAGCTTTCCACATGCAATAGTCACTTAAGCCTATCAGTTAAGGCTAAACTCTTTAACTCCTAAATTCCCCTATCATTCCCCTTGTTAGTTTTTAATTATCTTATTCGTATACAACTGGTTTACAAATCAAAACAATGTAAGATACAGCAGCTACACAATTTTGGAAGAATGG